>CM021771.1:971869-1052768 GCA_011076525.1 Nettapus auritus | reverse complement strand
GCTGTGTGCAAAGGCATTATGCAGTATTGTAAGGAAACGGCACTGCTGCTGGCAGGCGAGTAGCCCCAGGATAGGGCTGCAGTAAGTCTGCCAGTCCCCCTTTTGTCCCTGCTGCCACCCAGCAGGGCTTTATTTGGGCAAGGCCATCCACCACATGGCATCATCAGGAGCATCACCATGCCCTCACCTTTTGCATTCCCCCGACAGAGACCTCCTGCACCAGGGGAATGCCAGGAAAAAAGCTGCAGATCCATGCCCCCTGTTCTGCGTCTGTGTAGGTGCAAGCTACCAGTCATTAACTTCATTACTGCCAATTAGGGCATTTCTGCCCATAGTTTTTCAAAAAGAAAAAAAAAAAAAAAAAAAAAAAGGTTTGAAATTCATGACTTGCAACCCTCTCTTTCCAGATGCTTCCTACCTTATTTATTAGGGGAATTGTGGTCCTGCACATGCTGCCATCACTGGACTTTAACTTGGAGCTGAGCTAATGACTCCTCGCCTCCTGTTGCTCATCGCTGCGGTTTGACCTGTGCAGTGCAGAGCAGCTATCACAGAGCAGAGGGAAAGCAGACATGGCTGGTGCCATGCACGGGCAGCCCCAGGCCTGCATAGGATTTCAGAGGGGCTGGTGCTGGCACGGAAGGTGTGGGCAGTGTGGCAGGAGGAGGGCTGGCTGTGGGGAACAGCCGCTAGCATCTCCTCATGGGGATGATCCATCCCCACCTGAAGAAAGCCTTCCCTGGGTCCCTTCTGCTGCCATAAAATACCTGGAAAAGAGTTGCCTGCCTAGGTGGGTAGCCCTGGCAATATGTCTTGAGCAGTTCCAGTAAGAGACCACAGAAAAAGGCCTTACTCTTTATCAACTGAAGCCTTCATGCCTTTCCCCATACCTCTGTTCTGCATTTCCCATCATTAAATGACAGTAGCTCTTACAATTAGGCCCAGACCACGGTCCTGCTAGAGAAAGAGGTGATTAGAGTGATTCTTAGTACAAAGACGATGACTGTTAGAGGAGAAATTTGATGTATTTTGTCTTATTTCCATGAACCAACAGGTCACGTTTACCCAGGTGGATCTCACTATAAAATACACAGAACAAGCTCAGGAACACTGTTGTCTCTGCACAAATGCTGGGGCAGCTCCATGGTGATAGAAACAGTTATAACTCTGTCAAAGCTAATTCCAGCTTATAGTCCGTAATGTAATGGTCTAATACAAACCATTTCTGCATGAGGCATTCCATGCTTACTTTTTAGTTTTCTGCTTTTTAAGTTATTGAATTAAAAAAGTTTAAATGTAAATTAACACTTCTATTTTTGGCTCTGGTTAATCACCCAATAAATACATGAGAGAAAAAATTCTGTTTTCAGTCCAAATGTTGACCTTATGGTGAAAGCACACCCAGGGGAAATGAAAGGGCTGTCTTGTAGTATAAGGGCAATTCAAAGCAAGCAAGGAGGGCAGGACATCCTCCTCCTCTTGCAGTCGTGCTGGCCAGGCTTTCATTTAAAGTCAAATGAACAAACAGGGTAAGTTCACCATACTTGCCCGATACTTTTGCTTTCCACTACTTTATTTCTTTCTTCACTGGTGTGAAAAAGCAGGCATTTACTTATGAGGGAGGGGGTTGCACTTTCGTTTTTATTATTATTATTATTATTATTATTATTATTATTATTATTGTTCTCATTTTTCAGTCATTTATTAACACTCTCTCGTTTTATGACCCACCTGGTCCCATGCCACGCTGATCTAGAGAGTCTTGTTTTCCTGACAGCTGGCTGATCACCAGCACAATCTGATGGAGAACTGGGGGACTCAATGGAAGGACCTTGACCCCCAGCCAGCCACTCTTTGTTGGGTGCTTTCAGGCCGAGGCCTCCCCCAAAGACGAAGGCAATTTCTATTTGCCAAAGTGGAGAGACAACAGGAGAAAGAATAAAGAAAATCTTCTAAGCAGTCAGCTGAACTTGTTCAGACTGATACCAGCTTGCAGTATTCAGACGGCAGCTAACCCAAGGTTTCCCTAACCTTGGCAGAAGTGCGGGAAATAGTTGCAGGAGGATGAAGTGTTCTTGAACTGTTTCTCCAATGTATCAAGCACAAGAAGGCTTTTCTGCAATATTAAGCATGTGCCTCTCTTTTCTTCCCCTTTAAAGAAACTTTTTATTGTAGACTATAAAAGGGGGAAAAAATCAATATCTGTCTGTTTGTGGACCCCTGTGCTGCTTCTACACTACCCAAGGACAAAGATGCAAATCAGGACCTCCCCAGTATAATAGCATTTAGAAGGCAAATTACTTTTTAAAGTCTTACAGTAAAAGCAAAAGGTTAAAAGAAATAGCTGTACTCAAGTGTCATTTTAAACAAAAAGGAAAAAAATATTAACCACATTCTTGAAAACATCAGCCAGAGCTTCCCTGGAAGCATCAAAAACAGCATTCCAGATAAAAGCAGCATGATGTGAAAAGACCTGATCAGCAACAGATTGATGTCTGGGCTTGGGGACTAATGTAAGAACTTAAAGACTTGGCTAGAGAATATATCTTGAGAAGCATAAACATATAAGAGGATGCCAAGCCATGAAAGGCTTCCTTTGCACTGAGAATTCAGAAGTCGGCGTGTTGACAAGCAGGGAAGCCAATGCTGCAAGCAAAGCACACAGGGTGATGAATAAACTCAGCCTTTAGGAGCCTAGGATGAGATTGAGAAAGGGGCCAACCTATGTAGCCACAGCTGGCAGTCTCTACACTCAGTATTTAGGTGCTGTCAAGCCTCAGACCTCTCCTCTGAGCTGCCACCCAGTGCTGCTGGTACTGGCGTCCCACTGACTAGAGCTGCTGGATTTGATGCTGCCCAGCTGCTCCAAAGCCTTGCTCCATGCCAGTGTAGCAAGGATGCATCCTCAAAAGGATGTGTGCTGGCTGGCCCTAACACAGGCACAACCAAGGACCAAGCTTTGTGTGTCACAGTGTATGCAATGTGGCTGTCACTACACAGGTAGAAAATACCTCTGCCTGACTCCTCCTGCACCTGATAGACATCCTACATGATTCAGTCTTAGAGAGTCTTCCAGGAGACTCCATGTGGACCTCCTCCCGTGCACCAGGTGAGAGCTTGGAGGCCATGGGACCTTTGGCTAGCAGAGGGGTTCGGGGCAGACACATGCCTCCACAACAGCCAGCTCCACCACGGCCTGCCCGGAGCTATGGCAGTAGAAAATGAGCTGTAATCCTTCAAGCAACATACAAAGTGAAGGGACAGGTACAGCTCACATGGTTCTTCAGCGTAAGACCTAGTCACCCTTCATCAGCTGGAAGAGTCTCTCTGGGATGCCAGCAACGAAGCTGTATTCCTCCCGTGTAAGAACAAATTACAGTTTTCTTCCATCTGTACTTAAAATTGGACTGTTCAATAATTAGCCTAGAAATACACAGCAGATTTACATATGAAGCAGTTATTAGGGAGCTGGATAGGTCCTAGCTGATGT
The DNA here is from genome assembly GCA_011076525.1 of Nettapus auritus. Lineage (NCBI taxonomy): Eukaryota > Metazoa > Chordata > Aves > Anseriformes > Anatidae > Nettapus > Nettapus auritus. The sequence goes on along the minus strand of CM021771.1, from coordinate 1,049,278 downwards.
GCAGGCTGATTTTTGATGGATAAACTCAGTTTAAAAGTTCAATTTTAAGGAAAAAAGACATCTGCAAAAACGTGTGATGTGCTTGTTGTAATCAGGTGGAGAGGAAAAAATAAACTCTACACCTAAAAGAGCAACTTCATAGTGCAAACCAAAGTAGAGAACTCTGACAACTTCGGCTTTTGCATTTAGCAAACCCTACCACGCAACAGCCCAAGCTAAACTGCCTTTCTCTGGTTTGCAAGAGATCTTGAAAGTCCTTTAAACTTGTTGACTCGTTCCACTTTTGCCAGGCCTTCCCACGTAAGCACACTGATCCAAACACAATCATCCCTTGAGATGTACTCATGTTATTGTCAGGTACCTCCTGGAGGCTGAACACCTACCCTGGGAGGATACCGCTAAGTAATGCGGCACCTCTTCTTCCAGCAAAGCGATTAATGAGTGTGTAGCTGATGGCTCTCGTTTGTGTTCGGCTGGCAGGGATGGCACCACCAAACTTGAGCTCACTTGTCACAATGGCAATTGAGTGGAATTTAATTATCTGCTGGAGAGAAGCCCTGACAGCTGTGGCGTAGGTTTTTCAGTGTGGATGTTGCCTTGATTGCAAGAAAAATATCAAGAGCTGGTGAGAAAAGCCATGTTCTAAAAGCATCTCTGCCTGGGTTAGACCACTGCCTACCAAAGAGGTATGTGTGATAATCCCAAAGCTATTTATTGACTTTTGTGTCAGATTGCGGTTAGAGTTTGTCTTTACTGAAAGTTGTCCTCAGGAATTCTTTTACTTCATCAGAAGCAACTTTTTTTTTCCAGGCCTTAGGCTGCAGTGTTTGCCCACCACATTGCCCTCTTGTTTGTGCATCCCGGAGGAGAAGCGTTGGTTCTGCTGCTTCCTGCTGCTTCCCAAATCAGTGCCCTGCTGGCAGGAAAACCATTGTACTAGTGGCAGCGTCAGGTAAGACTTCATTGTTTTCTTACAGCAATGGCTATCACTGACAAACTAAAAAAAAAAAAAAAAAAAAAGGAAACTTTTTTTTTTTTTTTTTTTTTTAATGTAACTTTTACACATGGCATCACAACCAGTGTACTGTTCTTTAACTTTTTTATTTTTATAAGTCTTTTTCTTGTTGGCAAGTAAGTTCTCATATCAGTAGACCTCTGAAGTCACTGACATGCTCTGAGATGCTGAAGGCACTTTTGTAATAATTTTCTTTATAGACTTGCATGAGTAAAGGACCCATACTAAGAAGAAAAAGCTGCCCCATTTTGGCATTTTACACTTTTGGGTCAAATCATGAAAGTTGCTGAAATCATACTGGTTTGGCCCTAGCAGCCCACTTTTCACTCTTTCTTTTCAGAGATGATGGGCATTGCTTCAAGATGGTTTTCCCCAGGGCTCCCTCATGTAACCACCAGTAATTTTGATGTGATTTTGTCAAGCATTGTCCTGCAGTTAGCCACACTGCACCCAGTTTTCCTCTCTGACACGACTGCCTTTGCCTACAATTTATCTGTGCATTTTCTGCTTCCTGGCGCCATTGCCAGGGGCTAAATTCAGAAGTTAGACACAAGGTCTACACACTGCTCTTCTTGCAGTCTAGATGTTTTTTACTCATTCAGTTTTCCCTAGGCACACATGAGCTCGTGTTTTCTATACTAAAAATAAAAAAATAAAAAAAAATAAAAAGCAGTCCTTCTGAAATACTCTATCTTCTGTATTAACACAGGAGCCAGAACAAGGTGAAGCTTAGTGAATAGTGAGAGTTGGGTGGGTGCTTACTTGCTGCCTGACCACCTCAGGGGTTGGAACTGGGTGATCTTTAAGGTCCCTTCCAACCCAAACTATTCCATGGTTCTGTGATCAATGATGCTGGTTTGTGCTAGGAGCAGATCTCCCTCCATGCCCAGGCATCCCTGCCCATGTCACTTGCCTCCTCTGCTGCGGCAAGGGCAGCGGGACGGCCCGTCTGGGAGAGAGCCTCAGGAAAGCCTTTCTTCCCCCCAAAAAAGCCTGTGCGCTGTAATCTGTTTATATCAAGCACTGGCAGCCCTTGCTGACTGCTGTTAAGATTAGGGGAAAAAATATTTGGAAATTCTGGAGTTAAATCTCTGTAAATTGCACAAAGATAATACTTAATAAACATGAATACATGGTAGGGCTTTTTTTTCCCATCTTCTTTATATGACTTTTAGACTTACAAGCTTTTATCTTATTTTATGAGGCCATGTGAAAAAAATTAAATGTAACACAAGATGCTGTTAAAAAAGATTTTATGACATCAAGAACTGGTTCTATATTAGGACCAGATCCTACATAGACTTATGCATGTGAGTTATTTTGCTCCCATAGATAAGCTATTGAATCAAGCATGGCTAACCATTTAAATTTTCAGAATCAGGCCCTCATTTTGGAAGCTCTTATCATTGTTAAATCAATGTGAAAGTGAAATCTGTCTCCTCTCAAAAGGAAATTGCCAAGACTTTCTACACGGAGATTTGGGATCTGTAGAAAATGAAGCCTTTTTATTTTTTCTTCCCTCCAATAATCTGTTCAGTGAACAAGCTGTGAAAAATAGTTCTATATTTTTTCCATGTGATGCAGCAGACGGTAAATTTCCATTTAAAAGAATGATCAGAGTAGCTGCTGGCACTGAACTCTGTTGTCTTAGTCAAATCTACTTACAAAGAGTTTACAGCAATACAATAGTTTATTATTTCACTCAACCAGAAATCAGATGAAAAAGGCAAAGGGGAAGCCTGAAGTAGGTTCATGGTCAGAATTCTTTTCTTTCTTAACATCTTGGTTTTTTTTTAATGCAGGAGTTGAGATCAGTAGTTTTATGTGTAAGGAGGAGAATATTTCTTTTCACCTCTACTTTTGTATGCCCTGAAATAATCAGACTTCACACTTCTATAGTGCCTTTCTTCTGGGGATCTGAAAGCACTTTACAAACATTAATTAAAGTCTCACAACACCCATGTGGAGGTAAAGCAGCATTGTTTGTACACCTAATGCAGAATGCTTAACCTGATTCTTTAAGTACTATACAAGGACTACAGTAAAATAATGGAATATCCAAAGCAAATTAATCTAACTGAATTGCTAGTAGTGTATGTATGTTTATATATATATATATATGTGCATGCATGTGTATATGTCTGCAGATTTATATATACATTGTTGTATGCCTTATCCTACACGTCATCTGCCCTTTATATTCTGTCCATTGTTGTCTCAGGTGATACTGTGAGTACTGCTGTACCTCTCTGCAAGATCTTTCAGTAAAATAAAAATTTTACTCCATAAATTGATTTCTTCTATAAAACATGGGATAATCTCCCATCATTAATGATTAGGCTGGGACTTTTAATTTATTTTTTTTTTTAATTTTTTACTTTTAAAACTTTTATTTTTTTTTATTATTATTATTATTATTTTTTTTAAAGGAGAAATATCCTTTTTCTTAAAAGCAAAAGGAGCCCCAATGGTGCTCACTTGCCTCAGCCCTAGTCCCAAGCTCTCTTGCAATTTAAAAATGCTTCTGGGTCACCAGCATTAGATTGGTTTCTTAATCTTCATCATGTCTTCTTTCTGCAAACTTGGCTTTCTTCATTTGTTTGCCTGATGTAGTCTCAGATCTTCAGCACAGAGACAGTGCCTTTTATCTCCGTGAAGTGTCATGCAAAATTATGGTGGTGCGTAAATATTTAATAATAATATTAGCAATGGGTATTAGAGTCCTGGAGGAGCATGTTTCCTCCCTTGCAAGAGGCAGAACATATAATGGGGGCTTGTGCTCTTTCAATGCCATGGGAAAAGTTTTTCTGCTCCCATTTTCCAGTTGTCACTCTTGTCTTCTTTCTGGGGCTGTTGGGACATACTGGACGTGACTGGGAATGGCTTGGTTAGTGCTGGGTGAAGGACTGTTCTTTTAGGCTGGTGGCCTGTTTGAGCCTCAGAAAGAAACTCAACTAAAATAGGTTTACATAGCCAACATGGGTTCATAATAGCCAACAATAAAAAACATGGGTTCACAATAGCCAACATGGGTTCATGAGGGGTAGGTCCTGCCTAATAAATTTGATTTCCTCTTATGATAAGATAATCCATCTAGTCGATCAAGGGAAACCAGCTGATGTGATCTTTCTGGACTTCAACAAAGCTTTTGACACAGTTTCCCATAGAATCCTACTAGACAAAATGTCCAGCACACAACTTAACAAAAACACCATACAATGTGTGAGATGGGCAGGGCTCAAAGGGCTGTGGTAAATGGGGCCACATCAGGCTGGTGGATGGTCACTAGTGGGGTCCTCCAGGCTCCATTTTAGGGCCAGTCCTCTTCAATGTTTTTATAAATTATTTGGATGTAGGACTAGGTGTTTTGAGCAAATTTGCCAATGACACCAAACTTGGAGGTGGACTCGGATGAGGGTGGAAAGGCCTTGCAGAGAGATCTGGACAGGTTGGAGAGCTGGGCGATCACCAACCACATACAATTTAACAAAAGCAAGTGACGGGTCCTGCACCTGGGACGGGGCAACCCTGGCTATATGTACAGACTGGGTGACAAGACACTGGAGAGCAGCCCCACAGAGAGGGACCTGGGGCTCGTGGTTGACAGCAAGCTGAATATGAGCCAGCAGTGTGCCCTGACAGCCAGGAGGGCCAACCGTACCCTGGGGTGCATCAAGCATGGCATTGCTAGTTGGGCGAGGGAAGTGATTGTCCCACCCTACTCTGCGCTGGTGCGGCCTCACCTCAAGCACTGTGTGCAGTTCTGGGCACCACAGTACAAAAAGGATGTAAAACTGTTGGAGAGTGTCCAGAGGAGGCCGACGAAGATGGTGAAAGGCCTAGAGGGGAAGACATATGAGGAGCAGCTGAGGTCACTGGGCCTGTTCAGCCTGGAGAAGAGGAGACTGAGGGGAGACCTAATCGCAGTCTACAACTTCTTCGTTGGGGGGAGTGGAGAGGCAGGTGACCTATTTTCCGTAATCACCAGTGATAGGACCCACGGGAACGGTGTTAAGCTGAAGCAGAGGAAGTTTAGGCTGGACATCAGGAAGAGGTTCATCACCAAGAAGGTGGTTGTGCACTGGAACAGGCTCCCTACTGAAGTAGCCACTGCACCAAGCCTGTCTGAATTTAAGAAGTGATTGGACTGTGCACTTAGTCACATGGTCTAAACTTTTGGGTAAACCTGTGCGGTGCGAGGAGTTGGACTTGATGATCCTTATGGGTCCCTTCCAACTTGGGATATTCTATGATTCTATGATTCTATGAGGTTTCCTTATTTTCTAGTTAGTGAAATGAAAACCTAGGGAAGCAGTCATACCTTCTGAAACCTGCCCTAAGGCCTTAACCCTCTCTATTTGGAAGGAAAATCGAATGCAACTTCAAGTAATCTCAAAATCATGTTTTGGGACAGGAAATGGAAATTTCTCATCAAGAAAACATTACAACAAAAGTGCAGTGGCTTTCCCAAAACTCTCATTTTTGGACAGTGCCTGTTGTCTCCTGCAATCCCCATTGTAGTGCCACTAGGAGGATGTGCCATGAATGGAGGTGGCCAGAGGCTGTGCAGTGGGACACAGGTGCACCTCGGGGGGACCAGGCGTGCAGAGCTCCAGGCTAACAGCTAAATCCGCACGGCACTTGTATCACACAAGGGCCCTTCACAAAAATGTTTTCCTTTAGCTGGGGATAAGCTTCATCGCTCAAGGGTCCTTCAGAAGTGAAGTACAGGGAGAAATCCACTTTTTATTTTACATTTCAACAATAATCTTCTCACCACCGTGCAGAGGAGCAATGTCAACAGCCTGCTGCAGGCAGGAGCCCAGCCATAGCTGCCACAGGAACATTCAGGGGTGCCCCAACAGGGGACAGCCACAACCTCAGGGGCTGCCTTGGGGGCTGGAGGGACTTTGGGGAAGTGCCATGGTACATGAGCTGCCAGCAGCTTGGAGCCATCCCCAGCTCACAGCTCGTCTGTCCTTCTTGCATCCTCCCTCTGAGCAGCCCAGATCCCCAAGCAGCTTGACTCTCTAGATCCATTTTCTAGGAGGGGCTTTATTGCTGTACCTTACTTAAATCTGAAGTTTTCTAATGATTGTAGCGAATAACAATTAATTTAACATAATTAAGGCAAATATACACATCCAATTGCCAAGCACAACATTTTTCTCATTCATTTATGACTTAATAGACATCAGTGTATATGTTCAGTCTTTACTAATTGCACAGTTGATAATTCTTTATGACTTTGAGGAGTTCAATGTTTTCTGTCTTCACTGGCTGCACCCTCTTAGTTTAATCATTGTCTTAATTTTGTTTAACTTATGCTAAAGCAAAATATGAATCTAAACCACAGGAGGCAAATAAAACACGTCATTGTACAGTTCGCTACATTTTATAAAACCATTTTACAATGGGAGCTATCCACCCGTTCTCTTCAATGGAATAAATGGGATCTAACCATGCTTTAAGGACCGTGCTCATCTTTAAACTGATTAGTTTCTACCCTTATTACAAAGCACAGACTGGGTCTAACGTCTCATTTTATATACAATTAAACAGGCGAGCCCTGCTGCCTCCAGCACAGTCATTGCATTGTCATTATTTACCTTGCTGGCTTTGCAGTACAATTCCTGGGCTGCAGGCAGGATCTGCCCAAAGTGGATGCCCTGGGGACGTGGTGCTATGGCAGGGAGACAGGCATCCTACTGCTCCATGCACCCGGCTGGGGATGCATTCCCCCTCGGCACCAGGCAGTGGAAAAAGAGCCAGCACCTTAACCCAAGGCTGGATTTGGGTGGCCTGTACCTGGTGAGGGTACAAGCAGTACGGGTTGGTGCTGCTCCCACAGCACTATGGGGATGCCAGACCTGCCCTGTGTGAGATGCCTGCCTTCTCCTGCGAAATTCCACCACAAAAAAGTGAGTCTGAAATGTAGCACTTTCACTGAGACAAGATAGATGTAATTTCCTATGCACAAGGAAATGGTCAAATTTAATTTATTTTATTTTATTTTTTTTCCATTTCTGAAGCTCCCCTCTGCTTGCCCAGCACACCCCAGACACCTCCACAGAAGAGGCAATGAATAAATGTAATGCAGAAAAACAAACAAACAAACAAAAAACTTATAAATGCCCCCAAACTCAGACAGTTTTGCCCATCCCTGACAAGCAGTGCCCAGCAACACTACCCCACCAGCATCCTGCCGGGGGTCCCAAAAAGCCTCCCTCAGCTGCTGGGGGTCAGATCCTGCTTGCCTCTGGCAGCCCGCTTAAAAACACGCAGGGCTTAAAGCAGGCACAGAGCGGGCAAGGTGAGCGAGCAGCAGGTCTCTGCTCCTGGGGCCAGGTTTCTTTCTCTCCCACTCCTTCTCCTCCTCTCCTTCTCGGTCTTTTTTTTTTGGACATCGTGTTTAACACTTGCACAATTTGGTGAAATTACAAGCCTGAGAGGACAGAGGGAGAAGCCAGTCTGTTTAAAAAATAAAAAGAGGACATGATTACTTTGCTGAAGCTGTACTTTATATTTTATCTTCCAAAAGAGACAAAGGGAATAAATACTTAAAACCCAGTGGTGACGACAGTGAAGCAATCATGCAGTCGCTGGATACCTTTGTCTCGGGGAGGCATGTAGTCATTTTTACATGTCTGCCACTGCGTGTCAAACCTTTCTTTTCTTCCCCTTTCCATTTTGGATGGCCAAACTGATTATCTAAAATAGAAAATTAGCACACAATGGCTTTACTCTGTGATACCCCTTATGCAACTAATGGGCAAAGCTTGTTAATTGGTTGTAAATGCCAGCAGGTTGCCAAGATAATACTTCAGAAATAAGCGGGTATTCTGATAATTACAGCAATCTTCATCTATAAAAGCTTAAGTAGATGAAGTACTGGCTGGCTTAAAACCAAGATTTATCCCGCTGCACTCGCATTAAAAGAAAAAATAAGATGAAAACAATAATGTAGCAAAACAATTATATAGCAGGAAGCGTTGTAGGTTTTAGAGATTGTGAAAACTCAGAAAGTAAAACAGTGCTGTAATAACCAGTTATGGAAAAATAGGCCATTTACATTTGTGTATAATTAAATAGTAGGCTATGCAATTTCACTTTTTAAAGTAAACTGCCTTTTCCTTTTTTTATAGGGCAACGTAGCCATAATTGCTGCATTAAAGCTTTAATGAAAGAAAAAAGCAGCAGATCAAGATGACATGTAACATCCACATTTGTACCGTGGCGTTCTGCTTGTTTAGTAATGGGAAGCTACTGAGGAGATTAAAATTGCAGAATTCTTCCTAGTTTTTTTTCCCCTCTAAAATTGCTATAGGAAGATCATTCAAAGTCTAAAATACATACAATTTATTTTTCTACCTTCAATCCACAAGGATTTAATGGCTTTCCTTACTCTGAAAGTGTTTTAAGAAATACTTTCTTGCAAAAGCGGGGTATTATTCCAGCTTATCACAATTATCAGAAGTAAGCGGCACAAACTCACAGAGGGCTCACCTCTCGTTTTAGAATATTACTGCAAATGCTGCAAGTCATTATTTTTTAACTTAGTGGTGCTTTTCAGCATTCCTGTCAGAATTATCAACAGGTTGACATATAATATTGCTATTTGGAGTTTTGATACCTTTCCTGTTAACTGTTACAAAGGAATTGTGAGCTGCACTACTGCCGGGCTCAGCCAAGGCAAAGCTTTGGGATAAGCATGCAGCCTTCGTAGCCATTGCTCACCTATAGAAGTAAGATGTGAGTTGAACTGGCAGAGGAGAAAGCCGTGTTGTTATTTTAGTACTTGGACGTGGGCATGCTCTCATGGCAATTTGCTCACCCAGCATGTGACTGGATGGAGACGCCTTCCCCACACATGGTCGCACAACACCAACCTGAAGACTTCCCCCACACCTCACCTCTACAAAAGCCAATAAGAGCCCATTGGGTGACTGAGGACAGTTCACTGGTGAGCCAAACCCTTAAATTTTGGCACAGAAGCTCATTGCCTTGCCTCGCCTGGAGCCCCAGTGCTGGGGGAGCGAGTGGTAGGTGCTGCCCACCTCTGTGCTGGTCTCTCCCCACCAGTACATAATACATGGGGCCGGGGCGGCTTGCTGGGCTCCCTTAATGGACCCAGCTCCACCGTCTTCTGGGAGTGAAATAAATGGGAGACTTTCTCGGCATGTATTTCCATTTATGCTTTAAAAATTCATGAGCATAGGTTTCATACGACGGTGTAGTTACTATGGTAATTGTTTATTAATCTGGAGGAGCTTGGTAATTACCACAGATCAGTTTATATAACTCAGACCTGGAGTTGAAGTGCGGGTATGATTTCATTACGCATCCATCTTTTAGACACTTTTTTCAACTTTTTTTTTTTTTTTTTTTTTTTTTTTTTTTTTTTTTAACAGAATATGCATTTTCCCCTCTCAGCTCTACTTTTATCCAAGTGCGTACATTTCTGGAAGTGTAGAGAGAGTGTAAAAATGAGAGAGAAATGCTCGCTTGGAGTTGGCAGGCCAGGACAGCCAGGAAAAAAAAAAAATGTGCGGAGTTAAGAAGCAGGTGCTTTGGGGATTTTTTTTTTTTAATTTTAAAAAAGTTTTTTTGTTGCTTTAATTTTTTCATGGAGGCAGGGCTCCTTCCTGGAAGGGCAGCAAGGGGCAGAGGACAGCATGTGGCCAGGCGGGGAGTAGGGGACTATAGGAGCCTGGCCCCGTGCCCCCATACCATGCTGATGTGATGGATGCACTGCCCCTTGCTGAGGTGGTGGCATGCCAAGGGGATCTGCTCAGGTATATGCTTGTGAAACTTAATCTGGAAACAGGGATTGCACAATCAAAAATTAATTAGTAATGACTTTTTCAGATAGGCATCACCAACCCCTTTGCAAGGCAGTGTCTTTACGGTGGACACTTAAAGGATGCTGTCTGGAAATCCATAAAATTATACTGCTATTTTTTGAGGAACTTTTTTCATTTACATAGCAGCTCTTTTCAGAGAGTGAAAATGTTTGACCTGCAAAACCTATGTACATTTTTGCCTGTCTCTGCTCTCACTTGGACAAAATTGGGCACTGCCATCTTGCTCCATAACAAAACTGTAGGAAGATCCATCAGCCCCCTGCCTGCCCGCGACCCCTCCATGCATGTCCCAGCCCCGCTCCTCTGATGGCAGTGCCCGGCCTCGGCTTGCTGAGATTCACATTATTTATATGAAAAAGGCGCAGGATGCCATCTCTCCACTCACTCTGCCTGCATAAATTGCGCGTGTTTATTATTCATTGTAACACGGCACATTCTCTGTTTCTGTGTCACTTGTCACTAATCACTTATGCATCTGATGTGCGGATCCAGAGCTGGTTCTCAAGCATTCTTGGCTTCAAAACATAAGATATGCATGGGTAAGAGTTTATCCCACCCCCAAAATAACAACTTTGATACATTTTCAAAAGGGAAAGTGCATATGTTACAGTACTCAGGAGCAGCAATAACCAAACTAGCTGAGAAGTGACATGGACTTGGGTTATTTTCTTGGGTTTCTCTTTAGTATTTCATGAAAGTGTGTAAAAATCTTAACATTTGAATGCCACACACTTCATTCTGCCTGCGAGATAAAGGACATTTCTCTAAAAGAAACATACGCTCCTTGTTCCTTGTTTTGATTCCTCGTACAGCTTGTCACAATGCATTTACATTTTGTCCATACATTCGTTTTTTTTCAGCCGGAGCTGTGCTTTTGAAGAAGAGATGCAAACTCTTCTCCACCAGTGTCCCAGGCAGCCGGCAGTGGGGCTGCCTGTGGGCTGGGGCACGTTTGGGACATGCTTTTCTGGCACCTCTCGCCCCGGTCCCATCTTGCTGTCTTCACAGCCAGCCTCCAAAGCTCAGTGGATGGGGACATTTCGTCTGCCCCACACATCGCCTCCTGCTGCCCCTGCAGCCTGGCCAGCCTGTGGGCAATGCCAGCGACTGTTCTTCCCTGCCCAGATCTGCTCAGGGAAACTCTGCAAAAAGGCTGGCAGTTCTGTAGCACTCGTGCTAGGGCTCTGACCTCTTTTCTGCCACCTCACGGAGCTGTCACAGTGGTGGCAGAGCCCATCTTATTGTGATGAACCTGGTGCCTACAAACAGTGATGGAGCCCCCTACATGGTCAAAGGGTTTCAGCTCCTCTGTTTGCCATTTGTGTCATGACATCTGGCATTTGAGACATGGCTGTGCCATGTTGTATGTTGGTCTGTTACTCCCCCTCCTCACAGTAACCCAGGATATAAGATCTGTGAGGTTGGCCTGGCTTTGTGGGCAGGCAGTATGTGTACCAGCCAGCAGAGCAGGAGCCTGATCACACTACACCCTCCGCAGTAATAATTCCTGTGGCAATACTGAAAAAGAAGTCAGGAAACTGGTCAAGCTGTCCGATGTGAACATTTTCTCCTCTCTACATGGCTACTGAAAGAGTGAACTGCTTCCAAAGGAGTTTTATCTGAGGAGATAATTCTAATTGTTCCCAGTTCTGCTGTTATCTGATGGGAACACTCTCAGCAGCGACCTCCTTGCTGAGTGAAGTAAGCCCTACAAAACACCAGCGAGGCAGCTTGAAATTAGGATACAGAAAACTGATGCCAAAAATATGTCAGCTTGGAAGGTCATTAAGAATTATCCATTTGTGCGTGTTCACATGCCAACAGTACCTTAAGTGATTACCTTGGAGGGACAGATTTGTCTAATGAACATACGAATTAACAATATAAAATTGTGATTGATAAATCAAATAAGAATTTATAATTTGGCGATGTATCTAACTGGGATGGAGTTTCACTGGATGTGGATGCAAGAGGCGCTGCTGGTGTTCTTTGCTAAAAATGACTCTCGGTGGTATTTTTCCATTTTATGACACCACAGCTTTAGGTGCCTGATCTAAGAGCTAGCTTGCTCATACCTCAGGCAGATACAACTTGTTCTAAAGAGCTTGACTCGCAGTTTCCAGGAGTTATTTTTTTAAACCTCTCTGCCCACACCTTCATTGATTTTATTTTTTAAGCTCAGCCTAGAAATTAGCCTGGACTGGTACTAGCCTACAAATGTTTGATTTTTAAACTATGTAATAATTAGTATAATTCGGGTTATTTTCAAATTTAGGAACTCAGATAAAAGCAGCTGACATTTAGCTCTGCTTACTTGCACTGACATAATTACATGGTTGAGGAGGAAGTTTGAGTTTTTTTCTGTGAAAGTTAGGCTACATTAGCAGTTTACTGAGTTTGAAATGGCATTTCCTACTCACAGAATTTAAAAAGTCTAGGAGAACAACAGGTTTAGGTTTAAAAAATGTCTTGTACAGGTGGGCTTTTATTTTTTATTTTTTTTTTATTTTTTTTTTTAATTTTTTCTTTCAAAGCTTTAGACTCCTATTGGATACAACCAATTCAATATACACATAATGATTTAAAATAAGCTGTTAATAAGCTGTTACTGGGGGGGAAGGAAGCCCATGAGACCTGCTCCATCACAGCCATGTCTTCAAGGTTTCCATGGAGACCACAAAGGAAAACCAGGTAAAAATGTAAAGAATAGTGTATCATCAGGTGATGCAGAATTTTCCTTGTCATCATCTTTGGCACTGATTAAATCCATGAGGATGCTGGCAGGAGGCCACCATGCAGTTGCCCTGTTAAGCAACAGGTCTGATGGGAGGTGGCAAGACCAAACAGGTCAACTCATAAATGAAATCACAGCCCCACAGGTAAGCTATGGACAGTTCCCTTGGAGCAACAGAGGACCCAGTTGTTATTGCTGAGCTAGAGTGCTTTACACACACATAGGAAGAGTTCTGTTAAACGGATGACACCCTTTATATATAATTCATAAAACCGAATTTCATAGCCAAGTTTATCAATGGTTTCCCACAGAGACACCATGTAGGAGAGATGTTGTTTTGCCCCTGCAGTTGTCCCCAGGACTTGGCTGTCACCAGCGCTGGTACACCAAGGGTGCTGTGAAAGCACTGCAAGGGCATTGCATGGATGTTGCAAGGGCGTTGCAAGGGCAGTGGGGACCTCACATTTGCTGTCCTGAGGAGCAGCTCAGCTCCCTTGCCACCCCCCGCACTGTGTTCCCACCCCCTCTCGATGGAAAGGGCAGGTTTGTGGCCACCAGCTGTGAGCTACAAGCGAGCAGCGTGCCCAGGACAGTATGGGCATGCGACAGCCGCCTTGGCAGGAGCAGGGCACCAGTGAGGAGGGGCGCGGGACGCAGCCCCACGTCTCCTCCAGTCCCGGGGAGGCTGCAGAGCAAAGCGTGACACAACCCCTTAGACATTTAGGGAGGGGGCACATTATTTTAATATCCTTTTTTGTGCTTAATAGAAAAGGGGTTTGTGGTTAATTCTTTATTATCTCCAACAGCAGTTCTTGCTTCGGCTCCTCTTTCTTTAACTGCCAAGCTAGCATTTTCCTTTTTTATTGCTCCTTTCTTAGAGGTTTGCTTTGGACTATTGCCAGTTATCATTTCCCATTAGGGCAAATATTGCATCAAACTCATGATTAGGGATTTGAGGGCTTGGGAATATTATTTTCGAACATTTGTCTTTCATTTTCTGAGAGTTTTTTTTCTCCTCTCTTTGCACACACACATGCACACATGCCTGTATATCTGTGGATGCACATATATGTGTATATTTTTATAGAGAGGGAGAAAGAAAGAGCTGCATGTGTCTGATTGCACACCTATGTTTCCAAGGAGGCATGTACCTATTAACTATTACCTGCGCATAAAGTTTTAAACCCCCTTGCCCAGGCCAAGGGAGGCTCTCTCCTCATGAGGGATTTCCAAGGAAGTTGAAGGCACCCAGGGAAGAGGACAACAGATTTGTTTGTGTGCGCTCTGCTCAGTGCTCCAGCTCCGTGCAAGGGAAGGTGCTAACGCATGCTGTCAGCGGGGAGGGGATGCCATGGCGAGGAGCTGCCACAAGTATCACTGCCCTTGAGGAGCCAGGCAGCGATGCTGCCTGTGCCTGAGCCTGCCTTTTGCTGTGCCACATGCACTGCTGTGGGTTTCAGGGTGCCTGGAGTTTGGCTCTATCGATCTCCATCATTCAGGCACTGCTGCGATCTTCAAAAACCTTTCCAGCTGCCGCATGCTCGTGATGCTGGCTCACAAAACACAATTTTGGTACCATTTTTAGTACCTCATTTAGGGGAGGATTTTTTGAGGAATACTTTTTCTTTTTGCTGGTGAAACTTTGCTCACACCTGGTCTGGGGGCAGCTGACGTGGTAGGGCTGGGGGTTGGAGGTGATGCTGTGGCAATGGGGCTGGGCACATCCTCCATGCCAGGTCACTTAACCCTGCACACCAGTTCTTGCAGCTGTTAATGAAAGGAACAGATTTACTTGGCCTCCTCTCATACCGACTGCTGCAGCTCTGATTAACCAGGGCCCACGGCCTTATTGCTGCTTACAGACGAGCTGGATTTCAGCAGCTGGCAGTGGGGAGGTGAGCACATTCATCTTGGTAAAAATCCCCTGGTGGGGAAGTTTTATGCAGCAGGCGCAAAGCAACACCAGCAGTATCCAGAGCACACAGTGGGCTGGGGATGGGCTTGGAGCATGGAGGCTGGCGTGGAGGCTGGAGGGCAGCGGGGCGAGGTGGGCTGTGGCACTCCCGGCCCACGCAGATAGCCGCCAGGATCCCGAACACATACATTTCCAGGCAGCCAATTTGTCTGCCTCCAAAAAAAAAAAAGAATATTCTTCAAGGCTTGTTCCCATCTGCCAGAAGAAAACATGTCATTTAAAAAAAAAAAAAAAAAAAAAAAAAGGAAAAGAAAAAGAAAAAACGAAAAAAAACCACAGTAAAGTTGACAGACAGGAGTGCGTTCTGGAGATAAAGCCCTCTGCTTTTACCTGATTTGGGTGACGGCACTGAATGGCGAGACAGCCATGTCATCCACATGCTTTATTAATAGTCAGCTTTTAATCTTGCTTCTCCCTGGCAAGCTGACAAATATTTTTCCCTTTACTCACTGTTCACCCTTTCATTCTTCCAACAAATACCGCACTTACTTCATTTAAATTTTGCAAAACTGAGCCCAGGCGAAGTGATTCAGGCATTGTGCAGATGAAAGACAATGTCACCTCTTTTCCTGCTTGTATGACAATGGCTGCAAGCTAAAACTACTGCATGATGGTGTCAGTAGTTCCTGTCATAATTTCTGCCGATGATAAACCCATCTGTGTATTTCCAGTTTGGCCCTGCTGCTTCTGCCCTCCCTTCCTAAAAATAGTGTCATGGTCCCCACATGGGGAAGCTCAGTGTCAAGAGAAGGTGCAGCAAGCTCCCATTTATTTCAGCAATCTTAAAGTGATTAAGGGAAGCGGATAGTTAATTAGAATATTCTAAAAACACAGCTGCTAAAAAAAAAAAAAAAAAAAAAAAAGTTTCAAACAGCCACCAACTTGTTATTATTTTGTCATCGTCTCATGACACGCTTGCGACATATGGGAGAAATAAGAGATGCAATCCCCTTCCCTGCAGTGCCCCGGCGGCTGCGCCATCCTGCAGCCTCAGCCCCTTCAGCAGGGGCTCTGCTGGGCAGCGCCCAGCCCCGCAGCCATCTCTGGGCCCTCACACCCCACCTGGCTCCTGCCCCTCATGCAAGGAAGGCGGATGCTGCTGCTGAGACTGCTGCAGGTGCACAGGGACGGTCCCCATCTGGAGCAGGGTGGAGGTGCCTCCGCTGCCCACCACCAGCACGAGCTGCACTAGCAGGGTGGGAAGAGCTCAGGATGCACACACACTGCACTGCCTGAGGCTGGACGAATATGAATAATAATAATAATAATAATAACAATAATAATATATTCACGCAGGTTCACAGTGCTGTGCTCCTGCAAGCAGCCCTCTGGCCAGCTCAGCTGAAACATGCTCTTTCCTTCTAGTCCTGTAAAAAAATATATACTACTCCCTTCATGAGGTTTTCCCAGAACTTCTCCTGGACAGAATATCCATATTATTTCAATATCTCCTCTTAACTTCATATAACACTGGCCAGCTTAACTTTATAGGGCTTCTTTTTATAGAGTAGCATTCATTTCTTGTACCAACTCTCAAGGATGTTTTATCTGTTTTATATCTCATTGACTCCTCTGTGAAACTGCACTAGTTTACAATAATTTTATTACTTTATTAATTAAACGTTTTCCAACAAGCTAGCTATGGCATTTCTTATCATCAAGGGTTCCATTAGTTTTTAATGGTGTGAGACAAAATTACCATTTACCCACATGCAATTTAAGAAGCATCATTAACACAGTGAAAGCACCAGGTGGGATTTCTAATAGTTACTGTTTCTCATTTTTGTTTTTATTTAAAAGGAATAACTGGTTTTGAGGTTTTTGCTGCAAGGTTGCCAAATCCTCACTTTGTTTTTATGTTCAAGATAATTTAAAATAATGTTCCTCTGTCTCCTAAGGCTCTGCTCAACGATGTCTCACGTATCAGCACATCACTTGTACGCAGTGTCTCAGCGCAGCCGGGTGAGTGTGTTGTCTGCACAGTAATCACCAAGAACAAAGACTCATCTGCATGGCCACCAAGCACAGGGGCATGCATGTGCATGCTTGTGTGCACACTTGTGAATGTGTGTGCCTAGGGGATGGGTCTGCAGAGCCACAGCAAGCCTCAAACCCCAGCCAGACGCCACCTTGTGTGGCCTGGGCCCTGAAGGTTGTGGCCACCAGCATTCATGGAGACCCCGTCCCCAGCATTGGGAGATGTTTCGGAGGGGCCCGGCTGCACAGGGGACAACCTGCAGCGTTCAAGTTTTTGGGAAACATTGAGGCAGGCCCTCTGCACAGATACCTTCTTTCCATGCAGGAGACAGTGGAAAGAAACATGGTTGTGGTAAATATTTACCTTTAGCAAAATGGGAATAATTAAATAGCAACTTAATTACTATATTCTATTCAATTATACGGAGTGTTGACTAATTGCTGACTCAGTCCATTTGCATGTTAATAAATACCTGTGTTTGAGGTCCTTCTTGGGTCATTCTCTAGGTTTTACAACACAGAGTTGCTGGTCTTTTTTCCTCCTACAACTCACTGCCCTTGCTTAGCCCTTTCATTTCCCAGCACCAAGGTGGCTGCAGCTGTCATTGGCCACCTTGCCCTTCTCCATGGGTCTGCTGCTTGTCGCAGGCATTTCCAGTGGGACCAGAGGCCCCATCCATGCCCGCCCTGTCTGGGATGCCCAGCCACCCCATGGCAGCAGCCCCAGTGCCCCGGGGGCATCAGGGGCATCTACAGTGTGTCCGAGGCACCACCACGCTGCGCAGGGCCCAGATGGTGCACGATCCCACGAAGCGCGGGAGGAATATTCAAAGGGATGTGTTTGACAAGGTGTTTCCTTATTTAAAGGGGAGGGGAAGAGAAGGCAGATGGCATGGCTGCTTCTAATGACATTCCCTGGCTGGGTTTGTTAGCAGCAGACATGAGAGGGGCAGGAGCACCTGACGCGCCGGTCTGCTTGGCTGCCGGCAGGGACAGGGACGCTGGCAGAGCCATCCCCACTGCCGTCCCTCAGCCATCCTACCATTGGTTTGATTTTCCAGGGTGCTCAGGAGAGGCTGATGAACTGGTGTCAGTGCAGGGAAACAGCATTTTTTTTTTTTTTTTTTTTTTTTTTTTTACAGAAATCCCCCATGGCATTGGACTGGTGTGTGCTGGCACAGCCACACAGCTTCCCAGGGACCTGCAGGGTGATGCTCAGTGTGTGGGGGGCAGAAACTGGGGTTTCCTCTAGGAGGTTTTTCAGCATGCTACAATTGACAGCAATCTGATATTTTTATGGCCAGGATCGTCTATCAAAATAGAAACAAATTTTGCATTTTCTAAATGGGCAGATAATTGTTCCATGACGAAGAGAGTAAATATATGTGCAGTAATAGCCTGTACTTCAAACGAATGCTGAACTGAACTTCTGGTCATATCAATTTCTAATTAATTTGCTTGTGCAAGCCATGGAACAAAAGATCTGATTACACATTAGAGCAAGAGGTGAGCAAACACCCGCCGTGCTGCTTGCCCGCACAGAGGCGTGACTGCACCTCTGGAGCCTGGGGATGTGGCCACAGTGCCACTAGCAAGGTGGCAGTGGCCGTGCCAGGCTGGCAGTGGCTGGCACATTATGCTAATGTCCCAATCATTATTTATTCCTCTGGAATTAATTACGGTGGCATTATTTGGGATCGGCTCATTGAGCGTCACAGGCCCATCCATAGGATTTTTAGCATGCCCTCATTAATAATGAATGGCTCTGCCTTGAAACAGTGCCGTGCCTGGATTTTAAGGAAGCTTTTGGAGGGCTGGCCAGGCTGTGGCGAAGCACCCCGATAGCAGGGTGGCATTCACAGTGACTGCTCCAGATTTGGATTCATTCTGATTAATTTTCTTTTCATGACAGCAGCTTGGAGCTGACTCCTCCATCAAAAACAAAGTTCAGCACTGCTACTGTCTGAAGCAAGTAAAACCTTCGGCAACTCTTTTTGGAGAATTCTCAGGTTTTGTTAATTAACAATATCATTGGGTATTGTAAAGCTGTTCATGAGAAGAAAATCACGACTGGCAGAAATCTTTCTCTATTTAAAATTGACTATTTTGTTTGAACAGTGCACTTTTTCAAAAACACTTTTATATATATATATTTTTATTCCCAACTTAAGTTCCCAGTAATATTTAAAAAATAATTGTGTTTTGAAAGCATGTTTTGAATGTCCCTCATCCCAGCAGCATCTCGAGGCAGCTCCTCTCACAAAGAAGACTGGCAGGGGCTGGCTTTCCCCTGTCCAAAACAGCATTGCATTTGCTGCCAAACTTCTAAGTGAGTTTCATTCCTTTAACGCAGGCACTGCAGACAGCTTCATTGCAGGTTCTTAAGGCTAATTCAGTGACCTTGTCTCATTTTGAATAAATGAATGAATTAATTAATAATTGTAATTCAGGTAATTAACCTAAAGTAACTGCTGATAGCTAAAACCGTGTCTGGTGGCAGAGTACATCATATGCATTCCTGACATCACAACATGTTAGGGCTTTTCCTTTGTGTGGTCATTGCTGGTGTCACATCTCCGTCACCGAGAGAACAGCTCTCCTGCTTCCTCTGCTCAGAGCTCGAGGTCAATGTAATACATTAAATCCTTTCTGAACAGCCCCAAGAAAAACATACAAACAGCTTCCCTAACATAAACTCAGGGAATACATTACACTAATACAACAGTACCAAATATTCTTTAAAAAAAAAAAAAAAAAAAAAAGAAAAAAGAAAAAAGAAAAAAAGTTATGACCAAGAAAGACAGTTAGAAATTTGCTCTTGCTTGTGGAAGGACATCCAGGACATCCTCCTGGAGTGCAGGACCTCCTGCTGTGGTCTCAGCAGGGGCCATGCTCCTCCCATGCCTTGCTGCTGTCCTCAGGCCCTCATGGGGAATACTTAAGCAAAAGCTCAAGTAAGGCTACAAGTAAAAGCCTTAGCATCAGGATGGAAATCGCAAGCTTGTCAGTTAGGACATGGATGGCCACATTTGGTCATACCACACCTATGTTCAGGTATAGCCCACTTTGATCAACCCTGCAAGGATATTCACTTGCAGAAGATGGAGCTGGTGAAAAGGACAGGCTGTTGAGCCCATCACAGTGGCACAGTGATTTCCAGGGGCAGAAGGAACTAAAGTCACCAGAGCTGATGACTGCAGGGATTATTACCCAGTAACACAAAACAAATCAGTAGTGGCAGCACTTGGGGCTGGGCTCTGGTGCAGAGCCTTGGGCTATCCAGCATCCTTTTTAGGCTCACTTTCTCTCCTCCTCTGGAAACCAAGGGTGACAGCACCCACATTGCAGGTACGTCACAAGTCCAAATGCATGTTCACATGCCCATGTGCTCCCAAACCCCTGCTCCAAGGCCCTGGAGTGAAAGCCCTGACCATTGTCCCCGAGAAGTGCCGCGATCAGCCTGAGAACATGGCTGGTGTCAGCAACTTGTGAAGGCTTCTCCAGAAGGGCTGCTGCAAGGGGCACGCGTGAGTTGGCCTCTGGCTTTTCTAAATAAACACCAACTGTCTCCTCTGGCCAGTATGTAAAACCACATAACACACTTGTGCTTGTTAGGAGAAAAGTCAAATGATTGTGTGTATTGTATACAAATGCACACGCTCAGATGTGCAGCTTATCTTGGTGGAAAGCTGCATGGAGCTGGTGTGCGTGGGGAGCAGCCGCATGCGTCCCTGTTCCTGCGTGTGATCGCTGTGGTGAAACCCACATCAAGCAGTGAACCGGAGGCTGTGTTCCTCTATGTGAAACACAGCTTAATTTTAGAGCAAGTACTGCCGCAGAAAAGGCTGCCAGAGGCTGCCTCGTACCACTCTGGGCAGCATCTTTCATAAAACAATTATATTTTTCTGGATGTAGTGAAAGCCTTGAAAAAAGTTTACTTGATGTCTAACCAAGCAATGCTGCATCTTCAAATTTGAAGGAGAGCTCAGAAAGTTAGTTTTTTATTATTCTTCATTTAAGTATTATTTTTTTAATTGCAGCGTATTAAACATAAAATCTGGTACAATCTTTAAAAATAAATAGGACCTAACTATAAATGGGCCCTGTTGTGTTTTTATCTTTGACAAGCAAGTAATTGCTTCTCAAATTTATCAGTTTGTTTATGCAAAAACCATTTACCAAGCCTAGCTCAAAAGCATCAATTTCATCATTATCATCTTATTAATTTAGCCAAGCTATAACACAGCTGATTATTCCTGAGTAATATCCTCTGCAGCACATCATGTGTGGCAAAACCATCTGTACAGTACCTATTTAATAAATAAACCCTCGGCTAAATGTCTCTGTTTATTGAGAACTAATGTTTATAGAAAATATAATGGAACTCAATAAATAACTCAGCTTCATCAACCTGCATATGAATCAGTGCGAAGAACGCTGACATCATCACCTTTCAAGTACCAGAGAAAGCAAAATTACCCAAAAGAGCTATAGAGTCAATATTAAGGCATTAAAACTGCAATGAAGGCATATTAATGCTTAAAACTTCATTGTTGGCAGTAGAATTGCCACAACGGACATATTTTATAACTCTAAGAATACTTAGGCTTTATGACTGCTTCTTTGTTGAGTGCCTTGCACTTAATGTAGTTTTCCACTTTAAATAAAAAAAACCCTCAAGATCTTAAAAAAAAAAAAAAAAAAAAAAAAAAAAGAGGAAATAGAAAATTGCTGATTCCAGGCATTCGTTTTTAAAATAATGCAAACAAACTGCTGATTCCAATTGTTCAGATGGAGAGAAACACAAACTTATTTAACTCCATGCTTCCTGAGCCCCTGCTGCGGGCTCTGGGTGTCCCAGGCTCCATGGGGCAAGGTGAGGATTGCACTGCAGCATGGCGCAAGGATTATGGAGCAAGCCATGCACAGCTAAAGATGTTATTAATATCACAACCAGGTTTTAGGGGAGGAAAAATGAATGGCATTGCTGCAGACAGTGTGATAGGTATCGATTGCTGGTTGTTCCAGCTCAGGCAGCTCGTGCTGGTTGATTTGATTTGGTGCTTTACAAGGGCTCCGCAGCTACAAATCAGGCATTTAAACCAAACCTCTCCATGCTGGCTTGATACCATCCACAAGGAATAGCAGACTGCTTTCCTACAGCACTATGGGGGGCTCGGGGAGCAGGGTGCTGTTTGCTGGTGCTTTGCTGCCCTATCCCCTTGCAGCAGCACTGCAGCGGGCACCTTTCCACGGGCACATTTCCATGGGTACCTTTCTGGGGGCACCTTTCCGTGGGCACCTTTCTGGTGGCACCGCCACCATGCTGTGTGTGCCTGACCCCAGTGACCAGGGGGCCACATGCCAGGACCCTCGCACCCGGTCTGGGCAAGCCCCAACACCAGGGCTTCACGAGCGCCTCGAGTCCTTCCCGTCCCCGAAAACTTCTGCTGCACATATGCAGTGCTTGTTTTCCTTCCTGAATAAAACAGCAGATCCGCAGTGCGTCTCCGCCTAATGAAACTGAACATATTTAGAACATATGTGAGCCCGTTCCTTGTGAAAAGAACCATTTGTGGTTAACGAAGAAAGTATTCATGGTTTTGCTGCTAATTGCAGGGCGGTCTGAGTTTTCTTTATGAGAAAATAAAAAGGTAGCGCTGCCATTGTAAGCACACAATGGAAGGGGGGCTTTTTTCATTTTTATTTTTTGCTGAGATCTAGTGCACTTCGATTGGCGACTCAACCTATGGGGTTTGCCCCGGCCAAGGAGAAAGACACCATGGGTAGTTCTTATGTGGCTGCACACCAGCTAAAAAACATATGCTTCTTTTAATGATTACTCCTACTGCACATGAAAGGATGTGATATTTTTCTCACTCAAAGTCAATGGGAGGCTTGCCATTTGTTTGAATCTAGGGAGAGATCTGCCCGCTGCCAGAAAGGGCTGAGCACTCGCCTTCCCAGTGTCAAACTCCAGCACAGCAGCGCGAGCCACTGCATCCTTCTGGCCTCTCCCTCTTGCCCCTATTCCCTCCCGGCCTCAGAGAGGTTATTTCTTCATCGCTAAGGTTTGCTGTGCTCTCAGCCCATGAGAAACTTGAAGGCAACGTTGGGTGAATTACAGAGAATGAGGTGGTATTTTTAACCACTGTGCCTCAGCCTACTGCTCCGTGGCAGGCATCAATTCTCTGCTAATTTTGGAGTGTTATATTGAGGCAAATTTTTCTGGCCAACATGATATTTTATTTTAATTAATCAAAGTGCCTTATTATACCCTACTCTCAGAATTGCCCCTGAACCTTGTCTTCACTTTTGAAGATAAATAGCAGGTTTTTTGTTCAAAAAGAGAATTAAAAGGGTGATTAAGATCTCCTTCAGAAATATAAACTGCTAAATCTACATGTTATGGAATGGGAAAAAAATCCCTTTTGTCACTATCTTTAACCATTGCAAAAATCCATTATAACGTATGGTTTGAGAACATATTAGCAAGTGAACAAACTGTTACCAAATGAACGCAGAGCTGGAAAGTCACAAATGAACCCTAAATTAGAAGTGCATAAAGCATCAAGCCAGTTGAATAGAATAGTGAGCATCTTAGCTGAAAAAAATCATGATCAAAATACGAGATAAATGCTGCAGGGCAGAATACACAATTTGAAAGGCTTATTCATACGCTATACAGGGATCCAAGCTGATGTTATACAGTCAGTGCTAACGCATCTCTGCGAGTGGGAGGATGACAATTTAATTCAGAGTAGGGCTTTGGGTTTTGAATGAGTCCGCGTGTGCACAGGCAGATGTATGTGCCAGGGAAACAGCTTCGTGTCATCTAAACGAGTGCTTCGGAGAGCTGAAGCTTAAAAGGTGCAATGACAGCAGGTTTTCACCTTAGGTTTGAATCTCCATAGGCTTTCTATGCAAGGATCTAAGTGCTTGCAGGTGTGGGTTGAGCTCCTCTGGGGACGCCTCTTGCCTCCTCAGCCCACCAAGGGGCAC
Organism: Nettapus auritus; assembly: GCA_011076525.1. Classification (NCBI taxonomy): domain Eukaryota; kingdom Metazoa; phylum Chordata; class Aves; order Anseriformes; family Anatidae; genus Nettapus; species Nettapus auritus. The sequence goes on along the minus strand of CM021771.1, from coordinate 1,025,711 downwards.
GGGGCACATGACTAGGCTCAATAGTGATGGGGACATGCTCTGTACTCTGCTGCACTCCAGGATAGGGCACAGACATCAGCATTCATAGGGCCAAAGCAAAGTGCCACACTTCTGGAGATGTTTGTGTTAGCTTGGCTTTGGTCTATGGTGCAATGCACTGCTTCTAGCATGTTGGGGCAGAAGGCGCAGTCAGAAATATTTCCCTTTTGGATACCTTTTAAGAGCAGCCAGGTGGTCATAAAGAGAATCTTTCCTCTTCATAAAAGATTAGAGGCAGCAATTAATATCTGGTCTGCTTTTTGAGTCCCAGTTGCCCCATCCCCCTCTGCAGACTGCAAGCTGTGCGGCTCATTCACCCACTGGTGCTGCTGCAGCACTTTGGGAAGAAATTAAACACCAGCACATACTGGCTGTGCTTGGTGCTGTGACCTTGCGGCACGTGGGAAGACAAAACCAAACCCCTCTAGGAAATGACACAACGGGCCCAGAGAGTACCAACAGCAAGTGTCACTGCTATCTCCTTGCTGTCCTGCTGACTGGGCCATACCCCAGGTAGGATCGCTTTCTGCAGGCTATGCTACAGCTCAGCTTGAGTTTCTAGGCTTAGTTTTGGAGCCACAAGGTGAAAATGGTTACCCATGTGAAGACCAAAGTCCTTCAAACTTCCCAGTTGTGTGTTCTTCTATTCAGAGCATCACTGGCCCTTACACAGTGCTTGCAGCAGCTAGGAGAGGCCAAGATCTTGCATGCACATTCAAGAAGCACAAGATCTCCTTTATTGGAGGCTGCAAAATATTTTTCAGCTCCTCACAGTCCCTCCAGTTGCCTCTTGTGAGGCTGTCTGAGGGCGACGACATGCTGCTGCAGATTGTCTGGGTGAGGTAACTGTAACCAAGGGAGATGAAGGCAGCGAGCCCTCTGGAGCTGAAGGTCTCCAGACACGAGCGTGTCCTGGGAGTGAGCTGGTTGCCAGCTGGGCTGGTGAGCATGGCTGTGCTGCCATCCCAGCGCGTATGCTGAAATAGCCTCAGTGAGACTATTAAGAAACTAAATTACATCTTTCGTGTCCGCTGGCTTTCAGAGAGCTGGCTTTGTTTACAGTATGGGCAAGTGCCAGTAGCTCCACCAGGCAGGAATAGAAACCCTTCCCTGCCTACGCGGACGTACAGCTGATGCAGGGAAAGCTGTGGGCTGGGGCTGTGACCATGGGCAGCAAGACAGTGTCCTGGCCTTTGAGGACACCCAAGCTTGGCCAGCAGCTCCCTGACTACCATGGCCTCTCTTCCCCCCTGCTGGTGTGGCAGGGATGCAGGCAGGGCCAGCGGGCACCAGCCTCTGCCCATGCAGGAGTGGGCAAGGGATGCTCGCAGGAAGTGTACAAGGTCAGGAAGCTGGTCCCCGGGTTATTTTGGGTTGATTATTGCAGGTTATGCCTTTTGGGTCTGTAACGTGGTGAGAGCAGCACAGGGGGAGGGAGGGTAATGAGGCTGTCCCGAGGTTGGGCTGTGTGGTTCTGGCAGAACCGTGTGCAATTTCCCTGGGCAGCCATGTGACGGCCTGTCACCTCAGCGTCAAAGTGCTGCTCCTTGTGGCGTGTCTGCTTTTACTGGCTCTTCAGTGCCACATGGAGCAGCTGCTCAGTTACACACAATGGTGACCAGCTATCAGGCCCTGCTCTGCCCTTCCCTGCACGTGCACTGAACGTTACAACCTCCTATGCACGGTGAAGAGTTAAAATGAAGAATTGGTCTGGTCTTGAGAGCAGCTCCTGAGCAACCTGCCGGGTAGCTACCCCTCGGGCAGCGCATCCCCCCTCAGCCCACAGAGCTGTGGTGACCCCTCTGCTCACTGCCTCACCGTCCTGCAGCGCCTGTGCTGGCTCCCCTCAGCTCCCACTGCACTAATAATTTCCCACAGGGCGTCGTACCGAATGGAGCGAGTTCCATTTCTTTAGAGAAACCATTTGCTAAATAAGGAAATTAGATTAGCCTGACACCAACCGCCGTTTAGTAAGCCTACGCTACACTTTATTGCATTTACCCTTCAATATTATTTCTGGAAAAATGTGTTCTGTGTTATCTGACCCGGGTACAGGAGGCCCCACTGGCAGGCTGGCAATTGCCTGCAGTGACTGCCACCATGGCATCACCACGGGTTTCAGCATTGCTGTGCCACCCACTAACTATTGCTGTCTGCCTGCCCTCCTGCCTTCAGCTCCACCATCTCCCAGGGAAACAGCGGCAATCATTTTGGGGCCACTCCAAAATTACCTTTAATCCTCAGCGCATTGTGCCCTCACTTCTTTCCCCCTTTGTTTTCTTTCCTTCATGCTGATAAAGAGTTGCTCGGGGTTTGTTTTCATTTCCATTGCAAGGTCTGCCACAACCGCTGTAGTAGAAACTGCTCTTGCTCTTTGCATGATGCTTTGTCCTAGACAATAGCTCTTGAATACAGGGTGAGCCAAGGAGCTTTATTTCTGCTGTGCCTCAATAATAATGCACAAACCTTCCTCCGCAAGTAAGAAAATACTGTCATTGCCAGGTTAACTGTTGCTTCAGATACACAAAATCCCTATTCCTGGAGGCAACTGCTGTTTGGTTGATCAAAGAGCGTGAGTCTTTGTGGCAAACCAACTGACAGAGCTTCGCCCCACAGTGCTGGAAGCACAAGGCCAGCCCTTCTCCCACTGTCCCCGTAGTCCCTGGTGGGACATCGCATGGGTGCCCACCTGGGGACATCTGCCAGTAACTCCTGGTGGAGACCAGGGTTGCGAATGGACTGTGTGGGCAGGAGACACCTGGGCTACTACTACCAGCACTGGCCATCAGAGCCCCATCCCTACGTCCACACTTGACCCCAGGCAGGGTCCAATGCTCGGGGGACATCCCAGCCCTAGCACATGGGCTGGCCCAGCCATGGGGAGCAGCTTGCTGCAGATCCAGGCTGCTAAGGCACCCACGACACCTTAAACCTGAGCACTGCTTAACTGGAGTGAGGACATAGCATCCGGAGCCACAATTAGCCATTTGTGTTCTACCCCATTGACAAAAATGCACGTTTACATGTAAAACAATAGGCTCACTTGCTTGCCAAAAGCAGAAATCATTTCTATTGAAACACACTTGACAGGAACATAAATAAATAAAAATACATTGAAACAGAAACACTGAAGGAAGGTTAATTTCTGAAATCTGTAAATCAGATGTCAGATTAAATTTGTGAAGTATTGAAGAACATAAACAAGTAGATGAGAAGACTGTGATTAATGAAAATCAATTAACTGCACCAAAGGGGCTCTGGTGATCCGGAAGACCAAAGCACAGGTCCAGAGCCCACCGCGGCGTCACCAGCAGGGCAGCCCAGTGGGCTGGGGGTGGCTGAAGGCCAGCGGGGACTGGGACCAACACAGGCGACCACTGCCTCCAAGTGGTGCCCATGGAGATGGGGGATGCTGCTGGGACCCCTGGCATGATGCGACCCTGCCAGGAGGTGGTAAGCACTGTGCCCCTCTGCCATCGGGTCTCCCCCAGCCAGTACCTATAAATACATTTCTCTGCTAATACACTGAATTAAACACCTACCTCTGGGAGGGGAGGAAAACGGCACGCTTTATTTTTTTTTTCCTCTGCAAGCAAGCAATTTGCCACATGCTGTAATTTGTCTGCACGCTGTCCTTTTTTGGGACACATGTAATTTTGCTTTGATGAATGATACACATTAGTGATAGCCCTCCACACTGGCCAGGGATGGAGGCACTGACAGCCTGTGGGATGCTTACAAAGAAACTTGGTCAGCAACCACAGGAGCAGCGGCCTCTCCAAGGAAAACAAGGGGAAAAAGTGGGTTACAGTGGGACCTTCCTTGTGACGGGTTAATGAGGACACTCTGCAGCTGGGCAGACCAGCAGGGAGCAGAATCTGGGTGCTTTGTGGTTTTGACAGGGCTTTCCCCAAAGAGGAGGAGACACCAGGGATGCGGTGTCCTGGCCATGGACACCACGCATCCCTCCTTGCAGTGCCGGCACATGCCTATGGGTGCATTTCCAGCCCTGCTCCCTGCAGGAGCCCCTGAAGGGCTGGCAGACAGGCAAGAGAGAAAACACATGCCACCTCTTCCCCAATGGGGGCCGGTCGATGGGTGGCAGGGAGAGAAGTGGCTGCTTGCTGCGCTGCCTGCCAGCGAATTCGTGACTCCCATCCAAGCCCCGGAGGAGCAACTGGCAGTGGGGAAAGACCTTATGGCACACAACAATATTTGGAAAACATTTTTTGAAACCCCAGGGGAGAGAAAACTAAACATTATTTCCCGTTAATAAGCTCGGCTAAGTGATCAGCCCCAGACAGCGGGATGCTGCACGGGACATCAGTGTGAGGCTGGCCTCTCCCTCATGTGCTGGTCGTGGAGAGGCTGGCTGCCTCCCTTGTGAAGCTTCTCTGCCTCCCTCCTGCTTCCTGCGAGGCTCTCATGCTGCGATCTCGGCTGCTGGAGAGCAATTCAGCCCTGGCGAGCACTGCCAGCGTGTGGCCAGGGGATGCCAGTTGGGGTGCTGGCTTGGGGATGCGTGTTGAAGGCCCGGGCTCAGTGGGCAACAGGATGCCTGTGGCTGGGGTGGCTCATACAGCCCCTCGGGGACCAGCCACAGTGACACCAGGCGCATCAACAGGGGACAGCACCAGGGCTGGTGGAAATGGGAAACCTGGGCAGCACAGAAACAAACCCCATTCAGCTGGAGGGAAAAGGCAAGTTGAAAAGCAGCTGGGGAAAAACGATTCAAAACACATGTGGTTTTTATCTGCTGCAGTGTTCGGGAAGATGTTTTTGTCCCTGCGAGTGGGCATCCACATAGGGCTGTGATGGGACAAAGACCAGCCACCAAGGAGGGGATGTGCTGGGGACATGCCCAGACACAAGCAGGGAGGGCAGAACCTGGGGCAGAGCAGCCCAAAATGCTGGTGGTGCCAGCAGGAACTGCTTCAGCATCCCTGGGGACCATGGCAGCAGGTCCAGGGCCAGAAGGAGACATCGCAGCTTCGGGTCAGATGAGAAATCATTTATTAACAGTGTCCTGGCAGCATCTGCAGCCCCAGCACAGAGAGGGGCTGCTTGTGCAGGACGTGGGTGAAGGCATGGTGAGCGCGGAGGGCTGATGACCCGCAGTGTTTACAATCCAAACAACAACACAGAAAACTGCTAGCGTTCAACAAATCTGGTTGATATCATGCGTTCCCCCTCAGGCAAGAAGAAAAACAGCTCTTCAAGACAGGACAGCTCTACAAAGCCAAACATAACACCATTTCTTGTGCAAAACTTTGCAGGGAAAGATTAAAACATCCTGTTGCTTCCCAAGCCTGCTGCAAGCCCCCTCCCCAGCAGAGCCAGCCGTGCCCCTCATGCTGGGCTAAGCGCAGCCCAAGGCTTTGTCTCTCCTTCCCTTTGGTGGAAAAAGTAAGTTTTTAAAATAGCTTGAGTCCCACTCCTGGCAATCCCAAGTGGACATATGCTAGAATTCAGGGGATTCAGTTTTATTTATTTATTTATTTATTTATTATTTTTTTCCCAGTCTTTCTGCATGAGACCTGTGGTGTGAAACGAGCTGAGGGAAGGCCTTTGATTGGCTGAGGTTGTTTTTAACTGAAACTCAGAGATAGAGAAGGTCCTCGGCACCCCAACCCCCTCAGTGCTGGGTAAAACCCTTTCCCTTAGCATTGCCAAGATTTTGACATTTTGCACATGCTCGCCTGCCTCCAAGCATGGAGCTGGCGGATGGCAGCCCCACGGGGCTTTGTGTATGGCTCTTGTGAATGGCAAGGAGAGCCTCGAGTCAATGGAAATAAAAGCATCACGGGAGCACTGGATGAGAAAACCAGAGAAGCCCCACATTGTTCACGAGTCCCTAAAACACCTCCCTGGATAACACAATCATATTTGAGAATGAGAAATAGAGGGCAAAGATTATTTTGAAGTGTGAAATTAACAGACTCTTCACCCCCCACCTGGGGAAAAGTTTCAAGGCTTCCAGGAACAAAGAAGGGGACCCGAGGACCCGAGCCACCTGTGGTCTGCTGACACCACCGCTCTGCCGGCGCTGGAGACCTTGAAGCGAGTACATGGGAATGCACAGCACCTGCCAGGCATGGAGATGCAGCCTCTGTGTGCAAGGCACCTGGGTGCCACCGAGTGCAGGCAGCATGGGGAAGGGCTCGCAGTCGGCAAGAGGTGGTTAGAAGCCACTGAGGAGAAGGTCTGCCTTAGCTTCAGGGGGCAGAAGGGGCGGGGACAGGACCCAGGGCTTCCCTACAGCTTTGGTCCTGTCTGGGGGAGCTGGGGGCAAGCAGAAGGATGGAGAGTGGATGCCACAGAGCTCACAGGGGGGCACTGGAGGTCTGCCACCAAGTAGTGCTGGTGGGCCAGCATAAGGCAAGCCTGTAGACTTGCAATTAATCCCCAGGGCCTCTAGAAAGGGAAGCAATGATGGGATGCCAGTGGGGCAACATCAGAAAGAGTTTTGCCCCAGGAGAAAGCAGGGTGTCAGAAGAGGGTTGGTGGCCTTTCTCAGTTTCCTGCCCTGCCATGCAGGCACCTTGCACTGACCTACCTCAAAACCCTGTCTGTGAGCATGATGGGGGTTGTTGCTAGCATGCGTGGGCTTTCAAAGTTGTGCATTTGCCCCTAAATTCATACCCACTGACCACAGCACTCGGCAGCACCATCGTAATGCTCTCAGAAAGCCCACTGCTCACTGCCCAGCCTTCCCAGGCATGCCTCAAGCACTGGGAGCACCAAACCACCACAGCTCCTCGGCAGGGATCACTGCTTTAACCTTCTCTTGCATGATGTTTGGACCTCCTGCTGCACACCGAGGGACAAGCACATGACTGCAAACACGGAGCTGAGCTTGCTGTACATGCAGCGAGGCCTAGAGTAAGGTACGCCAAGGTAACGAGGATGGGAAACAACAATAAAATGAAGGCAGAGACCTTCCGTGCATTTGGGGATTTTGTTTTCATGAAATAACCTGGAACACAAGAAGTGAAACACCAGATCAGTGCAGGTCTGCCCGCTGCAGGACACAGTCTGTGCCCTACCACGAGGAGGCTTGGCAGCTTGGGAGGGGAGCTCTGGTAATGCAGGGCCTGCCGCCTCACCTGCTGTGGGCCACAGGCATCCATCAAGTGAGGCCAGTGTCTTAGGGACTATGCTGCAGCCCATCCATGGTTTTTGCTATTTTTCCACAATGGGTTCCCGCAGACAGTGTGCTGGGTCACAAGCTATCAGTGTGGATAGAGGCAAGGAGGCAAGCACAGAGCCTGGGAACTGTGGGGTTAGGGGCTCTCGGATTATCACAAAAGCCTCCCATTTTCCCTAGGATCCCAAAAATGCTTCTCCAAATTTCTTCTGTTGAGCCCCCTGCATGGGTGGCTCCAACTGAGCAAAAGAACCAAAAAGTAGAAGTCCCATGATATGGCAGAGAGCAGCTGGGGCGTCGCCTAAGGTCAGTGGCTATGCAGAAGCTTTTATTTTTTGGGAAGCAGAAGATGTGAGAGGAAAAGCCATGGCCCAGATGACAATGCCATGAGGTGTTAGCTAGAAGCTGGTGGTTTTTAGAGCAAGCAGAGATAGGGAAAAATTCGAAGCCCTGAAGCCAGTGGGAAGAATCCATATAATCCCAGCAGTCTACAGACTGGACACACATGGATATGGCTGATCAAATGCTTTCTTTAATGGTGCTGTGTGACGGCGTGGCTCCCAGCAAACACTTGATGGTGACAGACCTTGAAGCTTTCTGGGACAATGGCATTTCAGCTTCAGAAATGGGGTGCAAAGATCACCATTGAGAGTGGGTTTGACAGACACCATTTCACTAAACTAATTAGGAAAAAGAAGGAGTGGTGGAGAATGACAGCTGCCTCTTAAGATAATAGGAAACCTGTCTCTTTAAATGTGCTTGTGTTTTTCAATACAGACCAGGCAGGGCTATAATCAGAGTAGCAGTGGGTCGGATTTAGGTTCAGTACAGTATAATTCCATTGCAGGGCCCATCCAAGAATACTTTGGCAAGCTCAAATATATTGAAATTGCCTTGGCCAGTGGCTTGCAAAATGGCTATGGAAAGTCAAGATAATTAGAGCATTGTGAAGAGGAGAGACAGTAAAATAAAGGGTAGCAGATGAAAAAAGACAAGCAAATAAAAAATAGGATTACAGACATGAAGAAAGTTTGAGAACAGAATAATTTAAGAGATAAAGGCGTATATGGCAAATTGGAATCGTGTGATTTACGCAGGAGGAAAAGGATGAGTGCAAAGTGAAAAAGAGCAACCTCCCAACATATTTAGATTAATAAATGAACTTAAAAGCACCAAGAAAAATACAGCTGACTGTGGCAAGAGGTTTCTGAAAGGATTAAAGTTGGAAATCCAAGAGAAGAAACATGAGAGGAGTAAGTGGCTGCTTTGGGAAGCAGCATTTTGAGCTGCTCCCAGCATGCTCGAGCAGGTAACAGAATCGGTTTTGTAGAGCAGAAAGTCTGTCTGTGAGGAAGCAAAACCTTGGCTGATGTTAGTGAACCTGACCCCACTGAGCCAGGTGCTTGAACCCATGCCCTGGCTTGTCTCTGTGCTGTGCTCTCACACAGGGAGAGGCTGTGTTCGACTCCACAACGTGTTTGCCATTTGCCTTTGAGTTCCCTAATCCTGATTGCTACTTGCCATCTCCTCTATGTTTAAATATCCACCAAAACGTATTTGCTTAAGTGTTTGGTTCTACACAAACACAGTAAATGAGATGTTTCTCTCCTGCACAAGCAAAATTATACTTGTACATATTACTTGCACATGTATTCAGAATGATGCATATACATACTATAAACACACACATGTATATATAACTGTCCTTGCACAGTTCAGTTTTCCACAGAGGAAGCAGCTCTTGGGACTAATGAGCAACATTATCATCGCAGTTGCCACAACTAATTAGGAAGCAGTAACGATGGTGAGTTTTCGTGCAGGTGAGCAATGCCCGGCTCCCCATCGGAGCAGGGCAACATGTCCAGACACTGCTGGGCCCCGCTTCCAACCTGTCACATATCCCGGGGGTCCCAGACCCACCATCAGACACAAAGCACAGCTCCCTGTGGGTGCCTGGCAGGCCCTGGCCCCCTCTGCCCTGCCACCAGTATGTTGCCTTTTTTTGCACTTGCACTGGGTAACTGGCTCAGGATTTCAAGGCTTGGAGGCCTGATCCTTGGCTGTTGCAAACCAACACCTGTATGTTGTTGGTGGAGCAGGTGAGCTCTGGGCTTTGTGGCTTGTTTTTGCTCACTGGCTGAAGCAGAGGGTACTCAGGCATGGTTCTCTTTGTGGCAATATGTACCGGCATCACTGCCAATTGCCAGTATTAACCGTTATGGTGAAGCAAAAGGACTTATAAAGATAAGTCACCTACATTTCTGCAGGTGGAGGTCACTCATGTCTCTGAAAGCCTGGCTAGCAACAGAGTTTTACTTACATTTGTTTCAAACTCAGCATTAGGGTATTTTCTGCACTGTCCTTTAAATCGGACTGGCCTTGCCATGGATGGCAGCAGGAGGCTTCACTAGACAGCCTGGTGGTCCTTCCAGAATGGAAATTTCTCTTTTTCCCTGATCTTATTCTCGCTTTCTGCTGCAAGAGAGGGACAGGACTAACACAAAGAACTTCCCCCTAAACTGGCCTGTGGCCTCCCCAGGAAGAGTGGGCCCCATAGGGACATCCAAGTGATGGGGTCACCACATGTTGCATCACAGTGGCACTTGGTGGCACTTTAGCTGAGAGCAGCCTGTGCTCAGTGACACCAGGCAGTTAGCCTGAGCTGTGATGAACATCACCAAATGAAGCATGAAGAAAATGAGCTCACAGGCCATGGTGCTGCCCTGGGATGTAAGCGTGTAAAATGGCTGAGCTGGCTGTGGTGTGGGTGTGTGGGGAGAGCCAGGGCTGGGCCAGGCTGAGGTCCTGCAGTGAAACAATTTAAGGAGCAAGACAGGAAAAATATCAGTGTAAACGCCTCGACGTGCAACTGCTGACGCAAAGAGCATCCGACCCGCTTTCTTTTCATCCTTGTGGATGCACTTCATTATTAACTTTTCATGTGACAACTGTTTGTGCATTAAAAGTGCTTCACAAAACATAAATATTGGAAGCCAAGACTCACAACAGTCCCTGCTAGCGGGTCCAGCCTTTCTGATGATGGTGACCAGGAAACTGGAACATGAGTGAGAGGGGTCTGCTCTGACCATCCCATCCATGATTTCCATCCCTCATTTAAACCACCGCTTTTAGGTCTTCGTTTTTATCAGTATTATATAAAACTAGGACAGAGTAAATGAAAATTTATAATTTATAAACAATCTGGGGAAAAATCACTGAATTATTTATGGCACTTTTGAAATATGTGTTTGTTACTTGTACAAAAATTAGTTGTTAGGTCTTAATCACAGTGGTGCCACAAATATGTTGGAAATTAGGACTTACAAACCTGCTTGTTTGGAAAGAACAAGCTCCGTAACTCTACCTACAATTGGAAAACCAAAACCAAACTGATTCTGAATGGTGTAGTTAAACAAGTGCCAATTATTGAATAATTCTCTGACCTAAACACAGAAAGTTATTGTATATGGAAATATTTTTTTTTTTTTTTTTTTTTTTTTTTTTTCCTGGAGAGTGCTTTATACCAGATGCCCTTTTAAATTGTTTTGAATTCTCTGTAGGCAGTAGATAACTAAACCTACAGAATGTAGTAATGGCAAAAAGGAAGCAATCAAGTTGGCCACTTCTAGTTAAGAGTCATGGAAAAGGCATCTGTTCTATATGAATTGCAGACTATAAGGACTTTGACAGTTCATAGACCAGACTTAATTTATTAAACCAAGTTTCTAATATAAACAGTAATTCGTTTCAGGCACTGACACTGAAGGTCTGGATTATGTGAATAAAATATAGAGACCTCCATTGGCCTCCTGGAAAAAAGGTAGCTTGGCTGCACAGGGATAAAGGCACCGAGCGTGCCCCGCAGCAGGCATTGGTGATGTGGACAGGCCCTGGCTGTGCAGAGGTGTGGCTTCACTCCCATCCCAACACCGAGTCCAGCTTCACCACAATGGCACGGGCATCACTGGTGGCACCTGGGCATGTGCTCAGCCCTTGGGCATGTCGTGCCCTCAAGGTCAGGGATGGTGGGCATTTGGAGACATTTGTTTCCCAGCAAGACAAGGACTGAGGGGTGAACGCTGGAAAAAGGATGGAGATTGCTTTTGGTGTGATACTTACTGCTCTGACATACCTGCCTACGTGTGACCTGTACCTACTTGGAGCACGATTTATGGGAGACCCTCACTTTGCTTGCCCAACACCAAGCCCATGGAGGTCTTGGAGAAGCACAGATCAGGGGGCTCAGGGGCTGATGTTGGCAAATGTTTATCTTCAAGCACTCAAGTAATTCAGGTGAATGGAGTAGGACTATTTTACTGCTTAAAATTAGGCAGGTACCTAAACAATTTCCTGGATTGAATTTACATTCAGCTCAAGTTTCACATACTGGCTTTGCTGTAGCTTTGACCAAAAGTTCAGTTGTAACTCAGAAATCACACACAACTATTTCCTTATGTCATCAGTCTGAGCAAAGGATGAGCATGAAAAGCTTCTGTGAGTGTTCCTTCCCTGAAAAAAAAAAAAAAAAAAAAAAAAAAAAAAAAAAAAAGGAAAAAAATGAGTAAAGGAAAGCGTTTTGCTGCCTTTGCAGCAGCAAGGTTTCATTCACACTGTCGCTGGCCAGGCTGTTTGCTGCTGCTGCTAGCAGGGAGCACAAGAGCAGCTGCTTGGCCGCGTGGCAGGAGGCAAGGGCCGGGCTGTGCATTGCTGCTCGCTCCCGCAGGCAGTGGAGGCGGCTCTCGTTCCGGCCCCACCACGTTGCCAAGCCGAGCTAATTGCTTGCTTCTGTGTTTCATTTGGCAGAGAACGACCGAGAACGAGAGACAACACAGGGTCTATAAAATCATTAATTGAATTACTATTGTGGAATAAGTAGCGCATCAATCTGAATTCCCCATCATCCCCCTCCTCTTCTCCCCCATTTTTAGAGACCAATACTACTGTTGATATGTGCTTATCTTCGGGAGGAGGCTCAATAAATAGATGCGCTATTCTAGCTAAACACATTTATTTTTCCAGCTGTTCTGCTGAGTTTGTAAATTGCAATGTTGACTTCAGACTATCTTCCCCCTAAAATATATGCTGGCCTGTATATTATACTGGCACCTCTTTACGGGCTGATCTGATCTATACCCAAATCAATAGGAATTTTGCTTCAACTTTACCGAGCTTTGGACCAGGATGCAATATTAATTCAATCCGTAGAAATATTTTGTTTATTATCAGAATATTTTTGCTCTCTGCCCTTACTTGGTTTTGCAGGAGATTTTAGGGTAATACTCGCAGGTATGAGTGGACTTGGAATTTTATGCCTGAAGGTGGTTTCTGAGCTTACACCCGTCTTGCACGAGTGCATGTGGTTGCACTGGCATTTACTGATGCTTGCTTGTTGGGGAAGGATGCCAGCACAGCAATTTTTGTCCTGACTTGGTATGGAGATTTTTCTTTAGAGAAGCCTCTGAATTCAAGTCTACTCAGCACATTTCCTAGCAAAGGTGCAGCACAACCAATACATCACCAAAACCTACTTGGTGCTGGCAAACCAACACTTTGCTTGCTTGCAAATGCCCACTGGGCACCACTACACAGTGCCTTGCCAGCCAGCAGGGAGCAGAGATGCTTATGTGAGCTCCTAGGCTGCAGGTACCATTTAAAATGCTTGAAAGAAGTAAATGAGGGCTGTTGACACTGTCCGTCTCAGTTGAAGAAGAAAAATGAATCTGTTTGCTGTAATGGTGATAAATAGACTCAGTTGTTCACAGCTGAGCTGCTAACTTCTTTGGAGGGTTTGGAATTCCCCAGCATCACTAAAATCTCCTTTACTAATAATAAAACAATCAATCTAAAGTCTAAAAATATCTATTTAAGTCTTGAAATAGGAGCACTGGGTTGAGGAGAAGGACGAGAGTATCTCCCTGCAGTTCTCCACAATAAAACTAAAGCCAAACAAAACCTCAGCAAAACTTGCAAACAAGAAGATAAAAAGCAAATAACGTTCTTTTAATGTCTTGATGCAAAAGGGATCTAATACCATTTCCACATCCATTAGGCAAAGAATTTTGCATGTTCATTCACAAAGACTGAGCATTTTCAGCGGCTTTCACTTAAATTAAGATGACAGGTTACCACTGCACAGCGTTGTTAATCTTTTCTTAAAAGCTTAATGTTACTACTTAGTCATTTACTAATAAATCAGGGACAATATGTAGTGTCATTCTGGTTTAGATATAGATGGATGACTTTGTGGTGTCTGTGAAGTTGTAAAACAGGTACTGCCGGGGGGGGGGGGGGCGGGGGTCCAGAGCTGGCTGTGCTCCTCCCTGCCCTTGGGCCATAGCACGCTGCACGGAGCTCAGAGCCAGCTCTGTGCCATGCCATATGAACTCAGCCTGCAACAGGCTTTCAGCTGTCTTTCAGGTGAGATGTATTAAGGAAGATCAATAATTTTCATCTGTTTTCCAGTACTTTGTTCCTATTTTTCATTATTTTTACCTTTCTTTCCCCTGACATTATTCTGGCTTTAGCCTTTAGGATTTGTATTTTTAAATGCATCATTGCTATGTTAATTGCTTGATCTTGCTGCCCAGTTCCCTGCAGTTACTGCAGTCTCTGTGGGATCATCCTGCAAGCAGCACAAGCAGCCCCAGGCTTGGCTCCTTTAACCCCATGTCCTTGTTGCGTGCAGGGGTCCCGACAAGCCAGTGGGCATCAATAACCACCAGCACGGCCCCATGGGCAGCACGGGGCGAGGGCTGTCTACTGCTTCAACTTTACGAAGGGATTTTACAAGCAAAGCCTGGCAGCCCATTTTGTACTTCCTAACACCAGATCCCGTCTATATTCTTAGGTGCTCCCAGGCCTCCCAGTTATTGCTTCCTGGTCACTTTTACTCCTCCTTATTAACTTAATAGGTTCCCTGATGAGCAGGAGAAACTACAGGCACCACCAAGCGACCGCTCTCCTTTAATTCGCAATTCGGAGTTTTGTGCCGGCAAACTATGCATTTTTTGCTGCACAATAGATGGCAGTAGAGAAAAAAGACTGAGACAAGGCAACTTATACTTGGGAATATGTAGCTGATTTTCTTTCCCTCAAATCGCTATCCAGTATTTGCTGCTTTCTTCTCAACAGAGAGCTTTCCTAGAAAAGGCAGTCTGGTGCGGATGGGGCTAGATGAAATAAAAGATTCGTGTATGAATAATTAACATACTGGAGGCCTCACTTGAACTTGTTGCCTTACCCAGATGAATGAGTTAACATGTTTGAGATTATTATAAAGAGGGACTATTCTGCTCTGGTAGATTAAATCAGCTGAAAACAATGAAGTATTGCTGCACATATAAATATGAGCTCGGCACTTAAAAATAACCCTTCCAATAAGTATAGACATATCGGAGTTCAGCTGCACTGACAGTAGCAGTGCAGATTTGGGATGAGTCATCCAGTTTGACTTCTGCACCGCCACGAGATGTGTGTGGGGGAAACTTGTTTTTTTGGGGGCAGAGCCACGTGGAGCAGGACCGGAGCACCCCAGGCTCAACGCAGAGGGTGTGTTCACCACTGTCCTCCAACCTGGGAGCAGCTGCAGCACAAATATCCACCTTGGTAATACTTTCATTAAGCATCAACAGAAAAAAATGTAGGCATGTGGATGCTGATGGCAACCTTGCTTGGTACGGAAGCGAGGCAAAGCATGTGCCAGCCACAGAGAGCAGCCCGGCGTGGACGAGCGTGTGTCTGGGGACTGAACCACCCATTGTGTACCATGCTTCTCTTAGCTTATCAAATGCTTTCCATTACTGCCTATTTCTTTGAAGGCTAATTGCCACAAAAAAAAGAGGAGTCTTCCTTGTAAATCAACATCAAACCCCTGCTAATCACAGGAGGGAGATAAAGTTTAATTACAAACCTTAATTCTTACCTCAGCTTTACTAATTTTTAATTGTGCCTAATAACAATGAAAACCAAGCTGGTTTTCACACACTCACTGCAAAGAAATCACTAGATTTGCTATTGAAAAGCATGCAGCAGCTTCCCCCCCTGCACATACCTCTTTGTAGCCCACAGTGCTAATAGCAAAATTAGGTGTTGGGAGAAAACCATGCCACCCCTTCCCATTAAATAACACCTCCCTGATGCAGGCAGCAGGGATGGTGAGTCTGTGCCACACGTCTTGCTCTGGGGCTGCAGGTTAAGGGCAACCAGTGGCCACAGGCAGGTTGGACATGCTGCAGGAGGTACTCATAAACCCATGGCGCAGCATGCATCGTCTCTGCTGTGCTCCTCATTCTGTTAGTACACAGAAACTATTCCAGAATCCTCTGAGTTTTCGTCAGAGCTCCATAACACAATTTCAGAGCTACGGCCATGCCTCGTTTCAAAGCCAAGGCACAAGGAGGGTTACATTACGTGCCACATCACAGCAGACCCTGCTGGATGGAGACACTAGTGCCGGTCCAAGGGTTGAACAAGAGCAATGCTGCATCACCCTGACCACATGGCAGTCTGTGGGCGACGGGGCTGTGCTGCCTGCACTTTCTTTTCCAGAGCAAGCCAAAGGTGCACCATGCTGTGACATTACCCAGGGCTGCTTTAAAATAAAAATAGATTGCAAGTATTTTGAAGATGTTTCTGTGTATTATCTCTTGGTTGTACAGTGCTGTCAAGCAAAACGTCTTCTTTCTTAAATCACTACATAAACATAGACCAGATATAACAGGGTGTGGAATTTGTGTGCAAAAATGCCCGATTCCCACATACAACTCAATTTTAGACAAAGTTACTGCAGGCTGACTCTGGGTGCGAAGGTGGGGGTGCAGGATGCGCTTGCAGCAGAGCTCCAGTGGTGAACCAGGGCTGCCTGCGGCCAGGCTTCGGCTACCAGGGCTTGGGCTACCGAGCCTGGGTAGGTGCTTGGTGACTATTAAACAACGCTTGTCTATACACAGGTCCTCCAGTTGCTTACATGGCCATAAACTGCCTTATTCATTCACCTAACCCTTCAGTAAATGGATATGTCCCGAAACCTGGAGAGCAACAGGGGGATATCGAGTGAGTCTTTCACCTGGTGGCATATATATTTCCAACACTGCTCACCATCTGTGGCTGGGCTGCCACAGGAGGCAGTCTCCTCTGCCATTCAAATGCCATCCTTTGGGTGCTTTCCAATTAAACTCACCTGTTTAGCAGATAGCTAAGGAATCTGGTAAGGAAACCTTCACCTGCTAACAATATTTTTCCACTTAGATCTGTTCCTAGAGCTTATTGCCACATCAAATCCCATTATAGAAAATAAGGAAATGTTAAAATTAAGAACTAATGTTCACATGAAAGAATTTTTTTTACTATTTCCTTCAGCAAACCAATGAATGTTTAACAGTTGAAATTGCTTTGAAACAGCAATAAATTATTTCATGCATACATGCCAAATATTAAAACCAGAAGGTTTCTTAATATGAAGTCACTGGTACCAAGACTCATGTTTGCCTTTGTTAATTATCTACTTGTTTATTAGCTTAGTTTCACTCAGGAGCTGCTGATATCCCAGAGTTAAGGATTTCAGAGCTGTTCACAGGATGTAATAATGCAGTTTTATTGGGTGCTTGTTGAGAAAGAGTCTTTAGTTGTTTGCACTTAAGCAGTAAAACCACCATTTCGCTCAGCCCTGAGCGCTCCACGCAGGTTCCTCCCCACCCGCACCCTCCGCCTGCCCTGGATGGATGCTCCTCCTGGTGGCTCTGGTGGCCCCTGCCACCACGGACACTGATGGTGAGGGAAGGTGTGGTGGGATGTACCCTGACACCTCAGCTGGAACAAATCCTTCCCTTTCAGCTAAGACCAGCCTTGGTCAGCACACACCTGCCCTGAGGCAGCGCTCCCTGCAGGCTGGCCATGTGCCTGAGGCCAGGACTCAAGCGACACCTCTCAGAAAGTCACAGCTTGGGTGGGCAAACCCAAAGAGACTCAACCTTTGGGTCTCTATTTTAGACTTCTAGATTGGGAAGATTGTTTTTGAATCAGTTTGTAGTGCAATCTCTACCCAGCAATGTGCTCCAACCTGCAGTGGTCTCCTGTAGGAGGAAAAGACAGTGGCACAAAGTCTGGGAGGATGTGACCATTGACTAGGTCATGCTTATCTTCGTGATTAAGGATAAACCTCCTCAAGCGTCACCTCCTAGAACCAGGGCTTGGCATTTAAGTCAACTTTAAGGGAAAAAGATGCTTCCAGCTGTACTGATTCCAAAGAAATCCTTGATCTCTCCAAGGAATGTACAAGCTGGGAAAACTCATGACTCCAGATCTCAAAAGGCAGCAAGACCTCATGGTGTTTTGCCCACTCTGCTCACTCCTGAGGACTGGATGTTATCAGTGCTGCCTACATCCCACAGGGAACTCATCTTCCTGCTCAGCAGCCCCACCTGAAGCACCATCTGCACCAAAATGGTTTGGGGCATTGGCCTTGTAGGCCCACAGGAGCCTCTTGCAGCCCCACTGCCCATCCTGCCCATGCCTGTGGGTGACTTGTCACCCAGCACGGTGGTGTGGGACCGAAGTGCTGCCAGGCCCCTGGGAGACCTCCGGTGATGGTCACGTCGGACGGCTCCCTTTGGGCATCTGTCCACGTGCCATCTGGCCATCCCTGTAAAAACAAGCAGATAATAGCAGGGCACTTTTGCTGCTATGGTAAAAGCTACATCAGTATTTCCATAACAAACCCCTATTTGGAGGAATTTTCAAACGTGACCATAAAGCTTTGCTCAAAGCCTTAAATGTGGCTTTAAACCAAGGAATAAGCCAAAACGTATTTTCTTCAAACTCAAGTCCTCTGAAAAGAACAATGTGGCCTTTCTTAAAGCAATACCAGCACAAAGTGTTTCTCCCCAGGGCAGGATTTCTCTCCTAGTTCGGATAAGGTAGGACTGATCTTGCAGCCACAGCTTGACGCCTGCTTGGCTGGTGGGGCACAGCCAGAGGAGGGCACCAGCTCAGCACCAACATCAGCTTTTTTTTTTTTCCGCTGAGTATGGATATGTTAAGTATGGAAATACCAAACAGGATTTTAATGGAAAAAAAAAATAATAATGAAAATGACCCTTCTAGAAATGTTTGTTATTTTTTTTTTTTCAGTGACTAGAAAATATGAATTTTGGTTTTGAAAGCCTGAGACATAGCTGAAATCCTGAGACAACTTTTTCTATTGTTGCTCAAACTCCATGAAGTTCAACAAGCAAAGAACAGCAGAAAGAATTGCAAACATATCTGACCCACTCTGGTGCTTTCCAGCAGCAATCCAGGTCCCACCTGCAGCCCTATGTGGTGTGCACGCTCCTTCAGTGCGCGATGGTAACTCAGTATGGGTTACTGACAGACTTAGAGATGTGCTTTTACAAAAAGATAATCATTTTGGGGTTATGTGTGGCAGATGGGAGTGTTAACTCATAGTGCTAGGAGTTAACCTGACGGTATTATAATGTGAGAGCTCCACAGCTAATGCCCATCAGCACTGTGGGCCATTTACTTTATCATAAAATAAAATTAATTGAGTGAAAATAAATTGCAGAGGGATACAGAAGAATTTGAGACCGTATACATGAAATACAAGATAGCTCGAGTTTCCCCCAACACTTATCTTCATTAGAGAGGAAACAATTATTATTAATTCTCCCTTTAAAAACACATATCCTGAAACCTGCAACAAGATTTACTGCACAGACCATGAATGCCGATGCAGCTAAATGAGTGCTGAAATTTCTTCTCCTTTGAAGGAGCATGCTCAGGCTCAGCAAAACGTCACGGCAGGCATGAGGGAAGGGTTGGTGGGGGCCAGCCCTGCCCAGAGCCTCTGCAGGTGCCTGGGGGAGGACATGGGGTAGGGATGCAGAGTGGGGGCACAGGGTAACCCCTCTGGGCAGGTGAGCACCCAGGAGCCATAGGATGAGGCTCCCTGCAGCTATCATTAGTTAATGGACTGCAATACTTCTAATGGATAATGTTTATTAGAGTGCATGGGTGCATTTGCCAAACATAGCGACGTAATGACATTGAGGCTTATTGATAATATAGTTATAATTTCATGTAATGACCAACTGAGCAGAATGATACAACCATCTTCCCTTCATCTATTATGCTCCTGTCCATGGAGACTTCTCAGTTAAGGGCTGTTTATTTCTGCAGTGAGACATAGACCAGATACGCAGAATATAAACCCTCCTATTAGGACCCTCTAGAATAGTTTTTCCCTTCCAAGTCATTTAACGGCATGTAATTTTGCTTTCTGGTTGTGCAGAGAGGTAGGAGTCGGAAACACACCAGCAACTTCTGCATTCACCCAGCGGCACCTACCGGCGCGGATACCCTGCCTGCCACGCGGGGTTTGCTTACAAGCCCACCCTGCCAAGTCACCCCCCGCCCCAAACTGGCACCAGGGACGGACTTGTCACCAGCAGGTGACATCTCCAGCCTGCCACCGAGGGGCCATGTGGCATTACATCTCTGAGGCTCTGGGTGATCAGGAGGGGCCCTGTAAGCTCACAGGCATTTCACTTTGTTATTGAGGGCTACATAGGGCTTTTATTTTATGGGGCTGGCTCCAGCTCTCAAATGCCTGTACCACTCAAGGTTAACTGGATATACTTAATAGAAGTAGCCGTATCCAAAAGAGGTCAATGCCATGCAAAAGGATGAAACATGCTGCTTTAGAGAAGAAAATCTAGTCCAGGAGGGCTGGAAGACTACACAAAACCCAGTCTTCTCATCTCACACCCCCTGCTCCTCTGTGTGCCCTGGGTTTCCCAGGGTAAACCACCCAGCCTCTGCATCTGCTTCCCCACCTAAAGGATGGGATGCCAACTGCCTGAGCAGTGCATCTGAGGCACGCTCTTGTAATGACTGGGTGATGAGAACTTCAGATCAGATTAAATCCCTTGCAAGTTCATCAGCGTAGGAAGGGTTATTGGATCCCGATGCTCTATGCAGGCGCACCGCGGTAGCAATCCAGTCTTGGGGCATTGTTCTGGACACGCAGGAAGACAGATAAGATGCAAGGGATGTCATTTAATTAGGCCACAAGTTTATTAAGTTAACTCATCTGGGATCTATCCAGCACGATTCTTTCTGTAATCACTCCCACATGGTGGAGGGCTGCCATCAGCCCCTCTCCTCCCGCAGCTGGTCACCAGCCCTGCGTGGGGCTCTGCCACCCACCCACCTCCCGTGCAAGGGCCCAGGGAGGCTCCACCAGGGATGGGACAGGACGATGCACCCAGCGTGGCTGGGTAAAGCATCTCACGGGGACAGCCGCGGCACCGTGCCTGTCCCTCTGCCACCAGCCCCACTGGCCAGCACAGGGTGACCACGCGCTGGTAAAAACCACCCCTGAGATGCAAAGGCCAAGGAGAGTTAGCATTGTGTCCCAAAATAGATTTAAAAAATGTTTATGCTAACCCTGTAGGAAGAATGCAGCAGAAAAAGGTTATTTTAGCGAGGGAGATCTGTTTTGGAGGGAAAAAAGAGCTAAGCTTCTTCCAGCTATTGTCCGTGGCATTGCACAGCAGCCAATGTTTTTTTCTCCCTGACGAAACGCAGACTACCTTTCTGTGTTACAGCATTTCGGTGACTTTAATTACCCGCCTGTGTGCGCTTCAGGCTCGCATCTCTCTGCCCCAATGCAGAACAGACGTGGGCTGCGCTGCCAAGGTCAGCACTGGTCATCAAGCTGCAGCAAGGGCTCCTCTCTTCCCTCCTCCTTCATCTTACAGCCAACACCTCTTGGCTGAGCCGTGTTACTCGCACTTCCACGCAGAAATATTGCCCAGGAGGAGCCCACTTTTCCTCTTTCTCTGTGGGTTGAGCATGCTGGTTTCCTGACCAAATACAACCCATGAAGCCCGCTCTGAGGGCTGGCCCTGCATGCCATGCCCCCCAGTGGCTGATGTACCATGCCGTCAGGCTGCTCGCTGGCATGCAGCAACGTTTCTGCAACATAGCTTGAACTAATAACATTTGTTGTGTCACGGATGCTCCTTTCTTCTTCAGAACACCACAGGTCAGAGGAAAAGGGCATTCCCTGCTGCACAACTTTGCTGCTACATGCTCAGTGCACCAAGAGTCAGCACTTTGACCTGGATTCCCCACAGTGCGGCACGGTGTGGGAGGCTTGCGATGCTCTGTGCTGACAAAGAGCAAAACCTCACAGCCAAGCAAATGGTGGTTATTTCCTTTGTTCAGTGACCCACCTTGCTCTTTTCATTTCTCACATGCAGCCTTTCAACTCCACTTTATCTTTCAGACTGTCTTTATGTGGCTGCTGCAACACAAGGTCTGAACCAGGCTCAAAGTTAAGTCATACTGGAAATCCCCAGGGAGCAGGGGTAACACCAGGCTCGTACTGGCCACTGGCTCAGCAGATGCACAGCATTGTTTATTCTAAGATATAGATATATCTACAGAGGATGTATACAGCTCGGAGCACCAGCAGCCCTGTCAAACACCAGCGCTGAGACTGCTGTTGGAGCAGCCAAGGTGTGCCTGCATTTTAGCCTTTCAGCCAAAGGAGCCCATGTTTTTCCTGGAATATCGAGGTTCCACTCCTCTTGGCCTCCATCTCCTCTTGGGAAGGACTCCGCCTCCTGCAGGGGCAGCACAAGTCACAAACCTTGGAGCAGGTCTGTCCCCTGGCACTGACCCCGTAGGACCTTGTGCATTGAAGGATGCCGGAGAAACCTGTGGGCTGTAGGCAACGTGAAGTGTCCTGTTTGTGCTCCCTGAGCCCTGCATGTGCTCCACGAGACCTGCGTGCGGCCTGTCTTTCCCAGTTGCTTCATGCCTTCCTGGGCTCTTTTCTGCCCTCCCCACCCCCCTGAAAAGCCAAGCTGTCAAATACTGGTGCTCGTCTAGCTGTTGCCCATGTTTGCTCAGTGCAAACACAGTGACATGCCTGTCACATTTCTCTAGGTGACACGTGGCTTTCTCCGAGGAAAGAATGGTATTGAGCTCTTTTTGCAGGTGAGCAGGGGTAACTTCAAGGGAGCCCAGGAACCCCAGGTGTGATGGGTACAGCCCCAGTCCTGCCGAGGGGCCAGGGCACATCATGCATCATTTTCCCAACCATGTTTTGCCACACAGGGACGACTGAAGGTGAGGAGAGCAGCAGAGGACCTCACACCCCCCAGTCCCATGCTCAGACACTGGACAAGCACTGGCGGCTCTTGGGCTCCCCAGGACAAAGACAGCCTTATACCATCATGACGCTCTGTAGTGGTTTCTCATCCAAAACCTGCTCAACCAGGACCATGCTCCTCTCAAACGTCATGCCCACCAGTCAGGCATACACAGCAACAACAAACCAACCCCTGGGTCAGCAGTCCCCCAGCTTCATCCTGCTGAAGAGCCTCCCCATGTCCAGTAACCCCAGCAAACACCTTCTCTGACAGATGGTCAAGATTTAAGCCTTGCTCCAAGACTGGAGCACGGCTACTGTGCTTCTGATGAGAGCTTTTTTTTTTTTTTTTTTTTTTTTTTCCCTGTGCTGTGCCTACGCATTTAGGGACATGCAGCCAAAACAAAACAAAGAGGTTTTGCAATTTTACTCAGTTATTAACACCTCCTCTGACTTTGTTCACGGACACTACCCTAAAGCAAAGACAAATTTAGTGTTACTAAATTGCACAGATTTTTAAATGCCAAAATGTGTGTTGTGCATTTATCTTAAAGATTTATGGCTCTGTGTTGCCCTCAGACAAGTAGAACTGAACGCCGTACATCTGGGGACTTTAACCACAAGAAAATTCCTTTGCCCCTCCCACCCCCAAGGTCTTTGCAGGGTTTGAGCACCAGAGGATCTCATAACCCTTCCCCCGGCTCAATTAGAGAGTGAAAGCAAGAAATTGCATTTAATTTGATTACAGAAGTTCTTTCCAGGATGGGCAGTAAAGACACGCTCCTGCACTCGCTTCCCAGGAATGTTATCTCGCCTTCGGTCTAGAACCTAGTGCAACAACATGAAGTTTTCCTTGGAACATTTTCCCATCCGAGCCTCTTTCTAAATCAGCTGGCTTGGTGAGTACACCCAGTCACACTACAAGGATGCTAGACCGTTGATTGTAAACTAGCTAGAATTTACCCTTCATCCAGACAGTCTTTGGCATTAGTACACTGATCTAGTTATAGTATGCAGATGTTTGTTTCTGTTGAATATACTTAAGTTTCATAAGCCTGCCAGCAAGAAAATAATGGGATTGAATCTGAGAAAATAGTAGGATTGAATCTGTGTCTCCTACTTTTTTTTTTTTTTTTTTTTTTTTTCTTTGTTTTTAATGCTATACCTGAGCATTTTCCAGATTACATGACTGCTCTGCTTATACAGAGCTAACAATGTCTGCCCATGCTGGGGACCTCCTCTTCCAGCCCAGTCCCTCCTCTCCACCCCAAGCCCCACTCCCCTGCTGGTGGGAAGTACCCCAGGGACCTGCCTTACCCCACTACCAGACAGAATGGAACAGGTTTAATAACTACACAACAGAACTACCCATAACTACCCAGACAGAGCTGAGTGGGTTTAATAAGCCGCCCAAGCTCACCCTACACAGGCAGAGCAGGGCACACGTCACAGAAGCAGTTTTCAGCAGGTGGGTGGAGGCATCTCCACCACAAATGGCTGCTCGTCTTCACATGACGGACATGTTTTGTGGTTACCTTCATGTCAGCCCCTCCACTTGGTCTGTGTCTTACACTGGCTCCATTAATTGGCATGGGGCAACTCGGCAACAGGGTATTTTAATGTTGCGAAGACCTCTCTGTTAGAGACAATCAACTCTCATTTTCATATATATGCCCTAGTATCTCCATGTGCTGGAAGTAACAAGCTCACAAGAGACGTGCAGCGCCGTGCTAGGCTGGATATCCATGCAGGCCCAGTGGGAGCTCGGAGCAGGCCACGCGTGGGGCAGCTGTATGGCAGGCACTGGCAAGCCTGTTGCCTCCAGCACCACAGGCCAGGCCCTTCACCCTCATACCACATCTAGCAAGCTTTTCTTCTTCAGTTTGAAGCAACCAAGATGGAGGAAAGTAGGGAGGCAAAGGTGCTGCTTGGGCACAGGAATAGTTCGGGCGCTCAAGGATCCTCCTTGTTACTCAACTCCGAGCATGTTTCACCCAGCTATTTCCCTGACGGTTATTTCTCCTCTGCTGCCCCGCTGCCGGCTCCTCTCTCCCCAGAGGAAGGCTTCTTGCTACTTATTCCTGCTGTCCCCGGGCTGGTTGCCCTGTAGAAGTCAGTACAGGTGATATCCCAAGGATATTAGCTCACCCTGCATCTGCTGCTGTCTCTTAGGAAAACACTCATGTTTGACCAGAACGCAGAGATCAGAAAGAGGATAGGAATTGCACTTGTACATGTAGCACTGCTTCCTTTTACTTAGCGTATAATCTCAGGTATACCTCTTAAAGGTATATATATACATTTCATCTCAGGTATACAATTGTCATCCGTCATGCAAGCACTATGAAATTACAACCCAAAGCAAAGATGACACTAATACTGCACGTGGGACCCACAAAAGCACACAGCTTCCTCCTATAAATCAGTCTATCATGTGCGCAGTGAACACCCGCTTGTATTTGTTTTGCTTGTGTGTTTTCCTTCTGCTTCCCCCAAAGGCGAGCCTTCCCCTCCTACTGTAACAGAGAGCTGGCTGATAGGGAAGTTCAGCTTCGTGTCCGAGCCATCCCAGTCCCCCAGTCCACCCAGCCCACACACACAGGGCCAGGACCATGCTTGGTCCACGGCACAGGTCAGCTGTGTGATGGCCTGGTCTCTGAAGACTGAGACGCAATACCAACACATCTGCTTATTGCTGCTTTCTTTACAATGCAGGAGCAATTTTTTTTTTTTTTTTTTTTTTTTCCCATGGGATGTGCAGCTTCCTAAGAGAGAGGAAGGTGTGCGAGCGCTGCCTCTGCCTTGGTCAGTGCTGTCCCTCGTAAGCAGTGATGCCAAGACAGGCACCACCTTCCCCTTGCCCCAACTTCACTGACAGGGCATCAGCAGCTGGTCGTTACTTAGGGCTTTAACCTTGGCTGGCCACTCCATAACCATCTCTTTGCCCCGTCACTAAAATTAACATCTATCAGGAATGTTTCTGAACGTGACTTTAAAGCTTTCAAGCAAATATAAGCAGATAGACACACATAAAATAGGTCTCCGTGGCATGCCTACAAGCCTTCTGAAATGGCAGGCATGAAGGCTGTCTCTTTCATGGGGTACAGTACATGCTTTGGAACTGTTTGATAGTTTTAAAATATTTCTGATGCAACGGGTTTTAATGCCTTCCAGATGTTTATGTAGAGTGCAAAAGGTAACGGCACAGACACTTCACTGTTCTACCTCTCACTGCATTTCTTCCCATATTAAGAGGAATGCTCCCCTCTTATCTCTAGTTTACTGGTAAATATGAGTTACTCGCTTCCCCTCATACTAAACTGAAAATATTGTTAAATGCACCATAAACAAAACTTATGAACTTTTTTTTTATGTGATTAAAATGGTCATAACTATCTGATGTTTCTTGCTGATTGAATCTGCCACTTCCATTTACTAGGAAAATAAATAACACATGTTTGCTGTCTTTCTAAAAGGTTCCTATTTATTCTGTGGTCATTTCCCACTTATGATATTTCCAGCTTAATTTCATAAAACAGCTTTTACATGGCTAAAAAAAAGGCTCTTATTGTACATTGTCTTCAAAATATTTTGCCTTAGAGCTGTGGGCTTTTATTTGTAGGAACAACCAACCACCCTGTTTGCGAGGCCTGTATTCCTCCAAATTAAAAAGAGAAACAGCTGTATGTCTCATAAATGTCTGCAGAGCTCCGACTAGAGATCGCTGAATTGTTTGCTTCCCTATCTTCCCACAGGATATGCCTCCTAAATCCACCACGTGAGAGAAAAACGTAGGTAAAAGCCAAACAAACGTTCCCCTCTCAGCACATGCCTGCAGACACAAGTCATCCAGCTACCTCCAGCAGTGGTGAGGGATACTTTGGGGGATTTACGGGATGTAAATACGAACACCGGCTGTCTGATAAGCAGTGGCAGACTACCACCCAAAGCCAATTTGATTTTCTGAATGAGGGCTGCAGCACCCAACCCATCAGCCCTCAGACCCAGGGCTGCCAGGGCCACGTTCAGCTCTGTGGTGCGAGGCACGAAGGGAACACCCCGACATCTTCATCTGCACCCACACATCTGCCTCAGTGCCACATGGGGGTGCGAGGGCTTGGCGCCAAGCTACTGGCCATAAAGTGACAAGGAAGAACCTAGAGGGGCCATAAACCCAAGGCCCAGAAAAAGCCAAATGAAGGAAGATCCATTGCTGATTTTGTTGAGGAAAAGTAATCAGGGACCTTTGCTTACTGTTTGAACCAAGCACAGGATCCCTGATGCTGCGGATGCGGATCCAGAAGCACTGCAGTCAGTTTCACCAGGCTGTGTCCCACCACCCCAGCCCTCGCCCACGTCCACCACGCACGGGGCTGCTGCCTTCACAAGATGGGCTGCGCTGCGCTCACACATAACGATGAGCAGATTTGAGCCCTAAATCTGGAGAGCTCAACAGCTGCCCCCAAGTCAAACAGGAACAGAGACAATGCATAACTGAAATGGCAAGTCATGGGATAATTAAATTATTTGTGACAGTAAACCAAAATAGAAAGAAACAAAAAAAAACCTAAAACAAACAAACAAACCAGACTCAGAGCCATATGCTCCCATGTGCTGCGTGCTGCAGAGCGGAGGGGCTCTTTGCAACACCGCGCGCAGACCCCGCAGCCTGGCCCCGCCAAGCGAGCACTGGGCCGTGGCCATGGGGCAGCTTGGGTGCAGGCTGGTGGCGAGATCCCTGGCTGGGGGGGATTTTCTCTGACCTGTTTAATGCACTAGTTATAGCAGGGAAAATTGAGCTCCCCCTGCCTCCCGGGCTCCCCAGGTATTTTCAGCAAGGTTGCTGCGAGCACTGGTGCAGTGCCTGGCGAGGTCAGTTTAATTAAAACTGAAGCATGGGCCCTGCCTACTAGGTGAGGGGCAGGGACCTGGGGGTGCTGGGTGCAGCGTGCCCACCTCATGCCACAGGAACTTGCAGGAGCCTGGCCATGCGTGTGGGTGACGGCATCCCCCACCTTTGGGTGTTCCCCATATAGGAGGAACGGACACAGGGTTTGTCAGGATGACTTCGGGCCTGGGAGGTGGGGGAGAATTAATGAAAAAAAGAAAAGTGTTTTTCTTTTCTAAATGCTGCGCCTAAAGCGTTTGTGATCAGCATCCATTAGTGGACCAACTCAACAGTTTATGTACGTGTACAGCTTTGTTTATAAATTGCTCACTTACTCAGGCAGTATCACTATTAGTATTCCTAACATTTTGCCCCTGGATTGCTGGATCTTCTGTGTCACCAGTTTGTGTTCCTGGACCTATCCTTCTCCAGAAGAAAAACTCACTGCAGGCTGGGCTACCACATCCCAGGCAAGGAGTTCTAGCTTTTTCCACCGCCACCATCCCTGTGCCATTTCACCATGGCCCCATGGCAGCACAGTCCCTGCCCAGCCCCGATACGTGGCTCCTGCTCCTCCACGGCACTGCACAAGCACCAAAATTCCCCCTTCTCCATGTGGCACCCCTAGGATTATTTTTTTCCACGTGGAAAAATAAATAAATGACTGCTTCCATTCGTTACCCTAGGCTTTCAGAAGACAAGGCCCTCGCATGTAATTTGGTTGATGCTTTGAGAAGAGAAAGCGGGGGGGAAGCAAACTGACACCAAAACCTTGGGAGGGAATTTGTTTGTGAATTAAAAAACAAAAAACAACAACAACAAAACAACAACAACAACAACACTAAAATAGAATTGAGTTAGATACTTATAGCTTAATGTTTTTTAAGTCAGCTGAACAAAAACTCTGGTTTTCCTTATTGACTGTTAACCACAATAACATAAGGCTTGCTCAATTGCGTCTCAGTTCCTTTAATATTGGGAATTTCTTTTTCATTTTATTGACAAGGAAACATCCAGTTTTCAGGCTGGAGCCTGTTATGTAAAGAAAGCATAAAAGGACTCATTACTTTTTAACTGCTGGCAGGGAAGCAGACGGAGCCCCTGCCTTCCTCTCGTGAGCTCGGCAGCTGCTCCCGACAGCGTTTCAAGCGGCACGCTGACAGCACCCACGTCCCAAATGCCTCACAGTGACATCAGTACAGGAGCTGGCTAATACGTCACGCAGGCATGTAGCAGGCACCAGCACGCACCGCCAGCATGTGACTTTTCTCACACACGAGGGCTGCGCCATGGCCAGGAGGAGACCCGGGACAGGGATGTGTCCTCCCCACCGCCGGGCAGGAAGCTCACCCCCCGCGCCATCTCCTTTCGCACAGGCTATCTAAAGATTACATAGGTTTGCAATACAAAATTCGATTTCCACCCCCCCAGCCCCCCAGCCCAGAGGGTAATTAAAGCAGTGGGCTGAGCAGTGAGTGGGGCAGCCGCCTCAGGGCTCGAGGCGGTGGGATCCCAGACTCAGCAGAGACTGAACACGGCAAAGCGCTCGGCTGGTAAGGGCCAGGCAGCTGGGTGGTGGGAAAGACAGAGCTGCAAGGAAGCATCATTGGTGCTGTTTGTTGTGCACTCGCTGATGAAACGCCAGCAAAACTGAGCCGGTTCAGAATGACATGTTTATGTGACATCAAAGAGGCTGGGCTGACTTTACATTATATCTGTGACAAATGTATATATTGGATCGCTGATTGCCATTTAGACCTTCTCTGATTACTTCTCATTGTAAAGAGAAACATTTGCGATTCTGCTCACTTGGTAAATCTGTGGAGTGACTTGTTAGCAACACATGCAGGGAAAGTTGTTGAAAAGCCCTTCTGGGCCTGCCGTAGTAAATATGTATTCACACACCCGATAATGTGCTGCTGCTCCGTGCCTGGGAGACGGAGGCAGGCAGGGAGGTGAGTGGGGTGGCGCTGGGGCTCCTGCTCCTGGCCAAGCACTCGCGCTTTGCAGCTGACCCTGCTGAGCTCCACAGCATTGCTGCCCCCAAAAACAAACCCTGAGCCTCAATGCAGGTAATAGCCTCACACTGCTCGCTACAACACTAAAGCGTGGCATTTTTAGCTCCAAAACGAGCATGGCTGTTTTGGGAAGGCAGGGCAGGGATATAGTGTGGGCCTTGGAGGAGCTGCCTCGTGCTGCACAAGTGCGAGCAGTGGCTGAGCTGCACCCTCTGTGGCCCTCACACTGACAGAGAGATCTTTGCCCTGCCTCTGATTACCCCTGCTATACCTCAGCCCCCAGCCATCCTGCCCATGGGGTATTTCTCTGCCACGACCCGCAGCAGCTCCGCTCCCCTCCCGGGGGGCAGTGGCTGCTGAGGATGCAGGAATCCCAGCCTCGTGGGCTGCAGCAATCTCTGCCCACTATCAGGCCAGCTCCTGTGATTCGTTTCAACTTTGTTAACCTTTTTTTAATTATTATTTATTTTATTTTTTTTTTAAAAAAAGCATGTTTATGATTGTCATACTCAGGGAATGCACTAAATATGTAGCATAACTGGAGAAAGGAATTATTTCTGGGGGAATCTATAACATGTGTGCGCACAGCTCTGTACTACCTCCCTTTCATTGATAAACTCAGACAGATTTTGGAGGCAGATATATTTGTAAACAGTGAGGGATGCTCTGGGGGCTGATGCCCACAAAGGGCCCCATAAAGGCATCCCAGTAAAAATCTACTGATGAAACTCCAGGCTTTCATATCAAGTTTGTACAACGGCAACCCACACAGGGAACTTGGCGCCCAGAGCTGATGTGGCAGCCACAGCTGGGCAGGGGAGATGACCCTGCCCAAGGAGTCATGATGCTCCTGCAGGCCACAGTGTGCTCCCAGACACGCCTCTGCATTCACACCTGTGTAGGAACCACAAGCTTTGGCCTCACCATCATATTTACTAGTGGGTTACATGCAAGGTCGTCACTTCCTTCAGGTCCCGCCAGGAGAACTGTTTCAGAGCAGAGCATCTTTCTGGGATTATGGATTCTTTGCCAAACATTGAGTGCTTCTCACTCCAGACAACCGACTCAGGGCTACCAAGGGGCTTATCCAGCCAGAAAGACTGTGTGTGTGCAGGATCAGTGCCTAATAAGAGAACAGGCACATTCAAAGCACTACATGAGTAAGCCATATACACTTCCAGCTGGGGACAGGGGAGATGAAGTGACACTGCTGCGCGATAGCATGTTTATATATATATATACACATACATACACATATATTCACACATGTATGTTTTTCCCAGACTGGTTTCTCAAGGACGCAAAATTTATGCAACCGCACTATTTGCTTCCCAGCCCTTTCTGTTACTACTGCACTCTAATGGCAGATTTCAGCCCAATTTCATGTCACAGAGGAATCTCAGAAGTACCGAATTCCTAGGAGCCTCAGGAAAATAAGTACAGAGGATTGAACTACTGTCCCCTCTGAGGAACAAGGCTGTGATGTGAAATTACTACTAGATACTACAGATCCAACACGGGAAAACAATGCTATGAATAACTCCAGCTGCAGGAAGTTTTCATCAGAAGGGCAAGATCATCAAGCCACGGGAGAGAGCACCAGAGAAAAAACAGGATTCGTAAGTTCTGCTGCTTCTGCAGCAATTCTGCCCCCCCACCCCTCCCCACCCTCCCCCTTTAGGAGCTGAATAATCAAGTGGCTCTTTTTCCAGCCTTCTGTTTGCATGCTCTTTTTGGACTGCCTTTCTCTAGCTGCTTGCATGCCATGCAGAGGTGACCAGCTTTGCACACTGCCTGGCAGCTGTGAGGGCCAGGGGCAGGACAGCCCCAGATGCTGCTTTGGTGCCCCCAGGGACACGTCCTCAGGGCTGTGGCTCCAGTGATGCGACACACACGGTGCAGCCCCTGCATCAGCCCTCCCACCGCTTGCAGCCAGCTCCAAGGCATTTGGGTAACGCGGGCGTCACGCACACAATACTGCTGCGCGTTCCCACGGCATCCCACTCACTCAGACTCTCCTGCAAATTGTAAGCACTTTGAACAGATACGCGGATGCTCCTGTCACACAATGCAGACCGAAACAGACGTACCACAGGGCAGGATCTGGCCCTGTGCATTCAGACAGGGACCCAAGGCTCTACCCTTCCCATCTGGGTGAGTTGTGGTACCAGATCTGCTGGCACAGCCCAGGCAGGACCCATCCCCATCTCACGGAGAGGTCAGAGCTCCGACTTCCCCACAAAATGCCACCAACCCCCTGAGTTGGGCATGGAGGGACACAGCCACTGGAGAGACAAACAAGAAGGCCACCGACGACAAAATCAGGATGAGATCATTTGTTTAATCCAGCAGCGGCATGCTGCTCCTGGCTTAGCCTGCCTGGTTATCTCCGCAAAACCATACTTCAAAGAACAAAACCCCACCTCTACAACTGATTTTAGCTTAACTGTATTTTTCTGGTTATTTTCTTGGTCGAGAAAGAGGATACAACTGGCTCACTATATTTTTATTTGCCTCTGAAGAGAGGCAATAATGGCTTTGCAGGTGTGGAATAGGGGTTTTAAAACAAATAAGGTCAATCCCTCCTAACGGAATTTAATCAGTTCCACCTACGACTCCCCCAAGCTGTTGAACTCTTTGCACACCTATGCTTTATGCATAATGACTTTTCTAGCTGGTATCAGACAGTAATCATTCCAGAAGGCAAAAATCTCAAAATAACTACAGTATATGCATACAGAATACATTTAAAAGAAAAATCTAAATTGACTGTTCAGACCTTCCCTCACTTGCCAGTGGATCCTCTCCAAACAGAAGGCATTCCAAGTCGGCGTAGGAAATGCTAAGATAGCATGCTTTCCATATTGTGTTATCGGAGTGTCTTCCAAAAACTCAAGCTTTCCCATACAACAAAATGTCATGAAGAAGGTTTTACTCCAGTCTGCGTATCACAGGCTGTACATACTGCTTCAGCTACTGTAACGTTGGCAAGCAGAGCTTGTAATGACTTGAAGTACAGTTTATGAGCAGAAAAACTTTGCTTCAGCACCACTTGCTCACACTGTCTGATTTTCATTAGAAGGGGTTTGTGTGCGCGTGTTTTTTCCCTCAGGAATGAAGACAGAGATAAATGTCACAGAGGATTTTTTGGCTTTCGATGCTTTTACTGTATGGAGCCTGCCTAATTGAGCTGATCCTGCACTGTGGTGAAGGGGGGAAGCCAGCAGACCCGGCCAGGCTGAGTGCAGCCTGGGTGCAGTCCTGGCAGTGACGGTGGGCTTTGGAGCACCCTGAGCATCCTTGCTTGGAAAACAGACTTACACCCAAGTAGGTGGCTTCCCTTGTCCCTGCCACTGACATAAAAGTGCTTGCTCACCCCTCTGCTTTCGCGAGGACAGCAAGGAGCTGC
This sequence comes from Nettapus auritus, assembly GCA_011076525.1. Taxonomy (NCBI): domain Eukaryota; kingdom Metazoa; phylum Chordata; class Aves; order Anseriformes; family Anatidae; genus Nettapus; species Nettapus auritus. The sequence goes on along the minus strand of CM021771.1, from coordinate 993,053 downwards.
CTCTGCCATACCTTGCTGAGGCATCATTGCAAGGAAGCCAGCGGAGCTGGGTTCGAGCAGCACAAAAGGCAACATCACTACCAGAAAAGCAATCTTAACAACCCACTGTGAGCACCACCGAACAAACAACCCAGCCACAGGCACACGCTCATCCTGCCTTATCTGGCAGAGCCCGAGCTGCTCACTGGCCTCCAGCAGCATCACTCCTCCTGCCTCAGGGTGGGCTGTAGGGTACACGGGCAGGGGCAGCCCGAGCTGGGCTGCAGGAGCCCCTTGGCTGGCAGGGAGGCAGCCAGGCTGACCTCACTGCACATCTGAGCTGGGATGGACAGGGACAGCCCTTCCCACAGCTGCAGCCCCTGCATGGGGCACCCCGCTCCCAGAATGGCTCCTCTGGGCCCCAGCTGCAATCAATGGACAAAACCAGCTCACCCAGATAACGCTGAGCAGCTGGTGTTGCACTTGGGTGGGGTGAGCTCAGCCTCACCAGGGGTCGCTCCATGTGTCCCTGCCTGTGGTCATAGCTCGTGGGCTTGGCAAGTCCTCCACTGCACTGACAGCAGCATGCAGGAACCCCCGGGACAGGGCAGGTACAGGTACAGGTGCCTGCTCCTGTGCAAGGGAAGAGAAGGTGATGGAGTTTCACCACAAACAGTCCCTGGTGGGTGACCCACAGTGAGCTCTGAGTGAAAAAAAATATGCTTCATAGATTTTAATAAAAATTGAGTTAGCTGCATAAAGTCCTCATTTTCCTTTTAAAAAATTTTTAGGCTGTCAAAGCATTGGCACATTTGATCAGATCACATCGCTCAGCCCCAATCATGAGCTGCAGCTCCCCACAGGCAGCTCTGGCCTTGCTGCACAACCCTCTCTGCCCGCAGCAGACCTGCGGCTGGGTGCATGTACCTGGGCAGGCATGGGCCTCCTCACAGCTAAGAAGGCAGAGCTCTTACCCACAGGTGGGACAGGGCCGGCAGGGTTTGGGGTTTGAGCCTTACAGCCGCCTTGAGATGTGAAGTGGCAGTGAGGAAGAGGAGGAGGAGGATGGCCAGGGGCTCCCCCATCTGTCTTGGCCCCGCGCAGGGTTCCCATGCGTCCCTCTCACACACTGTGCTGCCAGGACCAAAACTGCTTTTGGTAATGAAAAGTAACAGCCAGACCTTTACATTCAGCAGAAGCCCAGATATAAACAACCACCTTGGTGTTCTTCAGAGGCTCTTTTTCCCTCAAGGAGCCCAAACCAGAAGGTATTTCCATCAGCAAAGTCAGAAGTCCCATGACACTGCGCAGGATGGTTTGCTCGCTCAGCCCCTCAAAAAGACCTCAAAAAAGTCATAAAAGCCATTAAAATACAGGCATCGAGTTTCACATTTCCATTTTTCCCTTTCGTGACAGGCAAATGGACATTTGACTGGGAGAGCTTTTATTTTGTAAAGAGGTCAGAACCACAGAGACAAAACTCAATTCTGCATGTGCAGCTAGGGGGCTCGGTGCAGGTTTGGGAAGGGGTACGTGAAGATTGCTCAGGAGAGCAGCACATAACTGGCACATGTGCACACTCTCACAGCTTATCCCAAATAGGTTAGGAGTCACCTTTCCTAACTTTGGAAGTATTGAGGTGTTTCTAATTCAAAAATATTACCGTGCCTTGGGAATGCAATGTAAAAGGGTAATTTTGATATCTTAAAAAATAAAAATAGGCAGCTATAAAATTATTTTTTTAATGAAAATAATTTCAGCTTCAAATATTGAAACATTCCCACTCCATCCACCAGGCTGAACCCTGTCTGCCTATAGTTCTCTATTTACAAGAAACATTTTCTTTTGATGCTCAAATGACATTTTTATGATAGAAAATTCCCAGCCAGCTCCAAGTGTAAGTCAGTACACCACAGCAAGGAAGTCCAAGCTGAAGACTCAAGCCTTCATATGCTGTGCTGGCCACTGGGAAATAAAGCTTTCACTTCTAGACTGAACTTCTTTGGTATGTGCCTGCTGAAATCCAATAAAGTGGAGACCCTGCAAAGTAACTGTCAGCACCAGCCTTGGAGTGGAGTAGATTGGACCTCAGCTTATTGATCTTATAGGGATGTTTCCTTTATAAGGAGTTTTTAGCTAAGTGGGAGAACACCACCATGGACTTGCCCAGCTCTCGCTACCTCCCCACAGCATCTTCACTGAGTGCACGCTGGATTTAGCACATCTATAAGGGAAATTTCTGCAGCACATCTGCGGCTACTGCATTAGCAGTGTGTTTCTTACAGACAGTCTGGCCGTATAGTAATCATCTTTCTATGTCCACAGTCAGACCAGTTCCATTCTGCTTTCCAAGGGGGAAGTATTTAGAAAGGGAGAAAAAAAAATAAATCAGTGCTGCAGAAGTGAGCAGGGAAATAAAAAGCTTCAAAATAACCAGCACTGGCCGGGAGGTCAGCTCGGGTGAGTGGTGATTTTCTGGACAAAGGAAAGCCAAAGGGGACAGAAAGGCATGTTTGTGCCCAGGTGGGGAGCACATCACCTTCTGGGAGTAGCTCAGAGCTCATGTGCAGCATCCATGGGGGCTGTACAGTGCAGTAATGATGCAGGATGACCATCCTCACTAGCAAAGCCTGTGCTGGTCACTAGTACGTGCTCAGGGCAGGTTTTCAAGTGAGCACATCAGGACAGGAGCGGCTCATGGCCATGACTTGCCTTGGCTGGGATCCTGCTGCTGCTTGATGGCTCAACTGAAGCTTTATGTTTATGGTGGAAATTGTCTTGATTTCTTTAGATGAGATGAGCATCCATGGAGTTTGAAAATGTGTTTTAATTAAGATTCTGCTAAATTCTACCAGACACCTACTTGGAAAACAAAGCAACTGAATAATTAACTCTGATGAGAGCAGATGCTGCTCTAATGACAACCTGTTACTGCTCAAGTGCATCATTAGTTGTTTTACTGTGTTCTTCTAATATGTCCAGAGATCCTCAGCTAATGAATATATTGGTAGCAGTGCACCTAAAATAATTCTTTGATGTGGACTGCTGCAAGAAGTTTTTTTTTGTTTGTTTTTTTTTTTAAAAAAGGAAAAAGACAATGCAGCCAATAACCAAAACCCCCTCAACTGAAATGGTGTTTCCTCTGGTCTGAGTTGTGTGTGCCTGAAAGCAAATGCTTCTTTAGTTATCCTTGTGGGATTATTTTAGCCATACATCAAGTGAAGCTTACAAATTGATGGGGATCTAATGATGCATTTATTTACAGATGTGCAGTTCTGTTCCCGGGTATGTTGCCGAGGGGTGAGAAGACGGAAGGCTTTTTCTTTCCCTCATGCAGCATACACTGTTGTGTGTTTCACAAAGTGGCTAGAAAAATACCACCAGCATGATTTTACCATTATTTCTAGCTTTCAAAAAAAAATTTAAAGTGTATTATCTCCTAAAAATACAGACAAAACTCTTCAAAAAATAGAAAATAGAATATTTATACTTAAATAAGCCACTTTAATGACACACTGGACTTCCTGTTTCACATTATCTTGTGGTTTCTTCTTAAGGCACATATTATTTTTATATTAAAAGTTGTGGGATTCTATTTTGAACTATCAGCATCAAGGTTTAGCCTGACCATAAAAGTAATGAGATGAAGTGCCTAAAGCAAACAAAAACATCTAATGAGAGGATCTACCTCATACTTTTATATTTCCTTTTCTCTCTCTCTCTTTTTTTTTTTTTTTTTTTCCAAAAAAATTCCAGAGCTATCCCTTTGCCTTGAAATAATTACAAGACAAACTGAGCAATTACTGAGGTGTTATGCAGGGCCCACTGAGCCTGACGGAGACCAGCCCATAGGCCAAAGAGCAGTGGGAAGTCTGCAGCCCTAGAAGAGGAGCTGGAGATTGCTGGGGAGCACAGGGAAGACTCTATCAGCCCCTGGGGAGCAGCACTGCTTGTTGCCAGCAGTGCAGTTTTCAAAGCCTGAAATCATGTAAAACTAGCAGGTATTCAACATATGAAGCCCTGTGTGTACATGGGGCTAGCTCACCTCAGCACAGGGCAACACACAGGGCTCTGTTTTGTCCTGTCCCAGCCATCGCATTACTGCCTCTCCACTAGAAACCAATGCAGCTATTGCCGCCACGCTCATGCTTTCAAGCAAACTTAAAACAAACAGCCAAACCAACCAAAAGCACACTAATAATCACATACTTTGAAGTAAGAAAGTTAGCTATTTCATTTCAGCCTGGCACTTCACACTGTCTTCTGAACACTGCTTTACTGCAACCAAGCTGGCTGCACTGCTATTAAGCACAGGAAGGAGATGAGAAAAAACAAACAAACACACACTTTAACAAGTTTGCATTCTCCCAGGACCAGCGCCCAACCACAGGACGCACATCTTCCTAGGTCACCTTTCCAACTTGGGAAAAAAAAAAAAAAGGCCCCACAACCAAACCAACACTGAGAACCCCTTTGGATTTATATGGCTCACAGCTGACTGCTATGCCTTTTATGGAGACCTGGTTGGGTCTGATTAATTAGTAATTGGGGCGGGAGCTATGCACTTCAGTGACTCTTGTTGCCTTGATTGTAAATCGCAATCTGGTGCTAAATCTCAGCAGGTCACATTGCTGTTTTTGCTGTGCCCCTGTGACACAACTGATTAAATCTGTGTAAACAGTACCTTAACAGAAATGTTGGGGGGGGGGGGGGGGGGGGGAAGGGAGGGCTGTGTTCAGTTCAGAAGAAAGGGGCTATTTATTTCTGGGGATTCTGTTTGTTTTAAAGCATTTCCATCAATTGTCAGTCGTCCCGATTGATCATGCAGCAAACTAATGGTTTTAATTTGGCCTTAGAAAGCTTGCCCACTGTGGGGGCTTTTAAGCAGAGAGTCAGCACTCCATTCACACAGGCAAGCCCAGGATGAAAAACAAACACTACCCTGGGTGGCTTTACAATGAAAGAAAGGGAAGGATGGTGCTACAACAGTTCTTTCTGCACATTTTCCTGCCTCCTGCCAGGAGGCTCCACAGTGCCCAGTGGGCTGCCTCCCTGCCAGGCGTGTGTGGTGCAGGTTGCCTTGTCTGAATGCTTTTGGCCATGTCACTCGGAAAATGCAGGGCTCTCCCATTTCCAGGTTGTTTCGGGGCTGGCAGGGGACCCCCACCTTCTGGCACAAGGGCTCAGCACGGCAGGGTCCTCACAGTCTGGCCCTTGGTCTCATGCCATCCTCTTTCCCCATGCAAACAGGTCTGGTTTTCCATGGTGCTGGGGCCGCTGTGGCTCTTACCCACATCAGGAGCTCCTATTCCGGTCCTGTTACCAGCTTGCTCCCCACGAACCCAACCCCACTCCCCAGCCCTTGCAGTATCCTCACCTTTAAGGACAAGAGGAATCTCCCCGAGGCCAACCAGTTGGCCCACCTCTGCCCCATGGCTGTGCGAGTCCACGTTGTCCCAGACCTGGTGGCGTTGAGCCCTGCCTGCACCTCCGAAGCAAGGAAAGTGGAATGAGCATTACTGTAAGGCTGTAGAAGTACTTGACATGCTGCCTGCCTCAGAAGTCTGGCCCTTTAAACACCCGACATCTTTCCCGTTAGTCCACAAATGCAAGTTAAAAAACATGGGAAGCAAAACAGTGAGTCTGACAAATAAATCATTGTATTTTCCTTGCTCCAGCTTCCTCTCCAGCCAGCGTAGCTTAGTGCAGGAGATGGGTGTTTCTCAGACCTTTGGATTACCTAAGAACAACTGCCTTTGAAGAGACAAGAAATAATTTGCAACACACTATAATGCTGAACAGCTGTTTCTACACGCTCTTTGGGAAGGAGGCGTATTTATCTGCAGTTTAGATGAGCTGGAATGCTGTCCGTGACCTTGCGGCAATGTTTTAACAACTGCCGTGTGAAGGAAAAAAAAAAGCCAGGGCTCTCCACAACCCTCCTTGGGATGGGGGTGGTGTTTATGTTCATTACGGGACACACACAAATCCTTGGCCTAGGCTGTGCGTTCACACTTGAGTCACCTGCTGGTTGCTGTGGTTGAGCAGGATCTGACCTCTCCAACATCATGACTTGCATCTTTCACATGCAGGTGTTCAAATTAGTTCTGGAGAATCCAGCTCTGGGGCCACAGCAGGCAACTTGGACCTGGAGGTGAAGAGCCAGTGAACAGAGCTCCTCTCTTGGCTAAGGATGGCACTCACGGAGGGAAAACAAGGAGCTGGGGGAGGCCAAGGAGAGGTAGCAGCCCCTCTGGCGGCCCTGGTGGTTCACAGAGCTCCTGGCACAGTGGGTGGCTTTTCTGAGCGCTGTGTTGGGCTGCACCCATGGCACCGGCTCCTGGGAATTGCTAAAAGCCAGAGACCCTAAGTGCAGAGCAAGGAGGGAAATGTTCCAACCCCTGGTCTTGTGAAGAGGAAGCTTGTCAGGAAAGAGCATCAAAAACCACATTGCAAATTTGGTGTCAGAATTGTGCAGATCTATCCAAAATTTCTCCCATTATAAACCTTTGGGATCTGAAGCACAGATTAAAAATCTTAGAAGATCAGAGGAATGTTTTGGGTGGATTTCCAGTATTTCATGACATTTTTCCCCACCGTGGTGCTGCTGCAAGAACACTTTCCCTTGTGTTAATTTGTTACTTCCTCTCCTGATTCCAGAAAACAGCAGTAAAGCACACAGCAGCGAGTACAAACTACTGAACTTTTAGGAGCCTCACATAAATAACCTTGTGTTGGGTAAGAAAATCTTGTCAGTCCTTATCTTGCCTGCATTTTTTTTTGCCCCATCCAAAGCTTCAGCACAGCCCTGATTATCTGCAGAGCTGGAGAGTATGCCATGAACCAGAGCACCAGGTAAATCTGCACATCACCCACTGGGCTTGTTGTGAGGAGAGATGGGCTCACCTGGTGTTGGGCACCAGGGACAGTCCCAGTGGGACTTGCTTGGAGCCAGTGCTCAGGGCAGATTGTTGGGGAAATGGACACAATTTGCAAAGCTTAGTCCTGGATGCTGGCACCACAGACCTGCGGAGCGTTCAGATCCACTGCTGCTGCTGGCGCTAAGATTGTTTCTCCTCAAATCGCTAGCTTGTTACATTGCAGCCTTACTGCTATATATCAAACAGGCATCAGAGCCACCAAATGAGCCTCAGTCCCTGAGTCCAAGATGCTGCTGTGGTAAGTGGTCTGGTGCAGTGATTAAGCCTTTATTCTTTCAGAGACTGCAGTATGTATGGCCCTGGGACTTAAATGTTAAGCACATTACATGGATGTTTATGGAGCCCGAGGAGGATGCTCTGATGCTCTTAGTAGGGATCAGGCAGATGATTTCTTATTGAGATGCACAAGGCAAAACGTAAGAGCTAAAACAGCATCTGTCAGAAGGTCACAGACTGGACAGGAATATTGTTCTGTCTCCTGAATGCAGCAAGCCATGGCTTACTTACCGGCCTCTCCAGTCTTGCAGTCATTTCCTCAACATGGATTCCTCTTCTCTCTTTCTCTCATTTTTCCACGGAGGAAGATCTGCAGCTGTTTTCACATGTAGCAGTTTTTATATGACTAACACTGAGGCCTCGTTGAAGACATCAGGATTTTGCTACCAGTTTCAGTAGTCACGTCTGGAAGTGACTGGAGCATATGTTACACTAACTGCAGGGCAACTATTCACTGTGCATCTCTTAATTGCATCCATACAGACAAGATGTTCTACTGCACATGGTCAATTCCAAATGAGCATGAATCTGGCTAATGAAATGAGATTTTCTCCAGAGCAACTGTAAGTGCTAGTCCTTACTGAAGACCGTGTTCTTGCCAAACTTCAAGATTTTAGCTCTATCCATTCCTGCAGAAGCCTTGTCTGAATAATCATGGTTGATTGCTCCTGGAGTTGTGTGAGTATTCACAACAGCATTTGTCATCTTCTCATTTAGTGTTTTTCTAAGAAAATAATTTTGCTGTCAACAAATCCATTTCTTGAATGAAAAGCAAGTAGCTAAAGTAGCATGCTCAGAATAGGAATGGGTTTTTGTCCTCACTTTGCCAAACTCAGCACTGCTTCAGAGCTTAGCATCTGAAAGATCACAGTGAATTAGAGGATCAGCAATGTGTGAATTCTTGCCCAGCCAATGGCAACTATCAGTACCCCTTTGTAGTAATTAACCACGAGGTTACTTGACTTTTTTTCTAATCTGTGACAGCTGAGTCCTGTGGAACCTTTTCGGACACTGGTACCTATTACCCAGTTTTGCTTATGTTTAGGTATATGACCTTATCTTTTGTTAATCCCCTTTTTCCTTATTACCATACCAAGGCAAGGTTGACTTATTCAAATCCATGCAAATATTTTATCATCAAGAATTAATGAACTCATATGTACACCCTAAACTGAGTTGTCAAGCTGAATTTAGTTGTTTTGTGTTCTTTCTGAGCAGAGGTAACAGCACAGAGTTAAACTTGGGGCATAGAAGAACAGGACAGATATGCAAACAAAGCATGCAATTCTCCTTGCCAACCTGCTGGACAGTTCAGCAGCTGCAATCTGGAAATGTGCAGCACCCCTGTTCTGCAGAGCAGATTATTTCAGATGAGATGTTCCAATGTTTAAGCTCTTCTCATTCGAATAACTAGGGCTTCTGTAAAGATTAGACTTTGCAAGTCATCTTTAATCATTAGATCATTTATTGTCTGCTTAATGCATGATTTCACTTTTGCTTCCATTTCATCTATGGTGGCTGAGTCACCTGAAACACCATTCTTGCATGTGACACTTCACTGTTTATGAGTATAAACAAGGTACTTTATTCTTAAGAGATTTAGACCAGGCGAATTTTATGTTCTTGTGGTATTTTCTGTGTTGATTCTTGAGAAAACGGAGAAAGCATTTTGGCTGCAGAACTGGGGGTAGGCTGCTCCTGTGAGTTAGAATTGGCATTAGCAGACACAAGGAAGCACTGCCAGTTCATTGCTGGATCACACCTGGGTAGGAAAATTCAGCTGAATGTTTATTCACTTGGAGCAGAGAGTCAGCAGGAGGTAGTGAGCAGAGCACGTATTTCCCTTCTTTGGGAAAGCCACTTTTACTGTCACTTTACATCAGGTCATCCTGGATTAATATCTCAAGCAAATAGTTTTATATCTTTTGTACCATGCAGTTAAAAGCACAGGCTGTTTAACCTCACTGCTGGAGCAATAAATGGCTATCAGCATTGATGCCCGTTTACTGATATGCTTTCAGAACAAAGTATAAATTAATTTCTCTGGACAGGAATGTTCAAGAAGTGTTAGACATCAAGGTTTAAAGTAAGCATTAATAAGAATGCAGAAGAAGCCACTACAATTTATAGAGGATAGTTTATTTGGTATTGTGCTATTTCTACATATCTATCCATGTACGTACTACTGCAAAACAACAGGCTTGTTAATAGCTAGCTTTGGGCAATGGAAGCTCAACTGTTTATTTAACGTGAGGTGGGGGAGGGTTTATCTCACAAGGGCAGGGCACATCCTTTTCTGTGACTGCAGCACCAGGCTAGACGCTGGCATATGCCCATCTGTTCCAAGTGTTTTCTGCAAAGAAAATAACTCAAAGAATTGCTGAAGTTACCCCCAGTGGCCAGGAAGAAATGGACCCCAGCAGAAGGGCCACCCCTCAGTGTGAGGGTTTTTAAGACAGTTAGTTTGTATAGAGGCTAGCAGTGAGCCAGGGATTTTGCACATTAAGAGATACACACAGGCATAAGATGCTTAATTGAACAAGTATTGTCTCATCATGTATGGCAGGGTTCCTGGTCTGCCGGACCTTTTCATCTCTTTCAGCATGACAGGTTCAGCCTTTTCAGCATGGCTCAGTTTCCCCAAATCACAGACAGCCTTGGTGGCTGTGCAGATAGACTCCGGTCCTGCAGGGGATCTGCAGAGGATGAATTAATTGGACTGCAGATGGGTGTATGTCTCTGCTCACAATAATCACATTACCGGATCATGGCCATCATCTGGAGCTTCTAAAAACAACATTCCCTCATCTGTTTGCCTAGCTAATGCATACCACATATTTACATAGGCTCTCATCTTAGAAAGTTTCATCATCTCTTGTGTAGGAGAATGCTGAAATGATGTTTGCACCATAAATGTTCCAGATTCCACACGTACTTTGAGTAGTCCAGTGTGGTCATGCAGGCAAAAATATGGAAATACCACTGTACCATAGGGTAAAAGTAATAACATTCAACAGAGTTTTCCAGTTTATTCACTGATCTAAAAGGTCCAAGCCTTCAAATATTGGTGCAGTTGCTTAAGCATGAATAGATCCATGGAGGCCAACAGGATTATTCATGTGCTCAAAGTAAAATCTCTGCATTTGCAGTAGTAGGATGTTAGGCTGATTCACCAACATGTCTAAAAACAGGATTAACTTTAAGGGTGTGAAAAGCAGAAGGCAATAGGACCATTTGCCCACTTTAATTTCTTGAGTCAGAGTTTAACTCCATAGTCAGGGTCTAAGCACCAACCACAGACTCAAAATCTATAATCTGAAATTTAGGAAATGTGCATCTTCAGGCTGAGTAAAATTGGGATTAGATACTTGGAGGCAGCCACAACAAAAGGAGCAGAGGTGGCCACAGCTGGACCAGAGGTATTGCCCAACCATGTGTTCCTGCTGTTGTGTAAACTGGGAACACCAACAGCATGGGGTTAGCAGGTTGGTAGTCCCATAGACCCCCCTTCACCCCTCCGTCACTTATTCCTTGAAACTAATGGCCACTAGACCAATTCAATACACTTTCCGGCCTCCAGCCCCTAGTTACAGTATTTTTTAGTCAAAATCAGCATGAGCTGGATATACAGTTGACAATTTCTCATGTCATCATATTGTGTGGTTAATACAAATTATTACATTAATGTTTTGTCTTCCTGTACTACATCTTGTTATTTTGCCATCATATTGTTAAGCAAATCAAGAAATTGAAGATCCTGTGTGCAAGATCTATTTGGGTGACATTAACATAAAATAACCTTTCAGTCAAGAAAGCTAGAGCTAAGTGTTGAGTTTTCTGGGTTCACATACACATTGCTGCAGGAAGCTTGCAGTAATAAGAAATCCTTTGGTGATGTACTAATATTCTTATGGCTTTCCAAGGCACTGTGCCTGAACTAAGGCATCCAAATAACAGTCAAGGCCCATGAAAACTTGGGCCATTTCAGTCTTAACGGATTCTCAGTATCTCAGCAAGCAGAATAATTGAAAGTCAGTCAACATGAAATTGCTGGAAATGCTGGCTCCAGAGCACAAAGCTCAGACAGCTGGGTGTCCAAGGGGGTAAAAGCCTACCACAAAAACAGTAGAGATCAAATAGATTTGGTAAAACCAAAAGAAATTACTTCCCCCTACAAAACTGTTTATTTCCAGTAAATTCCAGTGTGTGTAAGTTGATTTAGGCAGTTAGAACTAGCAGTAAGCCAATTGCTGGAAGGACACTGGCAGTAGGTGTTATGAGACTATCTGCGGGGCTCCACAAGAAATTGTTCAACCTTCAAAATTTTATGAAATGTGAAAAGTTTCATAATTGTACTATAACTCCTTTAACTAACATACAGTGGAATTGATATATAGAGAGAGACCTCAGAATGACTGCAGAGAAGGGTAATTACTGTGGGCTTTGTACCACTCTGAAAACTTAGTTGCCCAGGGACATGGACTTTGTCAATACGGAACAGTGTGAAATGACAAATGAATGCTTAGAGAGGGTGTTTTCAGTAATTTCATCTGGTTACTCTCATACACGCAAGTCTCCCAGTAATTTCAAGAACACAGTAAGAGGGAATAATTTATACTCTGATATCTGCTCAAGAGGGACCTCCACAGACACACCAGTCAAATAATTTATTTTGACATTTATCCCAAGTTTCTCACTAAATTGTTTCTTCTCTCATTTCTGAGGGGAAAGTCACATGGACAGAGGCTGGGACTGCAGCAAAGCTAAGGTGGACACTATACAGGATAAGCACAGTTCGTTTGAGGAAGACTTTCTGAATGAAGCCAGTCATTTCTGCTTTGAGAATAAATAGCTCTCACAGACCCTGGTCCCCATAAGATTTCTGCAGGCACACTTTATTTTATTATATTTTGAAATCTAAAGGACTCTTCAGGAAGGGAAGGTTAAACCTACATGTAAGTGTTCGCGAAGCCAGAGCATTATTTGTCTAATTTCTCCTAGGCTGATAATCAAATACTAAATAGCCCTAGCTTTTGGAGCAAACATTTCCCCCTGAGGACAAACCTCTTCACTGAACAATAGATCAGAAGTGAGATGGCACTCTGGAGTTCAAGACAGACCTACTGTAATTAATTCAGTTAGAGCACAGCAATTTAGAGGTAGCAGAAGGATGGCAAATCCCACCCTGTTTCCTAATCTTCCCCACAGGAACATATTTATTACAAACTCTTAAAATCACCTTTTGATAATGTTGAACAGCCTGTGAGGGGCCCATTAAAGAATACAAGGCAGACCCATTTTAATCCTTAATACCACTTGAAGATTATCCATTTTAAATGGCCTTGCAGAGCTTATCATAATTTTGTAAACTATTAAAAAGTATTTAAAAGCACTACTATATCTATCTGATAAAAAGCATGGGCCCTTCCAGCCTGTCTGATAGTCTGCATCTATGTGGCTGCCTGGTGGTGATTCCAGCTTTGGCGACCCAGATTTGCACTGGTACCAAAGCTTCCTGAATTTCACTGAGAGTACAGACTGTATTAAAGCCACCTGGGTCACTCTGCTCCTCAGGGTGAATGCAGAGATCTGATTTTGCTTCTTTACATGGGGCACTGTCAACCAAAACCAAGTCAGCTAACTCACAACTGCCCATTCTTTTCAGGATACACAGTAACTGGCATTTAAAAGCATTTTGGCTCTCGAGTGTTGCTGAAACAAAGCCATCTTTTACTCAGTACTTTAAGAAAGATCTCCCATCTAAATCACTTAAGAAATAGAAAACCAAGCCATTCTGTGGCTCCAGGAACAGGCAGTGGCTGACATTAGCTAGAGGTCTTCCACTCACCCACTGGGAAAGGCAAGATGTGAGGACAATCTTCATCTCTAAGTGAGCTCAGACAGCAGATATTACCAGACTCCCCATTCAAGAGTAGACAAACTAACCTCCATTTCTGAGAAGCATCATAGCAGCTGCAGGAACTGTGTGCAGGTCCGTGATGGTGTCTCTTGCTGCTCTCCTTCAGATGCAGCACCAGTACGCTACTCCTAAACCCTGGTGACTGTACCAGTAACACAGCCAGGCTGGAAAAGGAGAGAAAGAAAATGGAGCAAAGTCATGCCTCCACAAATGTGCAGCGGAAATAAACTGAAATGCAGGTGTGCCTGGTTGAATCCTGGTTGGCTAACTCACTGTAAGTGCTGCCTTAGAAGTGTGGGGAATAGAGGAGGGAGAGAAAGGAGCTGGGCATGCTGTCTACTTTGCTTGACTTCTGTGTGTGCCATTGAGCTCGTAGAGGAGAGGTCAGCATTGGGGGACCTGTTGACTTGGTAATTTGCAATTGTATGATGTGGCTCTTTTTCATGTCCTTGGTTGCCTTCGCTGGATGAATAACTGCCACATTTAGAAGGCTAAAATTAAAAAAAAAAAAAAAAAGTGAGCTCAGGAGGAAAGTGCAGCATTGCATATTCGCTCTTCAAACCCAGGAGAGCTACCACAGCAAACCAAAAAGCATACAAGGCATGGAATAACTGGGATGGCTTGGAATACAGGGGGCTAATTAACCCATCTTGTGCCAGATAAGCTGGGCTTCTCTCACAGCAGCACCAATAACAAATCTAAACTTGACCTGCAACACAGGCTCAAGCTTATGAGCAGAGAAGCATTCAGGATGAAATCAAGCAGATAAGTGAGGGGAGGCTGCCAAACTCATTTTCAATGGGGATCTGAACCACAATTCAGTCCAGGTGACATTTTACATATTTTCACCATTGTTTTTGTTTAATTTGTGAAAGCAATTACACAGCCAATTGAACAGTGTAAAGCAACTGCTGCAATAGTCAATATTTCAAAGAGGTACTGCGCGGCTCAGCTCTCCCAGTTCAGATATTCAGGCATAGCCCTACGGTATCTGTACCATCCATCACTGACATTGCCATCTGGCTTACCAGAATCCTCCCCAAATACAACCTGTGCTGAACAAACCTGACTTTTCTTTGGGCTCCTTATGAGGAAAATGAGGCAACGAATCACCCTGCGCCGCAGGCGATATGGACAATCTTAGCTGGCATCGTCAGCTCTTAACTGAAGCATGACAGGGGACAGTTAAGTGACAGATGAGGCCAAATACACTGGGCCTCTGGGTGGTCATTTTGATGCAGATAATTGGTGGCTCACCCTGTTGAATTGCACAGTGTAAACATGTAATACTAGACTCCTACAGGACTGCTCTGCCCTTGTCTCACTTCAGCTGAACTACTCTGATTTTTACTGCTGTGGCTGAACTCAAACCTGTGCCTCTGGTCCCTTTTTCTGCTGGAACTGAATGGGTGCAGCTCCAGTGACCTTACCTCCCCCCTTCGCCCCCCCCACCCACTCGCAGACCTTCAATTAGATATATTCTTGTTAAGTTTTCACCCAGTAAAAGTGGAAAGAGAGAAATTTCAAAATTAAACTACCATATAATTTTCTGCATTGTATTTCTGCATTGCACTTTGCAAATTCAGGATATAATCAATCTTCTTCTCTACTTCTTTCTATTTACTGCCAGCTCTCCTCCCCTTCACCCCAGTGCCGTTTACCTTCCTGTCAGTCCAGCTGTAGACCTCTGCCTCCTCATCTGCTATGGTTCTGCTGGTCATGACTGTCCTGCTGGAGTCAGCAGGCAGACAAGAGGAAGGTGTGTGCTCTAAGTGGAGTTTCAGCAAGGGAGACAAAGTTCAAATGTTTCTTCCATGCATCAGTTTCAGAGTATTCCCAAACAGCAGTGAAGTTCAAGTCCATACTTGGTCTAATACTTTCGCTCGGTTTTGATTTTGGCAGGTCAGATGGGACATGAAGAGGCAGCAATCAGGCATTTCCACCAGCCTGGAAGATGGCATGAGCAGAGAATGCCCTTTGCTGTATCAACTGCACAAGGGAGAACCCTGGAAAAGATACAAGTCCCATGAGGATGTAGAAGGAGAAATGTGGGCCTCCTGCTGGCCTGCCTGATATATGGAGCAATATTAAATCCCAAACTGTTTCATCAGCAGTGAAACCTATTAATTTATGGTGTCCAAGGGTTCAATATGTTATAGCTAACTTTACCTGAAGGGAAAGGAGAGACTTACTGGGCCTCCCTCTTCTACCCAGCTGCCTCCTTTGTGGTGTTTGTAGGAACTTCATCTTACAAAGAAGGAATACTCACAAGGTATTAGGGGATGTACACATCAATGTCAATTGTACACTCAAAATGGCATCTCACCATGTCAGGGCTGAGGGACCCTGGCCATCTGGAATGGGAGACTTGGAGGAAGGGCTGGGCCTGGCTAAAAACCAAGGGAGAGCCCTACCTGGCTGGAGCAGGCTACCTACCCGTGCCAGTGCGGCTAGATAAGTCAAGTGGTATTCCTCAAAAAGTGGCACAGGACTCCTTCTCAGTGTGGGGTAGGGTGGCTGAGTCATGTAGAGGGCATCAGCAAAGCTGACCTGGTGAATTATGTGCTCCAAAGAACAAAACTTGTGAAAGGTCAACCAGGGAGTCTAGGACAGGACACAAAGCTGAATCCAGAAGTCCTGAATTTGAAATGCTGCCTTTTCTCCTCATTCTTGTACTAACCACTCCCCAAGACCAAAGCAGGTATTTATCACTATGATCCCCAACAAACACAGTAGCCTGGATGTGCTGGAATATTTTTGGTATGCAAATCAGAGAAATTATGTATCATTACTTAACAGAAAATAAATAGTTTAGAGCAGATAACTAAATAGGAACTTCAGTATTCAAGCTCAACATTGTGGCAGCTGCTTGCCAGAAAAGACACAAAGCAGCTCTGTGACCCATGTGGTATCAATACTGCACACAGGTATGTGTGCGATCTAATCTTTCCATTGAAATCTAATTATAGCAAAATCACAGTTACATTAGCAAGTTTATATTACAAAGCAATACAAAGCAAGTTTAACCTTAAGAAACACCTGTATATTGAGTGCATCTTCTCAGGCTACACCTCTGCTTTCATGGTGGGATTGGTTTGCTGGTTGACCTCCCTGCACAGCCAACCAGGAGGGAGCTCTCTTTTGACTCAGACCGCAGGGGATTGTTTCTCTCAAATTCTCTCACAGAGTCCACGTCCTTAGAGATCCCACTGCTTTCTGTTCCTCTTTGCTGTGGTGCAGAGCAGGAACCCTTCCTACCAACTCAGGCCCTGGCTAGGACTGAGCCAGTGCTGCAGGTGTGTGGTGGGACACCTTGGTGTTACAGGTGGGTTGCTGAAGTGGTATAACGGTGCCAGTAGAGTGGGAGATAACTGTGCACACTGCTACGCTGGAAGCTGGCAGTAGTGCTGCTGTGTTACCTATGATAAATAGCCTGTGTCACCACAGTAGCTGGTCTCCAGATTGAAGCAGACTTTTGCGAATCAGCAGGGTCAGCATTTGAAAAGCATGTGAATATTGTGCACTTGTAAATATTTGAGCACATCTGTTTAGCTCCCTCTGAAAAACCACTGGGAAAAACTACTTCACATTGTGCCATGCAATGCTGTTACCCTGCTCTAATTGTCAAATCTGTTGAGTGTTTTTCTCATGCGCACAAAAATTAAAAATTACTGTCCTCATTCATGATTAATTCAGCTGCAGTGCTGCACTGTGTCACACTGCATTTTTTAAAGTATTAAATCCCACCTCATAATCAGAAGAGTTTTAATTAACTTTTTGCCAGTTCATCTTTTTCCCCTCCTTAACAGTGCCTCAGACAATCTCCAGAGCTGCTCACCCCACAGACGTCTCCCTGGATGCTACCATGACAGCAGCTGAGCACCAAGCTGGCACTGTGCAAACTGCCTGCACCAACCCACAGTGCCTCTCCCATGCCTCCTTGCTACAGGTATAAGGCCAGTTGCCTGCCCTCACACAGCTTACCTGGCCAGGGGATGACAGAGGTCTAACCCAAGGCATTTTCAGTTGCCTGAGAAGAGCATCAGGCTATTATTTTCCTTCAGCCCAAATCCTCTAGTGGGTATGACATTGGTCTTTTATATTAAATCTTTAGGAAGTATAAGGGAGAACTTCAGAAGAACAGTATTCCTGCCTGTCTGTCTGTCATGTTTCTGTAACATCATCTGCCCTCTTTCCAGCACCTGGTACTCCCCAGGACTGCCCCAAACTGCTCACGAACCTCTCCTGAATTAACAGGCACTCTACCAAGCAGGGACGCATTTGCAGGTAGGAAAAATTGCTGTTTCCTCTTGCCCAAGCTGGCCCTGACAAGAAGGAAGGAAAGCAGTTATTACATATTGTTATTTTCAGAACAGAGCAAAAGGCAAAGCAAGCAGCATGGAAAGAAGATCCACAGGAGACCCAACTCCCTTCCACAGGTTTCATGAACCTTTCCAGACCAATGTGATTTTTAGACTCAGCTTGGAAGGGATTACAGAGCCATCAGCCAAGTAGGCTTGAGCAGGTTTGGACCTCAATACACAAGTTTTCTATGTGAGCAGAGCGTGCAGCAAGCACTGAGAAAGACAGCAGGAGCTGCCCTGCCTCTGCCCTGGTGGGACCCTGATGAGAAGCTGTCCTGGCAACATGAGCATGTTGTCTCTGGACAGCTTTTCCTTGCAGGACCAATACTTACTCGGAGGATCTCCTCAGGTTTTTCTGACCTTGGAAGTATTACAAGAGTCACATTTTCACATGGCTGAATTACTTCTGAACAATTTCTCTGATGTATTAGACACAAACATGCTTTCTGTCAGCATCAGGCATATCTAATCTCTCCACCTGCTTTCTCCCCTGGCAGTTACATCCAGTCTCTGTTGCATGGAAAATCCCACTGTCCTTTTTTTGGTTGGTAGCAGATTCCTGCTGCAGGCCGCAGGAGCACTCATTGTCCCCTTCCTGCCCATGCTTGCTTCCCTCATAGCCTAGCTCTGACAGGTCCCAGGTCTGCTTCCCCCTTCCTTTCTGCAGACTCACTGCGTATGATTTCATAACCTCACTTTACCTCATTTAATGTTTAACATTTCACATCTTAATTGCACAAATGAGTAACTTATGCGGGTCACACAGTAGTATCTCCTCCAAGCACGTGCCAGCGGGATATCTGCTAACGAAGTGGTGCCCCTGCAAAATGTCCGGGGTGCCCAAGTGGGAATTTATAACTATCCTCCCCGCCCACCTGCAGGGACAGCCAGCCAGTCCCCCTGCTCACAGCCCTGGCCAAGGGTCACCTCACACCACCCACTAACAGGGCAGGGAAGAAGCCCCAGGGGAGGACTTCCCTGGAGAAACACCTGGAGGTGCTCCTGCATCGTGCTCAGCCTCTCAACAACCCAACCCAGTGCTGTCCTGCTACATGACATACAACACAGCAGCACTCCATGGGCGCTTCTTCTCACAGGCTGCAGCGACTGGAAACCAGAGGATATGGAGTTTCATAGAATGCACACTGTTTAATATGGCATTGCACAATACAGACAAGATACAAGCAACAGAGAATGGAAAGCAAGAAGAAAGGAAAGAGAACAGGATCAGGAGCACATTTAATGACAGTAATTTCTGAAAGTGGTTTGCTGTGTATTTGAAAACAGAAAGATGGGCAGTGGCCATTTACCAGATCTCATCTGAGGGAACACGGAACACTCAGCAAGGGCAGAGGTGATGTTGGTTTGCTGTCACACATGACACCTTGCAATATTTGCTGCTCTTCTATTTCTTTTTGTCTTCAAGGATCACATCCCTTGGAAGATCTCTGAGCCTCTGTAAGGAGCTGGGAATCCCATCAGTAACTGGGAGGATAAAACATTGTTATATATATATGAGGCCAGAAGAAGCATCTTCTGAAACATTTGCTTTTCAATAAGAAAACAAGCAAAGGCATTCCTGGCTCAGGGTCATTTTTAGTGGGATTTCCTTAATACTTGTTTCCTACCCCCTCCTGCCTGCTTTCCCCCAGCTCTGAATCCACTCATCCATAGCACAGGTTGAAAACAAATGTACCCTGAGCCAGAACAGCTTGAACCTCATCAGGGCGGGAGCTGCTCTGGGGAGGACTCCTCCTTCCAAGCTGACACTTGCCTAGCACAGCTTGTTTCGCTTTCTGGAATGAAAGAAGCTGCAGTCACCAAGAGACTTTCATGCCATTATTTTGTATTTGTTGTCACAACAGTTGTGTGCACACAGTAGCTTTATTCTGGCTCTAGAGTGGTCAATACACTACTAGTTGTTTTAGAATAAGCTCGTGTAATGACTAGGCCAACTGATATTAAAAGTGCACTCCTCCATTTCCTGATTTTTTTGTCCTGCTTTGCTGCCACCCCCAGCAGCACCCAGGATGGGCAGACCCTCTCCAGGCTTTCCTGCAGAGCCTATTGAACAGCATCAGCCAAAGAGATGCCCCTTTGGTCTGAAACACAGCCCTTCCCTGCCTGGAGTTTGCTTTGGGGTATGCCCAAAACATTGTGGATACCTTCTGCCATCAGAAACTTTCCAGGAAAACGTTTGTGCAGAAAGGAAGGGCTGCTTCTTTTAGCTCTGAAGTATTATAGTCTGAAAACAGAGATCAACAAATGCTTTGTGAAATAAAAGTAAGAAGGACCATTGAAATAAAGTATGGCTGTTGTTTATAGCTGAGCATTGCAAGGCTGTGTAAGAGATTTGGACATTTTACCACTAAAATTAATCAAAGACATGCATTACAGTCCCCTAGGCTGATTTGCAAATACAACTGCAAGTCTCAAGTGTACATCGCGTATGTGTAAATGTCGACTCTAGTTTATTTTGAATACAGTCAAGGTAAGATAAAACAGACAAAAATGCATGCACCCAGGTATATCCTGCATTTGAGAGAATGAAGATCAACACCCACCTATCTGCCTGACGTTCATTTGAAAGCCCTCAGCTATGCTGTACATTCACCTTACAGGTTATTCCCAGATGAAAAATTGCATTTAAGAGAGATTGGTAAAAGCAGAGCTGAGCCCACAGATTTATAGGAACCTGTCACTCCAGAAAGCATAATTCTTATTATCAGTTCTTCAGCCACCCCTCCTCTGGTAGAGGTTCCCCTTCTCCCCAGCCCAGATTCCAGT
Organism: Nettapus auritus; assembly: GCA_011076525.1. Lineage (NCBI taxonomy): Eukaryota > Metazoa > Chordata > Aves > Anseriformes > Anatidae > Nettapus > Nettapus auritus. Next base: position 972,786 of record CM021771.1, on the reverse strand, counting down.
CTCATGACACACACAGCTTTTTTCCCTGTCCACAGCCACGTTTTTGCCTCCCTAGAGCCAAGGCTTTGTACTACAGGGCTGCTACCAGCCTCTCTGCTTATGAATCTAAGTCTGCCTGGTGCAATCATCTTCTCTACCATAAACACCAAGTAGCTGCTGTCTGTGGACCATGGGCAGTAGCTTTGAATGTGTCTGCTTTTGTCCATTCAGCAAGTTATCCAGGTGCTACAAAGTTCTGTACTTCCCCTGCTTCGGGATACAGAGACTCTGGCTGCTATTCCACTTCTGGTGCATCTCCTTCAATGTGAGTTTTTTTTCCTCATGTAACCATGAATGTAGAATATAGAGAATCACAAAGTATTAGTGAAAAGAACGTGGTCTTGCATAAAAACATCATTATGCTTTAACAAATGGGACACAAGAAGAGGCATTAACATGGACAAGCTTATGAAAGGGGGAAGTTCAGCCTAAGCTGGTCAACAAAACAGTACTGAAAGGGTCTTCAGGAGTTTCCCTCAATGTTCAGCATGATGGATAATAGTGGATGAGCAGAAGGCAGAAATCCTCAGAGCAAAATGGATCTTGCAGAGCTTCTGGCTACGTCAAAGGATAAAGCCGGATTCCCCAGAAATAACTAGGTAACCAAACAGGAATTAAACACATCTGCTTGGAAACATTTTCAGCTGATTTTTGGTCATAAAAGGCCATCATTAAAATCTGAAAGTTAATGAAAAAACTGTTTTCACCAGATATGGAAAAGGAAATTTGGAAACATTCTTTTATTTTCTTAATTATATTTTTCTTTCTCCTCCTTCCTCTCCCTACTTTCCACTTTTTCCGTGGTGGCAAATATAATAAATGATAACAAGGGAGAGGCAGGAAAGGAGCAGGAGGAAGAATACTTGGGGGGGGGGGGG
>CM021771.1:961622-971769 GCA_011076525.1 Nettapus auritus | reverse complement strand
AAAAAAAAAAAAAGGAAGAAGAAGAAGAAAGGATGCAAAAACAAATAATAAAGAACAGAACAACAAAAACTGAGATCTTTCAACTGCAATTATTTTCCCTAAATTTCAATGAAACCATTCAGGAAAACAAAATATTACTAATTTTCTCTCCAGAGGTTTTTGAAATGGTTTCAGCATTCTTCCCCAGCCGGATTTTCTCCTGTCTCCAAGCTATTGTGATGAGTGGTGCCGGAGGAGCTGCTCCACCAATGCGGGAGCTGGGGAAAGGGCCACCGCACCGCCAGAGGAGACATTGCCGGGATTAAGAAATCACCAGCACCAGGCTAAGCCCAGCAGGCCTTAGCAGGAATACACCAGCCACCCCGTCACCTCCTCTCGCCGCATTTCAAAATCAGTTTTGTTTATATGGGATGCATGCTGCCATTCAGACAGCTGTCAATGTCAACATCTGACAGACTAAGTGTCTAGAAAGAAAAACTCAAAAACTGAGGAGCTCCTTTGTCCGGGTCAGCCTCCTGCAAGGCATTCACGAGAGGCTGGTCCACATCTTGGCTGGTAGAGGTGCATGTGCAAACTGAACCCAGGGGACTAAAGCAGGGACTGGCAGGACCTCCCCAGCACCGTGCCTGTGCCCAGCCCTCAGGCAGGCTCCCTTGCTCTTGGCCAGAGAGCATGTGCCAGAAAAGAGGGTGCTGGACTTCTAAAACGTGCAAAAAGTGCTGGCTGATGGAGCCCTGCGAGCCCTGATCTGAACAGCTTGTGAACCGTTACTATCTAGAAGTGTCAAGTAAGATTAGAACAAACATCAAGCAAAGATGAAATAAACAGCTATTGTATGGGCAGAAATGGATTTTCAGTTTCCACAGTAAATAAAATAATGTGCTGTCTTTGTCAGTGCCCCTGTGATGATACAGTTTGCAGGATTTTTACTGGCAAGCTGCCATACTTACTTTCATTTATCTGCCTCAAAGCACCATTTCAAAAAGTGCAAAAGCATGTTGTTGATAGAGTAGATTGTTTATAGCTGAATTGAGTATTTCAGAACAACACGCATTGTAATAAAGCGGGGGAGGGGATGAGGAAGCCAGCACAGCTGCAGCTTCTTGAATCCTTTGTCAAAAATCAATGCCATAAAGCTGAGACATATTTATTCTGTCTCAGTAAATGCAATACGCAACTCCTTCACCGCTCTGCTCTGTGACAAGTGCTAACAAAGGCCCTGAAATCCTGGAGGCCTACGTTACCTCGCACTGATGGTGCTGGCATCTTAGGAGGGTTGTCTGGTGCTTCTCACGGGCTCCTTGATGGCCAGCAGATCCTGGAGGGCCCATCACCCCTGAGCACCACCACAGCTCTGTTGCTGCTCCTAGATGATGTGCAGCACATGGTTCAACTCCTTCTGTGATCTAAGGGCAACCTGGGACTGTGGAGAGAGAGAGGAGGAGGGTATTGAAAATAACAGCTTAAATAAAATGAAAGTGTTTTTAGAGCAGAGGAACACAGCCCTGGTGACCTGCTGCTGCCTGAGCCAGCCAGCTGAGAGGGACAAGAAGCTGGGACAGCCCACTGCAGGTAGGAAGTGGTGGCTGAAGCAGAAAGGTGGCTTGTCTGATTTTACCAGTCTCCTTCTGTACTCATAGTATCTTCAGAAAGACAGTACGTCAGAACGGCTGTTCTCCATGTTGAAAAACAGCGTGAAAAGCACATGCCTCTGGAGGTTTCCACTGCTAACAAGGGCTGGTTTCCTCAGTGAAAACAATAAAAGGCTGATGAGTGAGGACTTCAGTTCCCCTAAGACCATAGCATCTAAACAAATAACAGACTGAAAAATACAAGTGGAATTAAGGTGAAAAGAGAACATGACTGTATTGGAGGACAACTGTAACTAATACCCAAAGTCAGAGGACACAGGGAGAACGTGAGGGTTTCCTTTCCTAGCCCTGCTGGCGCCAGAAGCAAAATGTCTCGCACTCCCACCATGCTGGGGGCAAGCACCTTTTCTAGCCCCCATTCCTTCACCTTGCTGGAGGTAACAGCAGTGGCATCACCTCCAGCCTGGCAGTGGAGGGCACCAGACCACATAGCCTGGGAGATAACAGCCTTAGTTTCTCCCTCAGCATGGTTTCTCAAGTATTCTGTCCCACAGGCCCCATGTTTGCTGGTGCTTTGTGAGACGGGTCCTGGCCACCTGGCCACTTCAGCTGCTTAGGGGCTTCTCACCTTGCCAGGTCCCTCTTGGCTTGTCTGGGAGATGCCGAGTGCCCCTGGGATACTCGTTTGGAGCACAGTGCTCCCAGGCACAGTAGGTTTCAGGAGGTGCTGCAGCGCCTCAGCTCCCTTTGTCAGCAGGAGCTCCTGGAGGCATTCAGCACCCCAGAGCAACGCTTGATCCTCGGCTGAATCAAACCCCATTAGCATATTTCCAGGCATTTAGAGATGCCATATTTTCTACATTAATATTTAACCCACCAAGTCTTTCAAAGCCCATCTTTCCAAACCTCAAGTTCCCAGATGCTTTTTAATGCCCTTCTCAATAGTGCAATAAAAGTCTGATATTTTATTACTCCCATGAATTATTATCCTAATTTGTAATTTGCCAGGCTTTCTTAAACTTCAAAATCTGTACTGTATTTTCCCACACACCAAAAAAAAAAAAAAAAAAAAAAAAAAAAAAGCTGTGTGCGACACATTTTTCACTAATAAGCTAAAGCCTAATATTTAAATAGACACGATGATTTTTCTCAAACAGTGTACTATCTTTGTCACGCTGTCAGCAAAATTGTTTTATGTCACCCCAAATCATGTTAAAAGGTTTTCCTAAAATAGAAAGGATAACCTAGAACTGTGCATGAAAGACTGGAAGCAGAATGAAACAGTTATACATTCTTATGAACTTTGATGTAACATAAACTTCCAGGATGGTTTATAGGCACCATTTTTTTTTTTTTTTTTTAAAGAAGTTAGCATCTTGGTTATCTGGAATGCAGATGCTGGGCAAATTCAGAAGCTCTGGAATGCTTGCAAGCTGTGCTCCCTATGCAGTAGACGCCAAAGATAATGGAGTAAAAGACACTCAAGATCTCATCCAACATCTATTGAATTCAACAAGAGCCCTTTTACTGTGTGGAAATGCGGATTAGGCCTCCAAGAGCACCTTTCTGTCACTAGAGACCTGACTGGATCCAGAACAACACAAATGAGGTGGGTCAAATCAGTCAGAGAAAGCACAGACACTGCAAGGGAGACCTCAATGCCAAACTTAGTACACTCATAATGTGCAAACAGGGCAAGACTTCTGAAGACACGAGGCTGATGGTGTCCCAATTCTACTGACATGGGCTGCCCACAAAAGCAGATGTCAGTTTGTATTGAGAAAGACTGATCTACCAACATGAGGGTGGAAACCTCCATTGGCACCCAGTGAGCAATGAGATTTTAATAATTATTAAATCGCAGAAGAGCCTTTCACTGACATCTCAGTTCTAAGTTCTGGAGAAGCACAAGTGAACACTACCTGAAACTATTTGTTTTTTCTTCCTGCAGACCTACTGAAAATGAAAGCAGAAAACTTCTGTGGAGCCGCCCAATGGCTCAAAGGTTGCCACAGTTTTGTGCGGAATGCTATGTTGGAAACTTTTCTGAGAAGAGGACAAAAGCTTTTATTTTTCTACACGAAAACATAGCAATATACTTCCCAAAGGCACAGGCCATGCCATCCAGGAAGGCTGGAAACTGAACACTAAACACTCAAATCCTGGAGCATTTAAACTCGGTGTGGCTGGACAAATCTGAGCCAGAAATGTGAGAGCACCTTGACTGGAGAACCAGTAATGAAAAATGAAGTAATTTCTGTATCCTTTTCTAGAGATCCTTTCCCACCATGGGGGAAATCCACCTTGCAATGAACCTGTCAGAGCCTATTTTAAGATGGACAACAGCTTTGGATATCAAACTGTCCTTGGAGAGGAGTGATTTCTAGTGATGGAAATGTATTTCCACAGAGCATCTGTGAAGGTGGATGAGAGGGCTCATCACAGGCACAGATGCTCCAGTCCACTAATCCTTCTTGACCCTGAGTAACAAACTAATAGTAAAATACAATACACCCACATATAGCTACCATGTTTTCTATATACATGCTATAGGCACTGAAATTATTTATTTTTCCTCAGTTACAATTTCATTCCTAGCTCTTGCTCTTTTTTTTTTTTTCCTTTTTTTCTTCTTTTTTTTTTTTTTTTTAAACACCTTTCCTCTGAGGAGCTGTTGAAGACAACTCTCCATTTTGCTGAATATACACTTCCCGCCTTTGACTCTATATGCTGTGATGGTTGGCAAAGTAGGTATTTCTTCTGCATTTCTCCCAGCCAAGCAGCAGCCACTGATCTTGAAAAGAGGATTCAAGGCCCCTTCTGCATCACTGATGGTTTTTGGAGAGGATCACTTCAGACCTAAGACTTCACTTGAGGCTGAGGGAGCTGAGAAGAGCAAATTCCCTTCAGCATTCAGGGCACATAGTCACGTTGTTAATATAATACAGGGAAGACACACAGCTACACTACTGGGTGAAACACAAGCATGTTCAGGATAAGTACTGCCTCAAATTGCTTCATAAGTTAAAAAGTCATCCAAAGCTGTGAAGCAGAAAGGTGCAAGCCCCACAGAAAAGTCAAATAGATTCTTCTAACAGCCACAGAGAAAGAATTTGGAGAGTAGTTCAGGTGTTTCTCAGCACATACAACCATGGCATTTACCCCAGAAGTCCCACCATCAGAAGACTGCTATTGGGACCGGTCAGCTCTGTCGTTATGTTCCCCTTGCACCCCTTCCATCACCTCCCCAGGCTAACCCAAACCAGAAACCCACCATCTGCAGAGCTGGCAAAGCCTTAGTGAGCAAACAAGGACGATGTGCAAGAGCCTGGCATGGCATCCAAAGCATCTGTATGTGACTGACAGACTCCATGTGGCACTTAACCCTCTGCTGATTTCTCAGGGCTGCAATGTATCAACAGTATTACCTTTTCTGATGAAATATCATCATTGCATGTAAACATCATTGATGGGCATTAATTGCAGACAATACCTTCAATCAACAATTGGATGTTAATAAGCACAGACCTTGAGAATTAACACAATGAGACACTTGTACTTAATCACTAAAGAGTACTTCTCATAAAGAAAACCCTTTCCTTTTGTTCCTAAAAAGGTCAAAGTCTTCTCTTCTCTATTTGACAAGGAGAAAAACCACACATAGGAGAGCATATCTAGGCTGCTTTATGTGGCTTAAATTATTTCCATCCATGCGTAAAAAAACATTCCGTTTCAAAGATGTTCACCAAGTTTTTGTGTGTGATCTACAGCTCCCAGAGTCTCTGTTCCTGAAATTATTAGGTTAGCTGCTGAAAGCAGCAATCAAGTTTTACTGTTAATCTTAAAAGCTAATCCTTTTTATTGACTTCCCAGTCAATAAACTTGTAGCTCTCAAACTACTTTCAGGTTTACTTGAGTAATAAGAGGGTTTGTGTGTACCTGTGCATGTGTTTGAAGCTGCTAATTTCCTTGCTGAGTAAGTTGCACTTGCAGGTTAAAACTATAAAGCAATTTGCCTTATCTGCTGGTGTGGGGTCCTACTTCCACTGAAATCAGAACAAGGCTTGAGCTGAGAGGACTCAAGGAGTAAGGTCAGGACCCTCATCTGGTCACAGTTTATGGTGGGCTCTTACAGGGAGTGAATCTTCCTGACAAAGAAGAAGGATAACGAGAGAGATATTATTTGTTAAAAGAAGCCCAGCAGATACAGCCCTGTCCCTATTCTTAAACTGATGTCTAGCCCAGAGAACTAAATAGTGAAGCATCACACAGATTTATCACTCCAGCCAAAGATGAGGGAACGAGGGGCACACCAGATGTCTCGGCCTCCTTCCAGCTGCCGTGAACCAGGTGGGCTGTGCTCTCCCCGCTCTCAGCTCTCCCCTTACTCACGCCTCTCTCCAGCAGCACGAGGCTCCCCAGCAGCCCCAGCACCACCTCAGCACGACGAAGAAGGCACAGCATGGGAGAAGAAAAGCAGGTCTGCTCTCAGCTTACGTGCTATGTTGAACACTAAAATATAAATAGCTCTCCAAGCAGCAGGGAAAACATGAAGGCTTCCTCAGCTTTGTAATTTGTGGTGGGATTTTCTTGTGCCGAGCAGTATGCGAGCTCCAACTGAAGCTCTTCCCACTGGTGGGGGGCATTTGTGCTGCCTCTTGGAGCACAGCCCTTCCCTCGGCAGCAGGATTAATGCTGTGTCTCTGTCCATCACCAGTTTCACACAGTCTGCCAGAACTAAAATCCTCACCACGCACAGCCGCTGCTCAAGTGGAGCAGGGACCAGCCTCTGGGCTCAGAAGGTGCTGGGGGCTATTTTCTCCCTCCCTCGCTAGGCGTCAGTTTTTTACCTCAGCCCACACCCTCTTCCAGGCCCCTCCAGCTGTCCCAGCTCCAGCAGCACCGGGAGACAGCCACCGACCACCATGTGAGTTCTGCTCCCAGACGCGGAGCAAGGCCGTGCAGGCCATGCACACACGGCAGGACCAGGACACGGCACGGGCTCGCCACTGCGCTCGGGTTTCAGGTGGGCCCATTCCCCGCCTGCTCCAAACACGTACAGCGAGTTTCATGCTCTTAACATTTCCCAGAAATTCAAAGTGACAGAACCGGAGGTATTGCAATCTGGAACTCTTAACTTTAGTAAACTGGTGAGAATACTGGAATGTGCATGTTCCTTATTTAACTGCTCCACCAGCTTTCCTTATATGCTGCTCGGCGCAGCCGTTCAGGATACATATTAGACAACTAACATCTGGACTGAATATCTATTAGGACCATATGCTCTACTCAGCTACAGCATCATGTTGGAGATTGGGAAAATCCAAACCAAATGGAGATATCAGAAACTTTCAAGGGTCAAAAATAAAGTCATTTTGGTTTTCCCAGTCCCAACGAACATGGTATATTGGCCTGCGCTCTATGCCTCATGCAAAAGTCTCATTGTAGAAATAACCTGACTTTATAAATGAAAAGCAACTTGAGTATTGTGGTTGAAAACAGATCTATCTCGATGATTTTTTCCCCAGTAAGGTTTTGAGTGAGGCAATGCTGAATGCCTGTCTCCTAAATGAGACTGAACAGTAAGAGACCCAGCCTTTACCTTTCTGTCAATGCTTTATGATGGTGCTTTCACCGTGGGAGCAATGGTTTCCAGTTTCGCCCCTATAGGATTCTCTTGGTTTACAGCTGAAAAGGCTACATGTGCCCTAAATGGCCGTGCATGGGAATGTACCGCTTACATAAACAGGAGTCACATTTAAATGCCATCAGAGCCCCTGAAGACAGCCGGAGGAGCACAGCATGACTCCCTCACTGCTGAATAATGAACCAAGAGCACTGAGAAACTAAAGCCATTTTGTACATGAAAGGAAGAAGGTGGAAAGAGTCCCTTTAACAAGCTTTGAGGCCCAATCAGGAAAAAAATAGACTTGCCTGGGGCAAGGAGCAGAACTTAATAACTGGGCTTCTTCGCACTGCTTCAAATGAGTGTGCTTCAAATTCACTTCAAAAGAATGTGCTTTTGGGCAGTGCACTTGGCGGAAAGTGGTGTCTCAGGCCCCAGATGAAGGGATTTCTTCTGATTTAGCAGGGGCACCAGGAGAATCATTGCATTTTATCAAAGTAATATCCATGCCATATTTTTCCAAGTCAAGATGGCAACCCTCCCCCCCCCCCCAAAAAAAAAAAAAAACAAATAAATAAATATATTTGCAAGAGAAAACAATTCCATTTTCCACTATCGTTTTTCATGACAAAATTAAATAAATGAGATAAAAAATGGATCTAAAACCTAACTTACAAAATAATAAACATCCTTTCTGTGCTATCTTTTTTAATGTTTTGGATGGATGGATCAACATAACAAGTTTAAGAAAAAGAGGGCATAGGGTGGATATTTTTGGTCCAGAGAAGTGGATGAGCAGGAGCTGGGTGTCTGGAGAGAGAAATGAGGTGGGATTCAACAGCACAGCATGCCCGGTTGTAGCTTGTAAGGACTCAGCACAGCAGCACTGCTGTGCCATGGGAGCCCATCGGCTGAGAAGGGCAGGGAGTGAGAAGGTCATGGAGTGAGAAGGGCTGGAGATGATCGCAGGACGTGTGTGAATCACCAGCACCTGGCCTTGAGAGTCCAGTACGGCAGGCAAGGTAAGGAAAGGTAATTCCCCCAGAGATAAGGCAAGGTAATAGCTCTGCTCAAGGCCAGGGGACCTCATCAGCTGTGCAGCAAGCTCTTACCATCACTCACATTCAAGAAAGATGAAAGAGGCAGTCAGAAACGTTATCAGGGTGACCAGGAGGTTGGATCCTGAGGATCGTGGTTGGATTAGCCCAGAAGCAGACTCTGATCTTGTCTGTAGATAAGTGGGATGCAAAAGGAAAATGAGAAATAAGCACCATGGAGGGGAATTCTTTTCAATAATTGTGTCAGCAACAGGTAGAGAACAAGTGATTAACTTGCCATAAACGCACACTGGTATTTTCTTTAATGTGCTAAATTAAACTATGGTCCCTCAGCCAGAGAAAGAAATGCAAGGCTTGATAATCCTCCCAAAGCCCTGACATCCCAATGAAGCCAACAACAAATTCCTGCTGTCCATCCCTGTGCTTGGCTGCCCACAGCTTCAAGCAGATGTTCCTGAACTTATATTCAATTCCTTTCAGAAGCTTTTTTTTCTTTTTTTTTTTTTTTTTTTTTTTTTTTTTTTTTTCTTTTTTTTTTTTTTTTTCTTCAAAACTCTGAGGTCTAGAGACTTCGTTTTCTTGAGATGAAAGATTAGATTCTGTCAGCTCTGAGTACATATGTGGGCTGATCTGGCCTATGGGCCGTATGTTTGACACCTCTAGTGTACTGTGTTATTGTACCCGGGGGAGGTGACGGGGACTTATTTATAGAGACAGTGTCTGTCAGGGGAAGTTGTTAAGTGAGATTCATGTGGGTTAAAATAGGAAGAGTATGTACTCTCTTCAGTGGACACTCCCTTGATTTTAGGCACGGTCAGGGTGAGCACCCTTAGCAAATCTTAACAGTTTTCAATTTATTATTTTTTTTATTTTTTTTTTATTTTTTTATTTTTTTCCGAACATGCAGTATTTTTAGAATCTTCATGCATATCGAAATTTGGAGAAATGACAAGCCCAGAGACTTCTGGGACACTCAGAGCAGACCTAACCTGTCATCTGTGCCTTGCGGAGCTGCAGATGCCACTGCAGAGCTGGTGCAAGCGTGTCAGTGCTGCAGGGTCAGTGCTCAGCACCATGTGGCACGTGGGGCATGCAGCACCAGGGCTGCGGTCCCCAGCCCCCTGCACACAGTGCCCGAACCACTGCCTGCCACGCACGATCCGTAGCCTTTTTCCGAGCAGCCACCTTGCAGTGGGGGCTGAGACGATGGACACCCGGTCTGACTCCGGGAGGCAGCTCGCATGGTCTGATGCTCAGCCCCAAAACCCCTGCCCACATGTGATCCAACAGCCCGCTTCTTCCAGAACGCCTCAGTGTGAGACAAAAAGCCACCCTGGGTTAAAGGGAAGGAAAACATCTCCTGTTGACTTCACGACAGGGGCCTGGGGCTTCAACCTGCCTCACTGAATCTGCTCCTTCTCTAGTGCAAATTATTTGAGAAAGAAAGTTTCCTGATATTAGCATCTCACACATCACCAAGCAGATTGCTAGTGCTTGAGAAATGGCCAACAAAAATAACTTCCTCACAGGGTTTAAGTACATAAGATTTAAAGTAGCCAATGAAGTTTTCAGACTCCTAACGCTTCAAACAGAAGAGCTCCAGCAGTAAGCGTACAGCTTAAAAACTTTAATCAAACACACTAGTTCACAGCAAGAGCAAGTAGATAAAACAGATGCGAGATTTCTAGCCCAAGTCGTTCTCACATATGGTAACACCATCCTCTCTTAGGGGAAACCAATAACAGCAAACAATGAAAATGCCCTTATTTAAAAAAATTCCTTAGTATGTCCAAACTGCCATCTCTGTTTAATCTCAAATTTACAAAAAACAATCCCCTTGGTTCAGAGTATGCTGATGCTTTAAGTTAAAA
>CM021771.1:932128-961222 GCA_011076525.1 Nettapus auritus | reverse complement strand
GTCAGGTTCCTATTAGAGTGCACAGGGACAGCATCCATAAGTGTGGGTCTGGGCTGTGCCAGCACAACGCTGCGTTTCCCTCATGTTTCTCCGTTGAGTGGCAACAGAGCTGGGGCCTTCTCATGCCATAGTGTGGCACGCGTGGAGCAGAGCTGGCCTGCTTATACTTGAGCTTCCTTAGAGCTCTTTGTATTTAATCAAAAGCTTTTTTTCTTTCTCTGGCCTGGATTGGATGTGGCTCATGAGCTCAGTGATGGAAAAGCCAATAATTAATCTCACTAGTCAGACCTCCATTTTCTCTGTTCATTTATTGAATTAAATTCCAGCTGTTACCAACCATTCATATACTCTCTCTTGGTTATACAAATCCACGTACACTGAAACAGCAATGTTCATTAAAAGGTAGTACTGTTAGGGTTCCCATCCTAACAGCCACCTTATTAAGTACCATTTTCAGACAAAACTGAAAGCCTTGAAATCAGTGGTGCCTAATGCAAAATGAGAAAAACAACTGTCTGTTTTTTGAGGTGCATGCACCAGCACAGCAGCACTGGGTCAGGTGGGACTGCTCCATTTCACACCTGGTGCAATTCTCCCGTTAGGCTGCTATCATCAGTCCCACTTTTTCAGGATTAAGTGCATGCAGCAGAGGAATTTGCAGCAAGGACAAGATGTCAGCTCTGATGCAGGACAGCAGCAGCAGTGCTAGTGGCAAGAGCAGCCATGTGCCGGTGCTCACCTCAGCTCCCTTCCAACGCTGCTCTCCTGCACAGCCTGAAGATGTGGATTCAAGCCTGCTCTGGCTTGCAGGCTTTGCAGGAGAGGACAGTGCAAATTCTCCTGTTCTTTAGGAAAAAACGAGTCACTTGGTGGCTGTGAAGTTGGGAAAAGTCTGGTCTTACACCTCACATTTTGGCCACTCAGAAATAAAGTTGGTAACTTCTAAGCTTAGCTCACTGGAGCAGATGTACCCACAGTGTGGCTGTACTTGCTCTGGGGAGAGGCCAGCCCTGGCACCCCAGCCGGCGATCTGGCCCCCAATGCTACGGCCATGGGGCAGTGGGCACCCCCTGTGCCAAGGCACAAAAGGCAATTTTGGAATATGTTCTCCGATGGTCACACAGCCCTCCAGGCTGTGGATTAGTAATGACTAAGCCCAGACCTCCTTCTGAAACTGAAACAATATCAGCTTTGAGCAAACAGTTGTCCTAAATGAAAATTCATCCCCTGCTAAATTTAACCAGGTTGCATGACAGCACATATGTGTTGATTTCAGTGAGGTTTCTGAGGCATGAGGGAGATCATAAATAGGCCCTAACATCTGAGAAAATTAGACAGAAAACACAGTTTTGCTTCCCGTTACACTTTTGTTTAGAATTCAGCTCAGTATCTGCTCTTCCTTAAATGTTCTGGCACACAGCTTAATTATTAGCACGGTTTCCTTCAAAGGAAATAGAAAGTGGAAATGGTTATATTTATGTAAGTGTCATACACAAATTAATGGCAAAAATGGCTTGCAAGTGGAGAGTTTTTAGCTTCTGCACCCCGTACATCATAAACTCCCAGAGGGTTTGCTCTGCTCGATGTCAGACAGCCCCCAGGGTTGTCAGGTTAATCATCTTGTGTGCAAACGAGCACCCAAACAAGGTGAATGGAGGATGCAAAGCCCAAGACACACTTTCTGTTTCTCACAGAGCAGAACTTAGATGTGGGTGGGTGTGCGAGGCCGTAGTGTCTTCACACAGCGCTGCTGGCCCTGGAGCTCAGCCTCAGCTTTCAGGCTTCATCCCTAGGACTGGCACTGAGCAGACACAGAGTTAGGGGAAATTGTTATGAGAGCAGGCCTTGTATCTGTCTCAGAAAAGCTCTTATTTTGGCTGATGCTAGATTGTGCTGGTCTCTGAGCACTGAAAGACGAAGCCCACAACGTGACATTCTGTGGTTTTAACATAAGTCCCACCACACACGGATGGGCTATGCCACCGTCCCCAGCCACTGAGAGCAGGACCTGCCCAAAGTAGATGGGAACCATGCTGAGAAGGTGCTGGGAGCAGGCCTCCATCAAGCCAGCAGTTTGGGGCCTACGCACCAGAACAAGGGTTCCTTCCCATCGCTTCCCACTGCTGGGCATTTGTGCCACCCAGCAATGGGGAAGGTTGCTAATGGCTTTGTCACAAAACACCTCGCTTCTGCCTCACCTGCTGAGCTCTCTGTGCTGCCCCATGGCAGCAGAGACAGCCAGAAGAGCCCAGGTCCCTGGGGCGAGTGGCTTTGTGCACATCCACACAGGACAGTGGAAGTGGCTCTGCAGAGAGCAGGAGCTAAAAACATACTTTAAACATGTTTCATGTACACAATTGCTAGAAAGCATCCACACCCACATGCCCTTCTTGACCAGCATGGCAGTGCACATGCACACGTGTTTTGTGCACTTATAGATAACAGCAAAATAATTTTCATTATGTTTATAGCGAAACTGGATTTAAGCCAAAAGTGAATTAAGTCTTGACCTGAGCCGAAGGAGATGTGATAGCAAGCCTAGCAGTCATGGGGAAGGAGGACTACCAAGTACTGGGGAAATGGCACACATTTACTTCTGAGCTGCGCTCTGCTGCTATGCATTATGCTGGTGGATGCATCACACATCTCAGCAGTCACGGTGGCTAGTTTCCTTGTGGTCTCTGCAAATAACCTTGACTAAGTTCAATTTTGCAAGCACTTCATCCACCACACACAAACATGCCATGGGTTTTGATCAATTAAATATGTGCTGAGAATGGGGCACACAATGCGCATTCTCCACACAGAGCCCCTTTTGGGTTAGGGGCTCAGTGCTACCACCCCACAGTCATACACGGGGCATGCAGGGCACACTCACAGCAGACATCCAGGCTGGCATGGAGCACGGCTGCCCTTTGTAGGGAATGTGAATGCATGTCACCTGAAGTTATTTACCTGACTTTGCTCCTGAAACTGAACAAGTGGAAGAGAAAGAGAGCCACTCTGAGAGCAGTTGTGGCCCATCAGTTCTATCTCTATGATTTCCCCTAGACATACTAAATGGTATGGCTATAATAAGCTTTGACAAATCTTTGCCATCTATAAGCTGAGAAGAAGAAAAATCTCTCTAAAAAAAAAAAAAAAAGGGAAAGAAGTAAAATGCAGTCCTAATAAATGACTAATTATCATGATTTGAAAACGTGCGTCTGATTCACAAATCACCCTGATGCTCCTTGTTCCTGTAGCAGGCAGTGATGCAGAGGGGAAATGCTGCCCCCCCCCCAGTGGCCTCCCCATGCAGAACGTGCTTGGAGGAGCCAGGACTAGGTGAGCCATTCAAAGCCAGCCCCTCAGGACAGCAGGCAGAGCATCCACACTGCTCCTCACTCCCTCTTCATCTCACTGACACTTCTCTATTGTTAGCAGGATCTTAATATCTGTCCTCTACTTGGTATACATAGAGCAAGCACTAACCAAATAAATAATGGTATTAAGTAAATGTTAATGTAAAATAACATCATTGACCTTGTCACTGCCTAAGTCTCTACACTTAAAATTGAACTGCATTTACCGTAGTGTTGCCAAACATTATTTCTGAGTGATAAAACACCCTCTTCATCCACTCAGGATGAACACAGCAGGGCTTATGAAGCTCTCATATCAGTGCCAAGAAGAAAGGGGCTGCTGCTTTGCCACTAGGACAGATTGCAGGTCCTATCTGAAATCCTTTTTTCTAAGATTCTCAGTTCTGATGCTACTATTCTTAACAGTGCAGTTGATTTGTTTACAAATCATGAAATAAGATAATTTTTCCTTTAGATACCTGGCAACTTGATATTTTTCTGCAGCACAGATGAAGGTAACCTGTGTTTCATGATTTCCCCAAAGGACTGAAGCCCTCAGAAGTGGCACGCCAGGGCTCTTAAATGCTACACACCATGCTCAGATGAACCGTCTGGATACTCAACATAACAGATTTTCTGCGTTTTGAGAGCATCACTTGGAAGGTTCGTTTTTACATGGAAATATTACCGAGCTGGGGAGGGTGAGGCTGGATACCCCTGCCCTGTTTTCCCAAGGATTTTGCTCTCTTTGCTCAGCCCCACTCTTGGTTCTCTGGAAGAATGTACAGGTCCTCCAGGTACTGGAGACCATGGTTAAAACCCAGGGCACGAGAAGCAGCTGGGAAGGCCAGAGGAGACAATAAGATGAAGAGTGAGTTTTGGAAGAAGCTGTTTGGGAATAAGAAGTTTCCCCATCAGTTTCTGTCAGACATGGTGGTGTGGATGCTTCAGCATCCCCAAAGGAACATCTCTTTGGAGGTACAATGTTTTCTACTGAAAGTTTCTGAATAGTCAGATTTTTAAATTTAACCAAATTTCATTTTTTAGGGAGAAGTCCAAGCACCACAAGGACTTACTAAAAAGAGATGAAACCATTTTGGTGGGAAATAAGTCAGGATCCTACAGATCAAACATTGCGCAGAAATCAAGCTGATTGCTACTTCCTGACTTGTCTAGAAATGTCCAGCTGCTAATAAGAAGATCTGGCCAGTCTGTTCTAGGATACTTGGGTTTCAAACTTGGAATATTTACTCAAAGCAATTCATCCCCTAACCCAAACTAATGCTCTTGGCAAAGAAACACCTTCAAGTCTAAAGGGAGTGGTCTCCATCTCCTCAGGCTTCTACTTGAAGGAAGGAAAAAAGAAAGAATTTACTCCTCCCCTGGCTCAAAATCTCAGTTTACCCCAAGAAAACATATTTGCCTCCCATGCAATGTAATTACAAGTCAGCTGAGAAACTTTGAATGAAGGAAAACAGATCCATACATTGGCAAATTCGTATAGTCCCTCAGCTTTGAGGGATGCCAGCAAACCCATTACTGCAAAAGCATTTTGCACAGAGTCCTACTTCTGGATTTACAGGCTTAATATAGGGAACTTAGTCTGGAAAGGAAAAAAAAATCCCTCTCATTCACTATTTCCAATGGAAAAGGATTTTTCCCAAGTGAAAAGTAAATTGCTGAGAAAATGCAATTGAAATGATTAAAATTGCTGAAGGTTTTCCCCTTAATTTTGTTCATGTCCTTCCCCACAAAAATTCCCACGATAGTCAGCGTCAGAAGATTTCCCTTGCTCTTGAATTCCTCCTCACGAATCATAAATATTTATCACGTGAATGGGGTCCTTACAAGTCTCTCACATTTGTGAAAGAAAGCAGTTTGCTGCAGGATTTGACCTTGAAAATCTTCCCTCGTCTCACTGACAGGAGCTGATGCTATTTTTCCTTTTTAATAGCCTTGGAAATTTGTGCCAGACAGACAGAACAGCCAGACAGACCACACGCAGATTATTAAAAACAGTTAAGGGTGTGTGATTTTGGTATAGGGACATAATGGCCACTACATTGTGGGCACATAGGAGGTGCTAAGGAGGGAGGGGGGATTGTTCATTAATGAATATAACTAAAGAAAAGGACATTGGAATATGGTTCGCTCAACATAAAAAGCCTCCTTCTTCAGCTAGAAAATGGAATCAGTTGCCTGAAGTAATGGAGGAATTAAAAAACACCAGCAACCTTTAGATTTTGGAACTTTCGGCATCTCTTCCACAAACTCCTGTACCGAAGTGCCCTTAGCCCCTCAGCACATGCCTCCACCATAAATACACAACCCACAAAATACACAGATAAATAACATGCTTCAGCCTCTGCCAGGTGCTTAAACACTGAGGAAGCACTGCAGACCAAGGCAGGGAAGAGACCAGACAATGCTGCTTTGGACAGCTCAGCTGTGAGAAGTTGGGGGACGCATTTTGTTTCCCTCTGTCTGTTCTCCCTCCCTGCATCTAGCTACTTTGACCCTCAGTGGTCTGTTATTTTTTTTTTATTTTTTATTTTTTATTTTTTTTTTTAAAATAAATAACATGAAAATTGATCCCTCAAATGGAGTGGTCATCTCAGCCAGATGCTTGAGATGGGCTTGCTCTTGTTCTTTTTGAAGAGAACAAAAAATTTCCAAAACATTCAATGAGTATTGGACTATCATCCAGGGATGAGTCTGACTCCCATGTTAAATTAATGGTAGCCAATGCACAGCCCCTGTAAAGGTACCAATGGAAGGGGCTACACAGAGCTGGAGAAACTTTCTTGAGAAGCTACCTTAGAAAGACCAGAAGAGACCATGCATGATCACCTCAGCATTTGCCTTGATGCTTGTGGCACAGATAGAACCCCTGGATCCACACAATCTCCACGGCCCATTGAATTCATAGAGTCAAACTAGCATGTGAAAGTCAGCAAGTCCTGCAGGACAGAAGACTTCTTGCTCCTGGAGCCAGGAAGCTGATGGGGTCAGGAGCATTGTCTGTTTCTTCTTCCCTGAATTTCCTCCTGTCCCTTTATCTCCTCATAGATATTTTGACAAAAATGGGGAGGGGGGTGGCGAGGAAGATGTTTTTCTCAGAAATTTTCTTGGTTCCCCAAGGCTCTATGGTGAAACACAAAGATGTTTTGGACAGGTTTCCCCCTTCGCCTCACTTCCCTGACACACAATAGAGTCCCTTTCTGGTGGCAGGAAGTGATTACTCATGGTATCTCTGGCAAAGGAACATTTCCATTGAAAAATGGCTTTTGGAAAACTCACTTGTTTTCCATTGGCCTTAAAAAGACCATTGACTGAAAAGGCCTCTCCATTTGAAATCCTGGTTTAAGGTCAGGAGCCTTGTCTGAATTCACCAGCATCTCAGTGCCTCTGAAGAGGAGGTGGTTTCCAAAGCATATTTTGGACTCTTATCACTTTTTCCACTTACCTTCCCCAGCCTACCACACAACTGCAAACACACGCCAGCCAACTAACCCCAATACAAGCTGCTAAAGCAGTTCAGCAGCTGCCTGCGCATCAAAGTCCCATCCCAGGGAAAAAAAAAAAAAAAAAAAAAAAAGCGGTATCACAAAGAAAAAGAAATATTTTCCATCACCACAATGAAATATTTATTAATAGCAGACACTAAATAATCTAGTACAGACTTGTTCACCAGAGTGTAGATTTTAGTGGGAGTCTCTGAGAACCAAAGCCCATTTAATTGTAATGAATAATAGCACAGATTTCCTATATTTGGGCTCATATTTTTCAAAAAGCGTTAGCAAGTAAACATGGATATTCCCAAACTGTGAATATTTAGTTAAGTTCTATTCTGATGTTTCTTGTTCTGAATATTACACTATGAATTATTGAATTGCAACCGATTTTCATAAGGATGATTTTTTTGTTGTTGTTTGCAAAAATTGCTACTTCATTCCACCTGAAGCAAAATCCTCTACACATGGAGACAACTAAAGGCAATACACACCTGAAAAGGAAGACAAGGTCAGAGCCAAAGGATATTTTGGATAAAAACCAGAGATGATACTTTTCTTTGAGTGTCATACACCCATAATGGCTTCAGACAAATGAGAATTTTTACATCTTACTTACTAGTATTAAAACTTTATGTGCAGGATTTGCTTTAGTTGAGCCCATGCTACTGACTGCATATTTTCACGTTATTTACACCTCAAGTCTCTGACCAGAAGTATGCAAAAAGGCATATCCCAAATGCAGGGTGTAGGTGAAAGGGCAGAGTGGCTGGAGCAGGAGAAGCCAAGTGCTTTCCACGCACAGACACTGCTCTAGCCTGGCCTGAGCTGCTGCAGGGCACTGGGGAGCCCATCTCATGCTGGGGGGTGATGGGGAGCTGAGAACAAGCCCAGGTGGAAACCTGCACTCTGCACTGAAACACCAACTTTCCATCACCACTCTTGCTTTATACTCTCTGTTCATTCTTTGTGTTGAGACTGGGCAATCCTGGGGGCAGCGGGCTTGTCTGGGACCTAAGGCAGTGACTGAGGCCCCACAGCCTCACTGATCTGCCCCAGGGAGGTGAGGGTGCACGCGTCGCAGCGGCACTCTTAGCCGAGTGAGGCAGAGCAAACTTCCTGCAGCTGACACCTCAGGGGCAAAAGGAAGGGGGCTCTTTTAAACTTACATAGCTAAAGTATAGGCTGGAGTGCGCATTAAAGGATGGTCATGACATGATGGTCGTGAGGTGCTCAGGTGCAGAGGGATAATTAGCATTAACACCAGTTCATGGAGTCAGCTGCTCTCACTCCTGCTCCTACAGCTATCCCTGTGACGGTTGCAGGCTCAGGGGAGATGCCCTTTGCTCCTGTAGAAAACATTTTTGTAGTACTGAGCCTATACAGAGAAAGGGGAGAAAGAAGTGCCAAGAGCTGCTATCTCTCCAGGCCAGACTTACTGCTGGGGCCTGTGGATACACAGTGATGCTGCCGAGTGGTCAAACTTTTGCTGCTGCTTTCCTTGCAATTTGAGTAGAATGGCTCAGAGTGTATCATGTTCCCCCCCCCCCCCCAATAAAAATAATAATAATAATAAAAAAATATATATATATATACTATTTGACAAGTAACAAGTGACAGTGGCAAGCTTATTTAGCCACTCAACTGCTGAGTAGCTTGCTGGGTGCATTGGGAACCACGACTTTTTCCAAAAGGCTTGGTTTATGGACACCTTGCAATTGTTCTGCCTATTTTAACATCCCACACACAAGGCTGAAAATCAGCCTGACAGCATGAAGAAGCCTCTGGTTAGACAGCAAACTTCACTTTCTGTCCTTTTTAAGTGTAACATTTTCATTCTCACACATGTGCATGCTCATTTGGGAAGCATCTGACTAGTTCTGGCACCAGATTTGGACACCTTAATGTGTGCATCTTCCTCGCAGCCTCATAGCACTGAATAACACATGAATCTGCATTTGTCTAGAGGTCTGCTCAGATCAGCCCAGGCTGGTGAAGCAGCCAATATTTATCTTGATGCTGCCGGCAAGGGGGAGATTGCAGGTTGCAGGGTGCGCGGGACCTGGCCATGAGCACAGCAGAACACAGCACCGCGCAGCTGGAGCTGGCATCTCCTGAGCCGGGCCTTGCTTTCCAGCCTCAGAGAGGCCAGTGCTGTGGGGGGCACCAGAAGGGCTGCCTTCATCAGCACCTCTCTTATGCTATCCGCAAGGCCGTGGTATCTAGAATGAAGAACCGCAAAGCCAATGCAATGTTTGCCTGCAAAGACTGGCTCTTAGTGGCAAGTGCTAGTTTTCAGTGCAGACTCATTTGACAAACCATATCCCTTCACAGAGAGAAAATAAAATTCCAGGGAAAAGCCATCCTTTAACGTTGGGTAGCTTAGGGTTAGGCTTGCATGGCCTTCTTGTGTCCCTTACAACAATACACTCTCTAAGAGGTGCTGGGAGTAAAATGATAGCTGGGTCATTGCAACAGCACAGAATACATTTTGAATGGAAAATCCCATCATTTTCTTGAAAAAACAAATCCAAAATGAATTTATAGGATAGGTTTGGGTTTTTTTCAGTGTGCAGGAGGGTTTTAATTTTTTTTCCTTGCCACATGAACTGCCAACTAAACTGAGAAAAAAAAAATCCTAAATAAAAGTTTAAAACCAACCACCAACTGTTTGGAAACCAAAAAAGAAACTCTACTAGGAAACCAGCCTGTTCAAGACCGTGTTCCAGTAAGATGCCAGGGACAGGTCACTTGGTTGTCTCATTGGAATAACCACATTTTAGGTTTCCAGAGTAAAATATATGAGGTTGGGCAGCCAAGAGGGTTAGTACAGGGCTCACATTTTAACACAAACAAAGGGTAATCTGGTCTGGCGCAGTCTGGTCACTGCAGCAGTGTATCTGAAGGTTAGGTTTTATGTTTATTAGCATCATCCAGATGGCGTTTTATGTCCTTAATAACTTTGTCCCTGACTAAGCCATGAACCTACTGTTTGACAAACACTGTAGGAAATATCCATCAGCAGAAAAGCCATTTTGTAATGAGGGGTAGAGCCGATACGTTTAAGATGCCTACAATTTACTTCTGTGTTCCTGTCACCTTTTGTTGTTTACACTTAGCATTGTAAAGCACTATAAGCAGTTGTCCTTAAGCTCAGGGGTCTGGACAAATTAGTACGATATGTTTGCTGGCTCCGGAGAGCCTTGCAGCTCCTCCTAGCACACCACGGAGCAGTGTGGGCTCTTCCACCATGCCCGGTCCCATCCCCACCACGTGCCTTATGCCATGCCCAGTGTCTTAAGCTCAGAAGTTATCTGCAAATCACTGTAAACCCACCTTTGTCACAAAATTGTTATGGTAAGTCAATTATCTCAGCTCATAGGAAGCTTTGACATCTCTGAGGAGAATGTGTTTTGTATTTCATTAGCAGAAATACCTCATCCAGCCCTGCTTCCCTCTGACACGTCACCCCAAACTCTGTACTCCTGGCAGAACCTCCAGGATTTACTGTATTTTGATGACAGACACAAAAGCTCCACTTCTAATTAGTGGGATCTGTGAGTTTGTGTGCAACACTATTTTGGTTTCTAATTGATAAAAGGAGCACTGACTCTAATTTTAGCAAGACCACTGTTGTCCCGTATGACAGCTCAGCATCCCAGGAGCCTCTCTCAGCACATCAGAGGTCTACAAGTTTTTCTGCTTTCCATTTAAACCCCAAAACACTTCATTCCTTCCTAACTGCAAAACACACAGTCAAGGAGTGCCCTGAAGTGAGCAGAAGTCACTTTGTGTTTGTAGAGAGCAGTGCCTGGAGAGCAGCCGGCAGCATTCAGCCCCTCCAAATGCGGCAGCCAAGAAGGGACTGCTCAGGCACCGTGGCAGCGCAACAGGGTGTGCCATTTCCTACCTGGGCAATTCCGGGCATAAATGCCAATACGACATTTAAAACTGAAGTTGTGGCCATCTATCACAGACTTATCAAACACACAGGCTAAAAGATAATGAGTTTAAACAATCAAGGAGATTGTATATACTTGTTCCACTGGTTTACTGAACTAATTTGAGTTAAGTTGGTTCAGCCTCATGATTCAGACAAGACCAGAATGAACATTAACAGTACTTTCAGTGTTTCATGACACAATTTACATAGAATTAAAGCAACTGGAAAAAACCTTGCGCTCAGGGAAGTATGCATGCATTGGAGTTGAAGCAGACACTGGCAGTAGTGACATCAGCATGTTTTTTTAAGCATACGTTCGTCTTTTGCAGTGATATTTTGGGACCCTAAAAATGTCACTACAGAACTGTCCCAGTTTTTGATTTTGAAAATGTCACCTGTGTCATCGTTGGAACTGGGCTGTTATTTCCAGAACTAACCATTTGGGGAATGGTTGCATGCGAAAGCGAAACCTTAGCACCAGTTCTGCAGCGAAAGAGGGAAGGCAAAAGTGCTGGCGCTCTCACTGGTGCTGGAGTCATCCAGGAATTGGCTGCCTTACCTCAGGCCAGCCTGCCACTTGCCAGCATTCAGAAATTCGCATTTCTTTTCAAATTTGCTATTTTCTTTAGGCATTCATTTTGAACGTGACCAGCTGTTCTCAGAACAGGGATCTGGAGCCATATTCTGTATTTTTAGAGCAGGCATCTTTCCTGTTAAACAGAAAGATGAAAAACTCCAAATTAGAATATAGTTCGGAGGAATGGAAGAAAATTTGCAAGTGCAAAACTGCTGCTGTTCACTCAAAAGGCTTGCAACGAAGATAGAGGGTGACTTTCCTGATAGTAGCAATGGTTTACCTGAAACGTGAGGAGAAATGAAGCCAGGACAACTGCCCAGCAAATAGCTCACTGAGAGCCCCAGGGTCTGGTTTCATGAAGGTACCAAAAGGTACAGTTCCACTCCGGTACAGGTTCCTGTCCATCTCTTGGGCCAGCACCAACACTGGCACAACTGTGTCAGGCACTAGATCCAAGATCTGATCAAGCTACAGACTAACCTGGCCAAAGTGATCCTGTTTTGGACACGGCAAGTCTCTCAGCTGTGCCAGAGCATGCATATCGGTGCTGTCACCATGACAAGGGTGGGAGTGGGAAGGTGGGACTGCAATGGACAGCAGAACTACCCCTTTGGGCAGCAAAGTGACAGGAAATGTGCACCCTGAGTAAAATTACCAGACATTTCCAATAGCACTAGAAATGACAAAGCCTGAGCTCACAAGGCCTTTGGCTGTGAGCTACTAGTCAGGTGCTGCCAGTGGCACAAATTCTCCAGACACGTTTGTCCTCTGATGCCTGGTAACACGTGTGTTCGTGCCACATCCTTCCCTTCCACCAAAACTGACAGAGCCTTTCTCCTCTAATCAACCACATCTATGCCTAGAACTTGTATGCAATTAATTATCCTTGAGACCTGTACTGCTTCAACCTACTTGGCTGAGGACAGCCAACAGCTTCCACTGCCTTTGAGTGGGGTAAAAATAAACAAAACGTTACAAAGCAATCCCATATTCTTAACAAATCAGCCAACAAATTGAATCAAAACAACATAAAACAAAGAAGAAGAAACAAACAAACAAACAACAACAACAAAAAACACCACCATCAATCACCAAGGTCAAGGGAAATGTATGCAGAAGACCAGCCCTGAGGCACTCTTTCTCAAAGGCCTTCATCTTGAGTGGTCACTTTCCCCAAGACATCCCCAGCTCCTTTGGAGGTCAGTAGTTTTATGCCGCTTTACAGGCAGAAAGCTGAAGAATAAGGGACAAAGACAATGTTGGCCTTCAGCGATCAGTATGGGATCCAGTTTATTTCCTCACCCACTAGGCAGCGCCACTTTTCAGTTTATTTTTATGTTGTGCATCTTGGAAATTCTGAAAAAAAAACCACCCCAAGTCCAAAATATTGAAATATTAGCTCATTCCTGCAACCAAGCCTCAATGGATCATCTGTAATTATTCATGGTGTTCTGAATTCTCACTGTGTTAACCAAAATTTCAAAACTTTACATTTTTATAAAGCTATATATCAGTTGGCCACATGTGCACCTCCTCCTATTTTGCCATTGTTAAGTATTTCTCTTTTAGAAGAAAGCCTTGGCTTATTCCATATGCTGTAATGAATGCTAGAAATTCATGGCAAGGCAATATACAGAAAGTTTCACCAACACTCCATACTGTCAGGATATACAAATCTGGATTAAATGCCCTGTGGGAGAGTTTCCCCCTAATTAAGTGTTAAAAGGAGGGAGTTTATCCATCCTCGGTGGAGGCAGGACCCTTTCCATCCTGCTCCAGAGTGAGCTGCCCTGAACAGGACAAGGAGATGCATTAAAGGACTCTGCGGTGCCAGCAGAGCAGAAAGCTCTGCTCCCCTCCTGCCACCCCCGGCCAGCAGCATGTGTGGGGTACCACCAGCACACAGACAACCTGTCCCACCTCCCACTTGAATCCAAGGGATTTTCTACCCTGCGATCACCATCTGTAAAACCCTCTTTTTTAAAGGAATGCAAAGAAAGGCTCTTTCAAAGGGCTTTTACGGGTTCTTTCCTTCCCATAGGAAGGAAGAAACCAAAAAACTCAGAGTTGTATTTTCATTAGATTGTTGCAAACTGCTCCCAGCTCTTGGCTGAGAGAATATCCTAGGTGAAAGTGAAAGAAAGGCTCTCGTACAAGTGGATGCTCACTGTTCCCCAGCACCACACAGCACGGACATCCACTGGCAGCAGTGAAGGGTTCTCAGGCAATGTGCTGTACTACACGCTGCTCAGTCCCAAAGAAAAACATGGGCTCCAGTGAGTAATCCTTGATAAAACAGAGTACATTTACTTTACATTTGTAATTTTTACAATGAAAGGGTATGAAACACCCTTGGCTTGTTATTAGGAAATGCCTTGTTAGCCACTTTCTTTTGAATTCATTCAGTGCCATTTGCAGAAAAGCCATTTCTCCCCAGGAACCATTTCTTTTCAGATCGCTTTTTTTCCCTGCTTCCCAGCAATTTCTGTTTTCAGAGTAATGAAGACCAATGTGGTTCTCTTCTACACCATTTCACTACATTTACATTTTTTAAAATAATTGATCATATCTCTGTAATTTTATACTTTTATTCTAAAACATAGGATACATACAGTCACTACTCAGCATGGCCAGTGAATTACGGCTTATTTGGGATTTTAAATACAAAGATTATAAAAGTATTGGTTAAAGTGCTGCCAAGTGAACTAAACTTAGTGTTCATGGTATCTAGCTAAATATATGTTTTTTAAGTAATAAGAAGGAGTTGTTACTGAAACTGCAATCATCTTTCACAATAAATACTGTTTTACTTGAAGGCTTCTATAGAATAAAGTTATATCAGTAGTTGGGTATGGTGTACTTATAATTAACACAAATATAGGGAAAACGTACTAATGGTTTGTAAACTGCATTTCTTTTGTTTATGCTAATGCAAAGAGTAATTTGGTGTGCCACATGCACCATGGACTGATAAAGGCATGGCTGAATAGTAGGCAAAGATGTCTGCTCAGGGATTCTCAGCTTGGTCAGTTGTAAGCAGGAGCATTATCAAGTGTAATCAACGGATTAAAGAGGAGGTAAGGCTCCCAGACTGTTAACAGGCACAGACTTGGGAGCTGAATTATGACGATGATATTGTTTAGACCGAGATTCCCTAGGTATGCTTGCAACCGCATAAATACAGCCTACGTGGACACTCCTGAGACCTGCTGAACTCAGATGATCTCTGCCAGAATGAAAGCTCTGCAAAATTAGCAGCTAGCATCAAATTTCAGACACGTGCTCTCCAAAGTAAAAATTAGCTTTATCTGAGCTCACATGAGATCTAAAAGCAGGGCTCATAAGCATTTAAAAAAATCAAAGTTGTGTTTTCCCTCTGCTGTAACTAAAGGCAATTGAAAGAACTGTAGGTTTGTACTTTCAAGTATGTGTATGTATTTAAGTAAAATAAATAAATACCAAAAAAAAAAGTTGATTTAAAGTATATTTTTATTTTTAACAGATCAGAGTGAAAAAGTACATACAGTAACAGGTTTGTCTGCAGTATCAACAATGCAATAAGGAAAGGTTAAAAACAGTTCATTTATGGGGGGGGCAGGAGACTGAGCAGAGTTTGAAGTTAAGGGGTTTCAGGTTTTTTTGTTTGTTTGTTTGTTTGTTTTTCTCTTGTATACAAAAAATTCTTGGTGTGGTTTCTGTCACTAAAAGTTGAACTTCCTGAGTATCCTGCAAATCACACTCATTTTGTTAAAATCACATCACTCATTCTGGTGAGATCAATGAGACATTAAACACACAAATAATGAAAGGATTGGGGTTCTGCAAGGTTATTTATTGTAGTAACTTCTGTGTATTTAGGGTTTGTAGAGCCCTGTCTTATTCTCAACATTTGCACAGCAAGGGAATTGGATTCCCAGTGACCTATCTTCCCTCTCTCTGGGAAATGCACATGCTTTAAAAGACCTGAAGAAGGCACAATCTTTCTGGTGAAATCAAGAAGGAATAATGTTTCTGGGGTCTCCTATTCAGAAGCACTCCCTCACCTAGTGGTCACAACCAGAATACCCTTCAGTCCCCAAATACAGCTGGCATCTCCAGAGGAGTACCACACAGGGTAAGAGCCCACAGGTTTGTCCTTCACTCCCACCTTCTCCCTGGCTGAAATCTATGAAACCATCAAACCCCCAAAGCATCAACACAGCCCCTACCATTTCAGATGTGTGAGTCTGTGAGAGCCTTCATCCAAGGATTTTTCATCCTGGACCTTTTCCAATGGGAAGATGTATAGAGTCAGGATGGGGATCACATCTGGCATGTGGACATAATGCCCCAGTCTTGCTCATCCATCCACCTCTGAGAGGGCCTGGGGTTGAGGAAACCTCAGGGACATGAGTCTTCTCTCGCTCTGCTCCCTCTCCTTGCCCTCATCCCCTTCAAAGCACCATGGGGAAACGGCCACCTGACACCACCTGACAGCCACTCAAAGGCAGCTAATCCCATAAAGTCAGGGGGCTCACACAAAACCTCTATCAGGAGGCTTCCCCAGCCGAGGAGCTGAGCTGGTATGGATGGCCAGCATGGCCTTGAGGCCCTGTTGTGAGGCCTGCACACAGTGGCTGCGCACAGCTCAGCCTCACGTTAGGGCTGGTCCAACTCCCTCAATCAATAAGATTTCTCACAGGAAGGTGATTTTCAGAACTTGAAACTTTTTCATGTGAAAATGGCAGTTTTGACAAAGGCCTTTCACTCCGTGATGGAGATAATCAAAATGAAAAAAATCTCATCTTGAATCAAAATGAAAAGAAACGCAAAACTGAAACAGTTACACTTTCTGTTTTGACATTTCCCATTCAAAACTCCTCAGAATCCTTTCCCTGCTGTGTGAAAATGTTCCTTTTCTGATTTTTTTATTTTTTTATTTTTTATTATTTGTTTAACTGGGGGAAAAGAATTTGGAAATGCTGACATTTCTCACATGAGATATTTCAAGCTTTATCTAGGGAAGTTGTGCCTACAAGTACACTGAGTAAGGCTTGGTTCCTTGCACCCCACCCCACGAGCATTTCGGAAGACTTGCTGGAAAATATCAAATTTAAATAATATCCTTCCAATATTAAAAGCAAAGTTAGTGGGTTATGTTTTTTTCTCTTCAAATCCAAACACTGTTCTGGGATTTCAAATATTAAAGGTAACCAGATTTAAAACCAATTTCGCAGCAGAAATCCTTCCACAGAAAATCATAGACCAGCTGATGCAACTGGCAAAATTCACACTTCTAATTAAAATGATTAAACACAGGAGACCCCATTGCCTGTTTTATGTATAAAACAACAACAAAGTAGGGATTTATGAAAGAAATATCATGTTTCCGTGCATCTTAAAGGAAAAGCTGAGAATTGAATTTAAACTGAGGACTCTTTGTGAGGTGTTTACACTCTTCTTCATTCTCCAAACTACTAATACGAACCTGAGACTAGCCCAGTGCTCAATTTTTTATGCTGTCAAAGGCAGCCTGCTTTTACATATTTCCTCTATAAAATGTATCCATGTATATAAGCTGGATGACTGCTAATTTCAGTGAGATTCCAGCAGTAAACACAACATGAAATTAATATTTTCCTCAGTGGTCAAACGTTTGCTATTGCAAAAATCAGTATGTTCTGAAACATTACATATTTTAATGTGCTCTTATAGGAAATGTTACCTAAATGATTTGTCATATTCCATAATACAGAACTCCTCTGAAATGAGTAAACAACTTTCATGAGGAGATCAAGACAAATATATATATATTTTTAGTAATATTAAATGTATTTATAGATGATTTTACACTTAGGTGTAAAATATTCTCTCTATACAAGTTCCCCTCAATGTAGAGACACTTTATTTACTTCCTGGGAAGCAAGGCTCTTTTAACAATTATTTGTAAATGCAGTTAAATTAAAATCTTCAACTGTTTTTACTCCACAGTCATGAAAATAACTATACCCAGAATCATTTCACTTTAAAAAAGTCATTTTAGTCTAAAGTTTGGCAAAAAAAAAATAAACTGAAATGCTTAGAAATTTACATTTTTGTCACTCCATAAATCAAAACTTACTTTACATATTAGAACAATTTTTGTGAGAATTTTGGATCGGAGCTGATAACCTTTTGCCAAGTTTTAACGAAATGCAAATTGAAACATCTGAGATATTAAACAGACAATCGAGGTTTATGGTTACATCATAAGATTATTGCCCAGTAACACTGCATACTATGGCCCCAATTCTGAAACACTTGCACGCTTTATGTATGCAAGCAACCCTTGTGAACACAAATATAAGTGCTAATATAACCTCATGGCATCGAGAACACAATGTTGTATCAGCAATTGACATGCAAACTGCTTTGCTAAGGGAACATTCCTCCAAAAGATGTAGGAGGGTGTATGTGTAGAAAAGGGCAGCAAACTATGGCAGAAGCTTAATTATAGTACCTCTAATGGCAGGAGGAGAATGCAGCTTTGAAGACAACCAGCACTCTGTGCTCAGGGCATCTAGAGAGCACACAGGACCAGCTCCTTGGCTTGTGTAAGCTGCAGTGGGTTCACTGGAGTCACGTTGCATGGATTTAGACAAGGTTGAGATCAGACCCATATCTGTAGATACTGTGTAAAGCAAAAAAGCCCTCTGACTGACAAAGAACGAAGACTAGGGATGCTCTCTGTAGATCACCAATTCTTCTCCTTCAAAAGCCTATGATGTAGATGCACACCATAATGCAGACTTTATGTAGTGCTGAGGGAAGTGTTAATTAATATATTTAATCTTTACATACCACAGCAAAATAAGAATAAACAACTTGCTGGACATATAGTCTTTCCAGATACTGCACACAGACTCAATTACAACCATTCCCTGCTCCCACACCTCACAGAGGCAGTGCTGATCCGTTCCTGTCTAGCCTGGGATTTTCTTTCACAATAGCCTCCAGGAAGAGTTAAGCATGCAAACCCTAATGCATTTATGGTTCCTATTAATTCATCCTTGACCTCTGTGAAAGCTACTGAAAAAATTCTGACAACAGAGACGTGGCTGTTTTAAATGGACTGCTGTTAATAACACAAGGTATTCAATACTCTAAGGAAGGTCAGATTTGAAGAGATGGGATTCACCAAGACCAAACCCAGACCCCCTGAGGGAGCAACCAGGAGAGGGCCTTCAGGTGAGGCTGGCATGAGTTTCACAAGTGGACTGAGGTTCCTCCTTCCTTGGAGTCCAAAGCCAAGGAGACAAACACAAGTCCTTTAAGTGGCTCCATCATACACTTCGGAGAAGGAGGCCAAGGGCTCAAAAACAGACACACCACAAACGGGTCACTGTGAAGTTCCTGACCAGGGGATGTCCCCGTAGTCTTGTTTTTCAGCTCTTCTAACCAAACAAATTGAGAAGAAATTGTAGGCTAAGCTTTTCTCTGGTAGAAAAATGTTCCCACTCAAATTTCACTGTTCTAATTGCAGAAACTCGAAATAAAAATACTTTCATTCAAATAACCAGCATTCAAAATGCTTTCAGCTGGACTTTTCCTCCCAAAAGCAGCAAAGGCACAAGAATGATGTTCTGTATTATCATTTTTTATTGGTGTTATGGGCCAGGACCCTGTAGGTGCTGTCCTGCCACAAACCAAAGATGATTATGCCTACTCCAAATCATGATCTTTTATTACAACAGTTTATAGTCCTTATTTAATCATCTCAGCATGTATTGCATGAAGTCTGCAGTGGAATCAATTCATTTCTAGCAAACATTGGGCCAAATGGTGCTTTTACTCCCTGGAGGAGGGGTGGGGGCAAAATATACAGAGCAGCTGGGGCCACCCAGTAGTTCATTGAGGCACTCTGACAGCAGTAATGGCAGATACAAGCAGAAAATGTCTTTAAAGAGCCTTTAATTCTTCAGCAAAACCATAATTATATTCTGAACATTTTTCCCATAATCATTTTCATCCAAAAAATTGCCAAAAAAATTCATCGTGAAAGGCGTAGAAATCTACATTTTTGACACTCCATAAATCAAAAGCTTATTTTACATAGCAGAACCAAACTGCAGTATATTTTACCTCAACTGTACTGTCTTTTAACATTACCTGTTCCATTTGGAGACTTGAGGATTTTTATATGCCCTTCCACTGCTCCTCCTCAGACTTTTTAAATTCATCATTCTCTTCATTAAAACATATAAAATGTAATTTCTCAAAACCAGAACTGACGAAGTGCAACATGGCCCTCCAGCTGAACTTGCTCAGAATTTGCTACGATCACTTGGAGCAGCCTGGGATTGCTCTCCCCCGGCTTCCCGTCTTTCCAGGTTCCCATCCTGCTATTCCCCACAGGTTAACAACACTCCTCCTCATGCCAGAGGTGCAGCAAATGTTTTGCAATCACTTCCAGGCTGCAAATGAATGCAGCCTTCCCTTCCAGTGCAGCTACCCCGTCCTGGAGGCTGGGAAGGTTTCCTCCAGGGAAGAAACATTTCCACAGTTAGGGGGACTCGTTCCAAGGGGAGGGTGAGCAAGCCCTGATTTTGTGTCAGTGCGTTAAAAACGTTTGCTCTTCAGTTTCAACTCTGACTTCTTTTCTAAATCAGAATGAGTCATTTTTTTTATTTGTGAAACTGGATCATAAATTCATATAGACCCATCACAACCAAAACAACAACAACAACAACAAAAAATACAGGTAAATCTGAGAATAATAGCATCTTTCAGACATGATCAAGCTGGGTTTGATTTGTGTTATTTATCAAGAGTTAAGAAACCTTGTTTCCCTTCACCAATCCCCTGAGCCATTAGCTTTCACATTGCACCACATTCTTATAAGATTATGGGAATTTTCAGTTTAGAAAATCCAAAGCATTCTGCAGCTGAGCATATTTAGTTGCATTTTCCAGTTCTATTTTAAAATAATACCACTACATCTGATACCCCATACTTGTCTGTGACAAATGTAATATGCAAACATCTTCCATTGCATAAACGGCATAGGAATGGCAATAACAATACACTGAATATCTAACTCCCATTGTCTGGAGAGTGATCTTAATGTTGCTGAGTTAATGAGTGAAATGAGCATTGTGGTCTAAGTGTCGTGTAAATAATGGTTTCCATTACAAAAAATAAAAAAATAAAAAAAAACTGTACCACCACACCCTGGCCATCTCAAAAAGCAAAGCTCTAGAGGTTTCCCACAGACAAATATATAAACCAGTGCTGAATTTTTCCCCCCTCCCCCTCTCTAAGGCAGCTAGCTCAGTGGCCTTTCTCTTTCTGGAACCTATTTTTTTGTGACAAAACGCAGCTAAATTATTATGTGGTTTTTCTATGAACAGGAGTAAAACACGCTCACTATAGACTAGCCTGTTCCCTGGTGCAAAGGTCATCCACCAGAGCTGCTGAGTGGCAATTCAAGCCATTCTCACAGGGATATAAATCTCCCTTTTTCTGTCTGTATCTCCCTTGTGCTGGGCCACACTGTCACACCTTTACTAGCAGGCAGTGAAGAGTGCACATGAGGACGGGTGGGCAGGTTATGCCAGCAAGTACCCAGATGCAATTGCATACAGCCACGGGTCTGCTGCCAGCCACACGCTGAGAACTTTCAAGCAAGGTTTGCAAAGGGAAAGGGAACAAAACATACACAACTGAGCTATGGGTTATCATAACAATAACAGTTAGAGGGACACGAAAGGCTAAACATTTCGAAACTTGAGTCAGCATCAGCACAGCCTTTCTATAGATGCAGAAGCCAAGGCAGAGAGGAAAAGGGGGAGTTGACCAAGCTAACCTGGGAATTCAGCCTTGCATGAAACCAGGCTCCCAAATTACCATGAGATGGCCGGCTCTCCTACTGCTGCAGGCACAGAAGTAGATGCTTCTTTTCCCCAAAACTCCTGAGGAACTGTGAAAATTACACTGACAATCTTTGGGTAAAACTATCTGCAGTCTGTCACGGGCTTTGTATCTGACATTTGCCAAGATGCACAATCAACCACGGAGTGCTTTACAAGGATGCAGGGGACAGCCTACAAAATGGTTGCTTGCCTCCACTGGCTTTTATTAGTTTTCTGTAGTTTCCTGGTGTGGCTTTTGTCAGTGGGGATCTGTAAAAGGATTTAAGAGTAGAGCCAGGCCCTCTAACCCACGGGCACCAAAGGTTGCCCAGATGCCTGGTACACTCCTGAAAGCACCAGCCCTGCCACCTGCAGCCCTTCCATCTGCCTGCAGGCTGAGCAGCATTGGCTGCACGTGGTGCTCCTCCATTGCCTTCACACTGCGTCCGACCCAAACCAGGATGAACTTGCACAGAAATTGGGTCCCTGCTTTCATTTCACAGCAAACCCATGCCTTTTGGTTGTGCTTGCACCAGCAAGTCACAGGTTTGCAGAAGGCTCGGATGGAAATGAAGTAACCTATTCTAGGAAAACAGGAAAGGTTCCAGTAATTGAGGGTTGGAACACAGTGGCAATTTAGTTTATGGATAATAGCAATAAATCATGCTTGAACTGGCCACTCCCATTTTATCATGATCTTCTAGAACTATTTTTGGAGCACCTGGAATTAATAGTCTTTGTATGATCTGCAGTAGCAGCTCTAGGAGCTTCAGCTGAAAGTGAAGACACAGGTCAGTTTGCTGGTGTCTGCAGCAGGAATAACACAGCAGCTTGTCCTTGCTCTGCACTGTTTACAGCGTAAATCTCTTGTGAAAGAGGAAAAAAAAAAAAAAAAACAGAGAGGAAGCACAGAAAAACGATGAGTGAAGATTAGCGCGTACAGTGCTGAGCTGTTCTCTCTCTTTCATTTCATCAGTTGAAACATCTGGAGCTTTTTAATGTTATTTTCATTCTAGCTGTACAGCATATTGATCTACAGGGTAGAACTCACTTTGTGAAGATAGCTAACAGGAGCAAGGTAATAAAGATTGCTTGAAAAGTCTAAGATATGCAGACTCCATCAAGGCTTGTCGCTCTCTCACAGTGAAAAGTAAACTCCCAGTCTTTTTTGAAGTGAACTTACTCAGCACACAAGCTATTTGAAAAAGTCTTACACTCTGAGAAACCATCACCTGACCCTCCTGACATTACACCTGGCAGCAGCAACATCAGACTCGCTAAACAGAAGGATGGGCTTCTTCCTTCTCCAATTTAAAAGTGAGCCTCTTTATTAACACAATATGTAAAATGTTAAGCACAGGGGTTACCTATTTAAGAAAAAATAGCTACCACGTGTGCTGTATATTCCCTTGTTTAATATACAGTTTTATTTACTTTACTGTTTAGAAGGGTATTCCTAAAAAGATAAAGGCAAAACTAAAATCACTTTGTCCTGAGTTTCTTTTGCCTCACCTTCAATTTCTGAAGCTCAGCTTTGTGAGGCAGACCAGAGTATTACACTCAGCAATAAATGTTTTAAGATTCACTATGGAACCACTAAATTTCCAAATTGAAATGTGTACCCAGTGCTGATGCAGATCCAACTCACCTACAGCTGCCCTGCAACTCCAGCCATGTTCCTACATCTGGCTACACAGCACAAGTTACACTCATCACCACCAACAGGCAAAAACTCAGACAACTGTTATTAGGAAATAATATAACTACTGGAATCACAGATAGTATGGGATCCATGGGATTTGACTGCTAGGTAAAAATACAGTGTTTTCTGAGGCAGTGACAAATTTGTCACTGGTCACTGGTTTCAGAGGTAGCACAGACATGTTGAAAAGACAGGAGGCACTGGTTTCACCTGCCCACTGGGTACGGTCAGGTGGCATGACAGGCCAAGCTCTGGACATAGGTTGTAAAACCACGCTGAGTACAGGTTGTCAACTCTCCGCTTTATTTCTCAGCACATACAATCACATCTTTTGTCTGTGCTCCTGTTTTCTGTTTTGCCATGTTTTGACTGCACACTTCAGGGCAGAAATGATTTTAGAATGTCTTGCTATTGTACTTCAATCATTTTAAAGTATTTCAATTGGCCAATATTGAAAGAAGTTTAGTAGAGAAGATAATGTCTCGTTTACCAGGGATTTGTGCCAATCAAAAATAGATTTGTTAGTCTTAACTTCATCCAACATGACTCCCAGAAAAGACCACAAACCTCCAGGTTTCATCCAATGCAGGCTGCAGGACAATATCTTCATTTCAGCCAAAGCTATCAAGCACAACACCAAGGCCAATATAATATTTTCAGCTGGGTTTAAAAAATGCGAGTCTAACTCAAAACATGTTTTTCTGATATGAAATCTGGTCCCACTAATGACTAACAGATTATCAAAGACTGATAAACCTATAGAAACATAGAAAAGATAAATCCTTCAAGGAAACTGGCTGCTCACTGTTTCTTCCAAACCAAGAACTGAAGGTGGAAAGAGTACCCAACAAACCAAAAGGGTGACAGGGTCCAAGGCAGCAAAGCAATAATAATAATCTTCACCCCAAGAACAGGTAAGCTGTGAACTCCTCACTGCAGGATGCTGGGGAAGTTAGAAGCTAAGTGGGTTCAGAGCACAACTGGGCAATTCTGTTGACACATAGGACTCTCCCCATGCAGGAAGCCTCTGAGCCTCACAGCGCTGGAGGCTGGGCCACTCTCCTGCACCATTTTTATCCTTTTCTGAAGGCTCCTGTGACCAGCAATGTGGCATCAGCATTCTCAGGGTGTTTAGCTTGCTTTACAGAGCCAGGTCTGACTTGAAGCCAGGCAGAAGCTCAGTCAGTCTCCACAAAGGGGAGGCAGGGCATGGTGCCACACAGTCCTGTCCCTCCAAGGTATGCAGCAAAGAGCTGGGGCCAGAAATGAAAGCGTGTCCAATCAGGTCCTTCGTGACATGCAAGCCATTTGGGACAGATCAATGCATCTAAATCTGAAGTAGTTTCTTCATCCTCTTTCAGAAAGCCATTTGAGCCATGACTTACAGAACAGTACCTTAAAACATTTCTGTAACAGAAGTGCATTGGGAAAATCTGCTACAGTAGTTGGCATAAATTTAAATTATTCTTTGTGTCTCAGCTTTTGGGTGGACATTCCCTTCTTCCCTAATTGTCCTGGGACTTACTGCAGACAAGCTAGCACTCCCTTTGCCACATGAACGTTTATAATGCCTACTGCAATAGCGTTCTGCTCTGTGAGTCACCTGTGGGCTTTGCTCACCTCAGCTAGCTGCTACCCAAAAAGAAATGGTAAAATAATGGTAATAATGAAAATTAATACTTGAATGATGAGGAATGTTAAAGCCATTCCCCAGAAAGTTCATGTCTGGCTGCTCATGGCTTGGACTGGCGTACACTTTGTTGGGCTAAGAACTGGCTGGGTAGCTGGGCCCAAAGAGTCATGGTGAATGGAATTAAATCCCGTTGAAGGCTGGTCACTAGTGGAGTCTCCCAGGGCTCGGTACTGGGGCCAGTCCTCTTTAACAT
The DNA here is from genome assembly GCA_011076525.1 of Nettapus auritus. NCBI lineage: Eukaryota > Metazoa > Chordata > Aves > Anseriformes > Anatidae > Nettapus > Nettapus auritus. Next base: position 936,389 of record CM021771.1, on the reverse strand, counting down.
CTTTATCAATGATCTGGATGAGGGGATCGAGTGCACCCTCAGTAAGTTTGCAGACGACACCAAGTTAGGTGCGTGTGTTGACCTGCTTGAGGGTAGGAAGGCTCTGCAGGAAGATCTGGATAGGCTGGACTGATGGGCTGAGGCCAGCTGTATGAAGTTCAACAAGGCCAAGTGCCAGGTCCTGCACCTGGGGCACAACAACCCCAAACAGAGCTACAGGCTGGGAGATAGAAAGGTGCCTGGCAGAGAAGGACCTGGGAGTTTTGGTTGACAGTCGGCTGAATATGAGCCAGCAGTGTGCTCAGGCAGCCAAGGAGGCCAACAGCATCCTGGCTTGTATAAGAAACAGTGTGGCCAGCAGGGCTAGGGAAGTGATTATCCCCCTGTATTCGGCTCTGCTGAGGCCGCACCTCAAGTACTGTGTTCAGTTTTGAGCCCCTAGCTACAAGAAGGACATGGAGGTGCTCGAGCGAGTCCAGAGAGGGGCAATGAAGCTGGTGAAGGGTCTGGAGAACAAGGAGCAGCTGAGGGAGCTGAGATTGTTCAGCCTGGAGAAGAGGAGGCTCAGGGACGACCTTATCACACTCTATAGATACCTTAATGGAGGCAGTAGCGAGGTGGCAGTTGGTCTATTCTCCCACGTGCCTGGTGACAGGATGAGGGGGAATGGGCTAAAGTTGCGCCAGGGGAGGTTTAGGCTGGATATTAGGAAGAACTCCTTTACCGAAAGGGTGTTGGAATGGGCTGCCCAGGGAAGTGGTTGAATCACCATCCCTGCAGGTCTTGAAAAGACGTTTAGATGTAGAGCTTAGTGATATGGTTTAGTGGAGGATTTGTGTTAGGTCACAGGTTGGACTAGGTGATCTTGGAGGTCTCTTCCAACCTAGATGATTCTGTGATTCTGTAAATTCCCTCCTCTGCTCTCCACTGCTCAATAGTGGAGGCCTCATGGGGCTTGTGGCTTCCCTGACCCCGCATAAACAACATCAACTCCTCATCCCAGCCTGTCCTTCTGGAGGTTTGTATGGCCCCCCCACCAGGATATATAGAGACCTGATGCTTTTAACGCCCAATGCAGCTGGCTCCTCTCTCTCACCTTTGGGATCCCCGAACTCCTTCACCCCAGGGGCTGTGCCACTCTGGGTTTCTGCTCAGGGCTGTCAGGAGCTGGAGCACAGATCCTGCATCACCTGCCTGCCTACTGCCATCTCGCCCCGAGCTGGGGGCTGTGGTTAGGGGTCACCTCCTCGCGGGGCCTGGCGGCTGCACTGCAGAAGCCTGTGCCAGGCGGTACTACAAGACGGGCAGGGGGCTGGAGGGACAGCGAAGCAACATCGAGGGGTCGTTGCGAGGCATGCAAGACTTGGTGGTGTCTTTCTAGAGTTTGAAGGATTTATCAGCAGGCGCTGACTGGGATTTTGGCTTAGATTTCTGACAAAAATGTTGGCAATTCAGCACTGCTCCCCACATCCGAGCTTACGCCAGTGTCTCACTGAAAACGGACGACATGGTCATAAACGAGTTCCACCCCAAGATCCACTCTCAGGCTGCAGAGCCAAGCCCGCAGCTTTTCCTAGGCACTGCACCTTCTCACATGCCCTTCCATTATTTGCGAGGTGCAATGTACAAGTCAGATATTTTGGGTCCATCTCAGAGACTGTTAGTGTTGCCAGCGAAGTCTTTGCTCTGATCCTAGGAGCTAGGTAATACAGATTGCAGAATACTGTAGTTTGCTTGTGGGCATGGGAGTAATTTTAATGCCAGTTTTTATACCTGAGGTACTGTAAACGAGTATCTTCAACTTATATTGCCCATCGTAAACTTTTTTAACCTGTGAGTCATTTTCAAAATAATAAACGTAACTATTCCATAAAAATATCTCAACACAGAAGAGCCAGAAAAGTGAAGGACATGAACAGATGGCACATCAATCTTCTGCATTTATACAATTTGTTTTTTAATGCAAATAGTGTGGGTTGCCTGCTCTTGCCTTGGATATTGTTCCAAAGACGAGCACATTTTCTTATCTTTCTGGATCAATGTGACATTTGCAGTTATCATAAAGTGGGAGCCCATTTAATGATGTTAATGCTTCCTTAATGTAAAAATAAAATCACCTCCTTTATAAAAGCAAACAGATTAAAAGTCCCAAAGAGACCATTGAAATCTGTGACATTTGCAGTTACTGGTGTCTAGATGGCTTGATTATACACAGGTAAAAATATCTTAAAAGCATTGTTTATGCTCATTAATCAGAGCATTGAAAAGGAATGCTGGAGGCTCCTCAGCTAAAATCAGCTTTAAAAATGTTTTAATAAAAAAATGGAGGCATCATGTCATACAGCCTGTTTAGATGGTTCAAAAAACTGCAAACAACCAAACTTATGGCCTTATGGCAGCTTGGTAAATCTTCAGACCCCAGATGTAATATGTGGTCTGCATTTTTATTTGCACATATTGGAAGCTGACTCTGCCAGCAGTCCCTGATTCATGCCTGTACCATTCCTGCCACAGTGCCACCAAACAAGTGGCACATCACTAATATTTCTGTTCTTGCCCCTGGGTAAAAATTGAATCTTTAGCTTTTGTAAGGGATTTAGAGGTGAAAAAAAAAAAAAAAAAAAAAGAACAACAAAAACCCCTTCTCTTCTGTTCTGGATTCTTATGAAAAGGGAAATAAAGAATCGTTAAAATATCTCACTTGAAACTATTCTCAGTACAATGCATGCTATGCTGCAAGCCCCAGATTCCCAGACTCCCAAACATGGCTGGGGCTGCTTTATGTCTGCAATTCAAATAGGAAAAAGTAAGGAAATGTCATGAAGGACATATATTTTTAAATGAAAAATATTCTAGGTAAAAATTTCTTTTAGCAAAACTATTTTTCTTTTTGTTTTGTGCTCACAGTGGCCACCCACGGCTCACCACCCCTGTGCACATGGTATATATCCTGAAGGGTCTCTGTGAGCTCCCTAAGGGACCCTGCAGACAGGGGGTTTAATGTGCTTTCACTCCTTGACTGACCTCACACTGCCCAGGAAGAGCTTCAGTTGTCCCCGGTGTCTCAATAGCCAAGTCCTGCCTGGGCACAGGCAGCTGGGGGGCTTGAGAGGGGAGAGACAAAGGAGATGCAAGGCAGGTAAACAGTCTGAGACAACACCATGCATTATTTCTCTTAAATTGTACAGTGAAGGTGGGATGAATGCTATAATCAGGAAGAGCTGGTAGAAATATTCATAGAATAAAAGTAACTAGTTAACCCTGGCACATGCTATGTTAACCCCTTGTACATGCTATCCCTATCACCTCTCAGGCTTCCTTCTAGACCTGCAGCTTCTTGCAACTATCCTCTTTCCCTTTGCTACCCAAAGTCCTGCCTGAAAGAGCCCAGCTCACTCAGGCACTGGAACAAAACCCCGATGTAGACATTGCTTGCACAGTTGCACATGGGGCAGACCTTCACAATCACTCCAGCAGGTCAGAAGAGCACTCAAGGTGGTAGAAAGCTGAATTTAACTTACAGCCTGCAGAGGAATACTTCTTCATGGTACTTTTGAAGACACTGCCCTCAGACACAAAACAGGGGCTCCTTGCTGTCATGGGGAACAAACCCCATTTGAAACACTCGACTAACTAGAAAAGATATTGAAAAATAACGCCTTTTAATTCCCTTCCCTTCCCCTTCTGAATGAGCTGTTAAAAGACCAAGAAAAACTGTTATAGTGATACCATAAAAAGAATAAAAGCCCAAAAAAACAAAGAGCTCTCAGCTCCAGGCATGTCCGAGGGCTGGCAGGGAGAGACAGCGCCCACATGGGAAAGTTCTGTCACCCCATCTGAGATATCACTTAGCGGTGGCAGCTCTCCAGAGGCAGAACGGGTCCCACCTGTTTGCAATGTGTTTAGCTATTAATATTTATATAGTAGTTCAAGTGGGTTTAAAAAAAAAAAAAAAGGATGAAATTCATCAAATTGTATGTCATCTCTGGTGGTATAAAATAAAAACCGTCATGGTGGGGGGAGAGGGGAATGGCTTGTTTTCTTGCCTTTCTGCAGAGAGAAATGTCATTGCTCTCAAAATGTCTCAGCGCAAAGTGTTTGGCAATCACCTTGGTGTGATCCACACCTTGACATCCAGGCTAAATACCACGGCCACGGCCTGGCCCCGATATCACAAGGCTTTGAATAACACCACACAAATAACACATTTATCAGCTCTGTGGCTCAACAGCAGAAAAAAAAAAAAAAAAGAAAAAAAAAA
>CM021771.1:863546-932028 GCA_011076525.1 Nettapus auritus | reverse complement strand
AAAAAAAAAAAAAAAAAAAAAAAAAAAAAAAAAAAAAAGGAACATAGAAAGGATTCACATTGAAGTGGAAGTCATTTTCTTTAGCTTCTCTTGCTGTGCTGAAAAAAAAGAAACCAAGCCCAAAACATTCCATTTAAAATTTGTATAAGGTACCGATTCAGAGATTACAGTGAGGGTGAGGGATGTCCAAGGGGTGCCCATCTTCCTGAGATGCGGGTATCCCAGACACGCTACTGGTCCAATCCTTTTGGACCTGTTCTGCTTTCTAAAAACAATACCTCAATGTTCATTGGACCACAAGCAAGGAGAATAACCCAGTACTAACTATACGATCATCCTTGATATGCCTTAAAAGTAAAGTAAAGTAAGGTAAAGCAAAGTCAGTAAGGTAAAAGTAAACGTTTTGTATGAAGTGGATAGCTTACACATGGGAGAGACTGAAACGCCCCCTCTCGGTGTCCCCTATCTCAGAGCATGGCACCCTTTCCAGGCAGATAAGAGGACAGGGCTGAGGATGTGCTAGAAAAAGGAGGCATGGAGGCTTCAAGCTAACTCTTTATTCCTCACATTTAAAATTAGTCCACCTGGCTTATTAAGATCTATGCCATAGAAAATGCAAAGGTTTTAAAAGCAAACCACTAAGAGTCATTCTTGCCAAAATGAACACCCATCTTTGGGTGGCGGCCTGAGTATTCACATTCTCTTTGCATAAACAAGATCGCCCAACCCCGAGGGGTGTCCCCTAAACAAGGAGCAGGCAGGGGAGGTAGGAGTCCAAAACTGCATTTTCTGTTCAATCCTCTGAATGGGATCCCAATATTTTTCAAAACTGAATCCAGTGAGGAAATTCAATGTAAAATCTGCGAGCAATTTTGGGCCTGCTGAAACATCTTTTGTCAGTGAATTAAGTATTCGCCCAACCGAGAGCAGAAATTGCCCAGCCTCTGCACTGAATATGAATGGCATGCAAGAGCCTCCCTGAACAGCTCTGAGTGCTGGGGCATGGAGCAAGGAGGAGAGCAGCTCTCTTCTTACCCATGCTCATCTGTAGCCTCCTGAAAGCTGCTCTAAGTTCTGCACCTTTCTCACTTGCATGGAGAATCTGCACCCAATTAAATGAACTTGCTGAGAAACTGAGCTCGTTTGATCTCACCTCCCCAGCCCATGCCTCTGACTGTGCGCACAGCAGGTAAAAACCAGAGCTCAGCTCACAGCAGTGCTGGGACCCAGGTCAGTCACTGTTATGCTTCTCTCTCCCTCATACACAAAACCAAAAACAATACAGACCCTTTTGCACAATATCTCTCAGTCCAGGAGGGAAAATTAAGCCAAAGAAAACATGAGAAAGGAGGAAATGATAAACCAGAATGACATAGTGCAATCATAAAAAGTCTAGGTCTAACCATGCCAGGAAGCCTTGTGAGGGCAAACAAGATTAGCACATATTTTACCTGACCTGACTCAATTAACCGACAAAACACATGACAAAGCCACCACAAACACTGGATAACAATACTTAGTTCAGCTCTCTCCAGCAGGTACCGCTACTTTCAACTTTGTCTTAATCTCATTTCTCCAAGAGCTTTCACTCCCACCGACCCATTCAAAGCCTTGTTACTCACTATTAGAAACCTTCTGTGTTAGACTTCATCAAATCCAGGGGAAGTTCTGTACGTTCTTGTAGTGTATTCGTGTGAGCGAGAGCATTTGCCCTTGCCACTAAGACTTATTATATTATTGGTATTTTGAAACCTGAGTGACTTCCTTCTTTCCAGAAATAAAAATAAAGAAACTCTTTCCTCTGCCTTCAGTTTCCATGCACTTGAGCACTTTCAGAGTTCGTAGTTTCAAACAAAGATTTTTTATTACTCTTTTTCATGCTCCTTTCAACAAATGCTTTTAAAGACCAGGCTCTTTTAAAAGCAGACTCTTTAAAATTTTCACCCTTCTCGAGGTCCTCTTGTTGGTAAAGAGGGCCATGTAAATTTCTTGTGTACAAGAGAGCACCTTGTTCTGGAAGTGGAGAGAATGAGAGCATACAGATGAGCCAATGTGCCATTGTAGTGCTGCATCCATTACAAGCAATATGCAGAAGAACAGAGAAACAGGATTAGCCGGGGTAGAAATCCACTGGCAAGTCAGCCAACACAGCAGCTGGACTACCAGAGGAAACCTTTGCTCTTTTCATCCAAGCATGAGCTCAAAATTCACCAGAACTTTGGATTATATAGGGAAAAAGTAGTCTTGAGTCTCCTCTATCCTTAGTAGTACTTTTATCTGATAAATATGACTGGGTGAAGATGCAGACAACTGACAGGATGATTTTCTCAGGCATTTTGGCCTATCCTAACAGTACAAAAAAAAATAGAAGAGTCACAGGAATCATATTTTCTTTTTAAGCTCCAACCTAGATTTTGGGGTTCTGTGAGAGAACAGCATTGCTTGCTGATTTTGGCCTCAGTGAACCTTCTTAACAGTTTTGTGCCATTGATAAGGATGCTCTTTGTGTGAGGCAGCCTTCAACAAAACTTTCCTGCAAACAAATAGGTGAGGTTAAGAGAGGCAGCCCCATGGAAGAATGAATTCAGTTCTTTTCTGCGTTACAGGCACTGTACTCATGACTCCCAACCTACTCGGGTGGGCAAGGGAGGAGGGGGTGGGCTTGCTCCTCTACAGACACACCCTGGCTGATCTCCACAGAACAAAGATGTGCAGCAGACCAAGGCAGACACCATTCCTCATCCTTCACAGGGAAACCAAGTGACATGACTGCAGTAAAAACAGGAGCGACTCGTGGGCAGGGAGTTCAGAGCCTGAGGAAGCCTCTGAACTGCAGGGAAGGCAGGAGTCAGTCCCTGTCCTTTCTTTCACACACCCAAACCTGAGGGACCACATGTGTTTCTTTGGCTTTAACCCCCAAAAGAGAAAAAAAACTAATTGCATTCTCTAAACATAATAATTAACATTCTAGCACATCTTCAGGTGTGATTTTTTTTTTTTTTTTTATCTCCAGGTATCCTCTAGAGTTTTGTCTTTTGATCAAATCTAGAGCAGAAGGATCACCTTCTTGCGCACAGATAACAAAATTCTTCTTTGGACCTGTCAGGACAACTTGGCCAAAACCGCACAGGTACTAGGGGCCAACTGAGGTCTGAGTGCATCTGTGATATACCCCATCTCTGAACTACAAATCCCTGCCCGAACCCTCCCCAGGCTTTTCATAAAAGAGAAATTTAACAATTGAAAAAGAATGTATTGAAAACAAGAGATGAAAATCACTGAAACACAAAAATGGCACTGCAGGTCAAACCAAGGTCCATCTAGGTTAGTGCTTTGTCTCCCATAGGGACTGGTAGTGGATGCCAAGCCAAGTTAGCATCATTTCTATTTAAAGAATATGAGAATTCTTCAGAGTGAACAAAAAGAGGATTCAAATCCTGTTCATGCCTGGCCACCACATCCTCAGACACCATCACTTCTACCCCATGCCAGGAAAATGCCAAATCAGCCTCAGATTTGTTGCAATATCATTATTCTCCAATCTTGTCAAATAAAGAAACTGGATAAGCAATATGAACCTTGTCTCCAGTGCCAGCCCATGACAAGACTGCAGCGTGCAGACCTGACACACCAGACAGAAAAGCTGGGTGCCTCTGCACTGCGCTGCCCCCTTTGCTTCCTTCCCCTGAAGCATCCCACCAGCGCGTGCCTCTCCCCACTTCTGCCAGAAGATGCACAAGGAGCAGGACGGAGGGCAGAGAGCAGTGCCCAGGGCTTGGCAAGTCACTCCTTCAGCCGTCTGCCTCCCTAGCTCTCAGAGACCGAAACCTGGAGGATATCATCCGAAACCTCAGCACCCGCAACCTGGCGAGGCAGCGATGCCACCCATTCTTCTGGGCTGAGGATGGGGTTTCAGCAGCCATGCCAGGAAGCTCTCAGCACTTGTTTTGTGTGCCTCACGTGTCTGCACTATGGTGCAGAAGAGACACCATTAAACAGCCATATATATTACCACTTTAACATGTTTAAATCAATTCCACCTCCATTCAGATGAGTGTTGAAACCCCCGTGCGGCTGGCAATTCCTAGAAGAGGACAGATCTCTTCCAAAACTAAGCTGAACTTAAAGTAGATACAAAATAATACTATAGGTTTTCTTTCTCTCTCTCGCTCATCACAGCCCTAAGATTAGCATAAAAATGTGCTATCCTAACTAAGCAGTCTGTTAACTGATAAGCTATCAAAAAATCATCTGTTATTTTTATAGCTCTAAGGCAGATGCCATTTCAAGAACCAGAGTTGATTGAGTAGGATTTTTAGTGTTTCATAGATTTATCATTGTAAACTTGTGGTATTTTAAAACAGAATGATTCAAGCCTTGAAATATTACCTCAAAAACAATCAAGCATTAGGATTTTTGCTGGTCTTAAGTTTTATCTGGGAAGAAGTAATTTAATCTCATATCATAAAAAAAAAATGAGTTGCTTTCTAATGCATGCACTAAAAAATCTTTTCTGCATTACGGTCCAAACCAATGTAATTACTCAAAAGCGTGGATGTCAAAGCCTCCCAGCTCCTCCTGCAGGGCCCCCTTCTGCATATTTTGCTCATATCCCCCTTCTCAGGAGTGTATTTGGCGAGGACCTCAGACAGCAAGCTGCTGTCGTGTTTTCTGTATCAGGTTGAATTGGCCTGGCACTGACGTGCTGCCCCGCCAGTGTCTATTTCTTCACCCCACCGCGTGTTGCACAGAGACTTTACGGTAGAGCCAAAGCACACATGCCACTGCAGGAAGAGGAGGAGACTACCAATGTGTGTGTTGTGCACAGTAAATCAAGTATGCCGATCTTTTCAATAGTAGGCAGAGTGGAAGTGGGCCAAGATGCAACTTGCAGGAAGCGAGAAGAAAATGTGGAATAGCACTAACCCTGCACTGTGTGTGATGTGGCTGCAGTACCAGGAAAGTATGTATCACTGCGGAGGAGCAATAAGCAATGCACGGAGCACGGAAAAGCTCCAGTAGAGGGGCTGCTTCTTCCGTAATGAAACACAGGTGCCAACAGGAATTAAGAGCCTGCAACCAGTTATTGTGATTAATATTGAATTTTGTGAAGTCTCTGAGCCCTCACATCAAGGCTTGGGCAGGCTGGCCTTCCAGAGCAGCTCTTCCACATTTTATACCAGTCAAATCAATTAGACATACCTCCAAGCTGATGTCCTCTGAGAAAGAGGCATGACGTTACCCCCAAAAGAGAAATAACAGGAGTGTCATAACATACATATCATCCATTTCCAGAGGAACTTGCCTCCAAAACACTTCAGTGCCTATGACAGCCTACGTTTGCAGGCCTTGCTGGGATGAACCTCCTTTCTCACTAGCTTTTAGTCAGTTCAGGGTTCTCCGCACAATTAAGGCAATTGCTTCAGTCAGAAAACAGACTGCTGGAATTTTTAAGGTTTTGGAGCAAGAAATACTCAGCCAGCCCAAAGAGACAGCAAAGAGCCACAAAGTACCTAGATATAGGCTGACAGACCAGCAATGCGGTTTCTGGGTTGGTTCAATGCAAATGACATTTTAAAATGCCACATAATTGTACTTATCACCAGATAATCTCAGCATGTGGTCTCCTGCAGAGATGCTCTGCCCGGGGACACCTCTGAGCTGCCACCTCATGGCCTGCACTGCTGGCAGCCCTCTGCAGGTTCCCCATTACCACGTGCTCCCGTGGGCACCTGGGCTCCTCACCGCACAGCCACCACTCACCTGGCCACACAGCAAAGGAGGGGGGCAGAGCTGAGGGATTCCTGCAGCTATGGGGAAGGCAAAAAGCAGCCTGACATAACCTGACTGGTGTCATGGTGGTCTGGAGAGGTAAACCAAGGGTGGAAGAGGTTCGCATGAGCCTCAACAGCTACCCTGCAGTAAAAAAAAAAAAAAAAAAAAAAAAAAAAAAAAAAAAAAAAAAAAAAAGTGCCGGCCTACTCTTAGGGTTTTACAGACTTTGTTACAGGAAATAAATCAACAAATAATAATAGTAATATATATAAATCCACCATCTTCTTTTTAAACAATGACAAAGATCTCTAACTGCCTCACAAACACACAATCTCCTGCTAACTCTTTGCCACCGCTGGGACCATCTCTAGATTTTAGCCTCTTCCCAGTGTGAGTGAGGAGAATTGGTTTTGGAGATGGCATGACATGCTTTACTACACACCACCAAAGTGCTGACAGAGCTACAGCAGCATCCCATAGATTCATATCCTCCAAATAAATGGATCTTAAAACTCAAGAGCAGAAAAATGCTGGAACAGGTTCAAAGTCACTGCATCAAAGCTGAAACACCATTAATGGCACAGGGACACCTCACCACGCATGAATTTGCCCCATCAATTTTTAGCAGCCAGCTCCCTAAGAGGCCTCAGCTGTTGCCTGCTGTCTCCCACAGACAAGGGCAGAGATGTTTTTCTTGCCCAGAATAGTTAAAAGTCATCAAACGGCTCTGTACTTACAAGACCAACCTTTCCTGACCTTTCTGGCTAGACCAACTCCTGTTACATTAACCTCTGACCTCCAGCCTCCTTAATAGCAATATTCCTGGGCATTGTAATTTCCCTCCCACCATGTTGGCTCAGGGAAATATTTACTATCTTGGCTTCAGAATTTATTTTTCAACAGAAGTGGCAGGGACCACCCTCTTCCACCCCCTCCTCATGCAGTGCAAGTGAAGTAATTCCCGAGATATTATTTTACCCGAACAAATGTGCTTCAGAGTCTCCTTAGCTTTGTATGAAGCCCTGACTTCCTATCAAAATCAAACAGGGAGCTTGTCAGATTTGAGATGGATATAAACAAGAAATGGGAGCCCATAATTGATGATGGAAATCAGATAAGCCCCTTTTAAATACAACCATTGATAGAGAAATGGGAACTCAAATTACCTTTGATTAAGTCTCTTAAGAAAATAAAGCGTGGGGGAGGGAAAGGAGGGTCTGACTTAGTAAAACCACCCTCGTGGATAAAATCACTGGGGAAGGAGTGGAGGGAGATGGCTGCAGCTCGTCAGCCTGCCCAGGCTGGATGCACCAGAACTACAGAAATGCCTCACCCACCGTCAGTAGTGCCAGCACTTGCGTGGAGGGCCACAGAGAACCACCACAAGCATTTTGGCCCCATCCTCTTCGGCCCCTGATGTCCTCACAGCTCCTGCCTCTGTAGCCAGAGACCAGGCAGAGGTTATGCACGCAGAGTCTTCTGAACGCAGATGGGGACACATGCTGCCAGCTTTCTGCAAGCTCTTTAGACTTTCGGGGTTCACCTCACTGCTGCCACATTTAGGTAAATCAAGGGATTTCAAAACTGGACTGTGAGGACTGAGGAAGTTGCTTGATGACTTCAGCACAAATCACTGATGCATTTGTAAGCCTGTCTGGTGCCCCTTTATCAGAAGGAAAAAACAGCCTGGCTGGAGGTCTCAATCTTAATTTCTCACCGTTTCATTACACTTAATTGTAGTGACCAGGGATTTCCAGATGTTTCATCCACTTGGGAATGAAATTCCCATTCCCATCTAAATTACATTTTTAGATGCACACCAGACAGTGGGAAAAGTACAACTTCCAATATTAGTCCAAAATAAGCAAGAAGGATCTTCCTGTGCACAACGTATTTTGCCAGTAGTCCTTTTCCATTTCCATGGCTTGCTCCCTCTTCGTGTGACCCCCACCCACCTGATGTGGCTTTCTACATATTTTAAAAACCTTCTCCTGACTCGAAGGCAAAGCCCAAGCACAAAACATAAATACATTTCAAAAGAGGATGAGGCAGGTTCACTAATACCACTAATATGTGAGTCCCATCTGTTGGCACAGGTGCTCAGCATCCCTCGCCCTGGGGACAGCAGTGCCATGTGCTGCTCCTTCTCATGGCACTGTTGCACTCTGTGGAAGGAGGGGAGCAGGCCCGCAGGGCCTGATCCTGATCCTGATCCTGCCAGGAGCCCTGTGGCCTCGGCCAGGCATCCTCAGGGTGGCTGGGTGGTGACACAGCACAGACACAATAAAGGGGATGCACACTGCCTGAGATGTCGCAAGCTTGTTTTCACATGGCACGGCTGGCTCTGAACACCATCCAAAACCGTGTCCTCCAGCGGTACGTGCCGATGCAGCTGTGATCAAGCCAAGGTCACCCCCAGCCTGTCACCATGTCACCTCACCCCGAACCACAGGCTCCTGGGCTGTGGATCAGGCACCCGAGGCTCAGGACAGGTAGGATTGCTGAGCTACTGTAAGTAATACCCCTGGCTTAATTACACACCAAACCGTATTTGCGGGTCAGTACTCTGTCAGGATAAATAAGCATTTTCACACAGTATTACATTTCTCTATTTCTTTTGGCTGATAATGTTGGACACTGCCCAAGTTTGTCCCTAATGGCCACAATAATCATTCTTATCTGGACTCTAATCAGTGTCATATGCAGCCTTATCACGCACACATCTCTGTAAACATGCGGTGTTTAAACAAGTGTAAGGTCACGAGGAACTTTAATATTTTGAGTAAGTTTGTGAAACGCAAACTATTTATTTTTTGAAGACTGCTTAAAATTAAAACTTCTGACTCTGGAAAACTGGATATTTGGGGGGCTGTTGGGTTGAAATACTGCTGCATGCAAAAGTGATCTTTATAGTGACGGATGGGTCCCTCTGTGCAGATAAAACCCAGATTTTAAATATTTCTTTTAATTGTTATTGTCTTTGTGCTCAAGGACTGATTGTGGGAAAAATGCCATTCTCTGACCATAAAAATAAAAAGAAAATATAATAAAGCAGTAATTGGTCAATGATGATTGAACTAACGACTTTACAGTGCCAGTCAAACAGACATAATAATTGCTCTTTGGACTCTTTATGAAGGTACACCACTGTTTCATAAGACTAATCCAGCATTATAAATTCTCCATTTTATGTCAGTTTCCAACATTATCACATAAACCTTATGATACATTGCATACATTATTAAAGTTCCCTAATTTAGACAGCACAACGTGTGAGAAAATGAGGGGTTATCTCCACCGCAAGCAGGTTGGATGCAAGTTGTCACCAAGTCAGCTATCCTTTTTTTCCTTTTGGGTTGAATTGCATCGCTTGGGAAGCACTGGGCACTACGACCTGCCCTCCTCCTGCTGTGCTGCCTGACTTTTACCAGCTCTGAGGAAGAGCAGAAGGCGGTGTCCTGAATAAGAAACAGGGAGTGTGTGCAGGTATTGTTACTTACTGGTGCAAGAGTTGTGCCCAGAGGTGCATGCTGAGAAGAGGGCTCACCTATGCAGGTGAGTACATGCCCCAAAGGGCTCCCAACAGCAGTGCAGCCAGGAGCCAAGGGAGGAGAGCACTGAATCTGCCTGTGTCGTTCTATAGGGAGGGTGTGGGGCTGAGAAAAGGCAACAGGCTCTCCTGGAGTACTACTCCATGCAAGAGGGGGAGAGGAGCCCCTCTTTTCCCCCACATCCCTGTTAAGGGATTACAGACATGCCATCAGTTCTTGGTGTTGCTAATTGAAGTAGGAAAACTATTCTGTTTTCCATCATGCACTATCTGGAGCCTAACAGGGCTCCCAGAACTCATATTTTACTTTTTCTTTTCTCTCTCTTAAATGCAGCCTTGGAAATGTATCAGGAGGAGACCACGATTTAATTTGCAACATTAGGATAGGCTCCTCCGGCAATTCCCCATCCTGGTCACGCCTTCCTCCCATGCTCAGACCCGCTCCGTGGGATTTGCTAAGGAAGCAGGCTCTCCACGCCAGTGCAGTCACACAGGGTCTGTTCCCTGTGTGGTCAATTCTGAGATTTCACAGCCTCTGTCAGGCATGCTAATAAAGTTCTCAGTAGTTGGCTTGGTGATTGTCTATCAACCATCACCACAAAAGACAGTTTGCTCTCCACATCAGCATTCAGTCCCCACCCTCCCACTGGACAGCCTTTTCGGACCCATCTGGAAATGACTGGCCAAAGCACAATGTGACACAGATTCTCACCCTGTGCCAACAAGCTTTGTACAGTGCCACAGGCTTGAATTACTGTGACCCCTTGGTATGTTCATGTTGCCCAAGGACCAATGTCAGCTTCCTCCAGCCCGGGCTCTGCCATGGTGGGAAACCGTGGCATGTAGCGCCAGGAGGAGGTGAAATAGTGAGCCCTGAACCATGAGCACTAGACTCCCTTGCCTGCTCCAAACTGTACAAAAATTTGACAAGAGATATCAGATAGAGATAAAACCCTCGCAGGGAGGAGATGAAATGTGTTTGCATGTCAGCAAAAGCTCTACACCACCAAATCACACCACACACTTTGCATATCCACATGAAAACACATAAGGGAAGAAACTAACAGAAATCTTTGGGTCACAGAGTTAAGTACTGAAACAATATTGCTCCATCATATGCTGTTAACATGCATTGGCACTGCAGGACTTACAGCCCAGGTTGCAATCTCATCTCCAGTGGAAGGGATGAAGATTCAAGCTAAAAGAACGAGGAGGAATTTGCAGCAGAAGGGAAGCAGTGAGGGACTTGCACTTGCCTGCAGCCAGAGCCAGGGCAGGTGGCACAGCCACGAAGCAGCTGTGCCCGTGGTGGCTTTAATGCTTGCCAGGCAGTGGGGATGCCCCACTGTGGGCCGCTGCACAGGTCTGAGCATCTTCGCCTACTGCAATTTCTGTCGGAGAAGTCAAGCTGTGGGGAGGATGGCACTGTCCTTGTTTGTAGTGGAGGGCAGGCATCCCCAGCCTGCTCCAGCTTGGCACTAGGAGCGGTATGGCAGTGGGTACGGTGGCGCTGGCTCAGGGCAGGGCAGGACAGCTGGCACTCACATGCTGCCTCCCAGAGAACAATGCCAGGCAGCCAGAGGTGAGCAGCTGAAATACAGCCTTCGTAATTAAGCTTCGTCTGCTGTGCACTGCTTTGAAGAACGCACTGAGATCACCAAGTGGAAAATATGTCAGAGTTCTGAAAGGGTAATGCCTTGGCTTTCTCCTGCATCAGGCTTACCTACGTACAGTATCCAGAGGAATTCCAGGTACACGTTAAAGGAAAAACCTAAGGGTTAGCCCTGACAGTAGAAGACAAAACTTTCCTCGTGGACTTGAAGCACACCTGAATGACAACCCAAGGAGCTCCAGCTTTGGCTCATGGGTCACAGCTCCTCAGACCTGACCCTGACCTCTGAAGAGGAGGGTGGCTTTGTCAGCACTCAGCCTCTGCAAAATCAAGAATAACTGCCTGATAGGAATTTAGAAACAGCAATTTCATCCTGAGCTGCCATCCAACAACAATGCTATTTCAACACGGGGGACGCGGGCAGCACCCTCTGTAGCCTTTACCCGCCCACTGCCTGCGGCCCAGGCACGCCACCCAGCCCCACAGCTGCGGGGCGAGGGGGCTGTCAGAGGCTGGCCACCGACATTTCACGTGGCGAACACTCGCTGCACAGATCAAAATTTATATTTGCTCTGTGCAGGCAGCAGTCTCAAGCATCAAAGCTTCTGTTTCAACACTGTGCCAAAACCCATAAAGTTTAAGGCTTGACCATGCATTGATTCAGCACTAAAGCAGAAGCCTGGGCTCTGGAGACTATTGAATAGCTGGATTAAATAAACACTTTAAAAATACCTCTAGCGCTGCTAATAAAAAATGGAACTAAAGAAATGCATAAATGAACCTTTGTTTCCTGAACAGTTTTTATTTTCATATACATGGTATTTATATTTACAATGGGAAATGTTTTTTCTATAATAGCTATAAAAATGAAAGCATTCATGGTGAAACCACGGTACTAAATATGCCTATTTAAGGAACACAGGTAAAATTATTTCTATTTGATGCTCATTAACATGGTTCGAGGGTCCTGCCAGCACTTTCTGTCTCCCTCATGGAGAAGGAAGACAAGGAATGATCAGAGGGAGCAAAAGGGACAAGGAGGGGAACGTGAGTTACAGAAGCACCCGTGGCAGCCAGCACAGCTTCAGTACTTCAGAGTTTCAAAAGGCCAGATGAAAAATAGATGTATTTTTGGTAACAAATTCATCTTGGCTTTTGATCAAGCTGATACAGAGGTTAGCTAGGTGGTGCTACAGCATACCTGAATGTCTTGTCCTGGAGCTGGCCAGGGGACATGGGGTACATGGTCACTCCCCTCGCCTCCTTAGTACAGGCTGATCAGCAGTGCATCTCTAGGAGCAGAAAGGCCAGATTTAGTGCTGGAAGAGCTCACACCTTCTTCTACAGTTTCATTTTACCATACACTTGACATAAACCTGCTATCCTGGAGTCATATGATTGCCTGAAAATTAAAATCAACTGTACTCGTCCGTGCTTTATGAATGGCATTTAAAGCTCTGCAAGTGACTCTATTGGGCATAAGGTATAGCAGGAAAGAGAGTGGATGATTCCAGACGAACAGTAGAGTTTAAAAGAGTTGCTTGGGACTAGCAAAGAAAAACTCATCATTTTACATATGGGATTGTGCAGGGAATGGGGGACTTCAGAGACCCTTCTCCCTTCCTCACTGTAGCCCAACCTGATGTTAGGACCAGGGCAACACAGAGAGAGCAGCCCCAGGGAGCAGCTCAGAGAGGGTGGCTTGGCTGAGGAGGAGGGCAGTGGCACTCCATACAGCACAGGCCTCTCCATCTGGAAGGAATAACCAACTACACCCCACCTCTACTTATGTCTAATTCCAGGATATAAAACATGATCTGTTAGCAGTCAGACTCAGCACTAACTGATTTCAATGAACACCGTGTTACCCCAGCACTAAATGTTTTTGAGTTGAGTTTAGTACTTCAGGATTTAAAGAGCACATCAGATAGGATCTTCTCAACACCACCATTTAAAAAAAAAAAAAAAAAAAAAAAAAGACTGAAAAACAAACAAACAAACAAACAAAAAACAAAGAAATGATTAAAACAAGCTATAACCTGGTTTGGGTGAAAACCAAGTTAGAGGTTGGGCGACTGAGGCCCTCCCATGGCTCCAGCACAGGGAGGAAGGGTCTTTAAAAGTGTACTAATGCAAAATGAAACTATGGAGCTACCCCTAAAAAACTAGCAAAGTGTAACTGTGAACTGTTCCACCTAATAAAGTGACTGACATTACGTTTCTCTTTATGACATTTACTCACTGACAAAACCCCGTATGTCCCCTTTGTTAATGTTCCTCACAAGTTCCCCGTGTTGCCCATCCAGTGCCAATGGGGGAAGTGTGTCGTCTGCCTTATCTGTGAGGCCGTAATAGGGCTGAGAGCTGCCAGAATCTACCGAAAATGTTTCCCACCTATGTTACTTATTTTCACACTTTCTATTACAATGACAAATTTCATTTTTTTTCTACTATCAATCTTTTATCATTGGGTTTGACAACTTTTGGAGCTTGAACAAGTGATCCGCAAAGAAAGTTGACAGAGCATGCCAAAGGAAAGATGTGGCATGGCTGCTTCAAATAAGGCCAGGAAGATGAAGTATAGCTGCAAAATGATGGCTGCTCCTGCCCTCGCTAGTAAACAACTGGGTTGCTACAGCCCAAACATGCTGTAAGTTAGGGAGATGCTGCACTGAATGCCCTGCAAAGAGGGAATTATAGTAATCAAGTCTTGTGGTCAAAAAGACTGGGGCTGATCCTAGGAGTTCACTGCGGGATACTAAATGGCTCACCACAGCCTACGCAAACTTCACAACAAAAAAAATCCCCTTTGATACCACATCAGCATGTGGCAAATTTCCAGAGAAAGTGTGGGATCAAAATCAAAAGCCTCGCAAAGTCTGTCAGGTCGCTGAAATACCTCTGAGCTTCCTTCTCACTAGGCAAAGGAACAGCAAAATGAGTGTGTTTTTTGTTGCTGTTGTTGTTTTCTTTTTCCTGTGATACTCCTACCCCATGCAGGATTCCCTTGGCTGAAAAGAAAGATGCCCTGACATTCCCTTCAGCTTTAGTCTTCCCCTGATGGGTTTCTGAGCACACTTGCCCTGTCCGCAGATGAAAAAAAAAATAATTTACAACAGTCAGGAGACAAAAAAATCCATCTTTTTCTTCAAAGAACCTATCCACATAGCTTCACACATACATTGACTTGTGACTTTTTCCTAGGTGCTGCATAAGAGACCCTTTAACAGCACAAATAGATGTCCTGTGGGTCCTTACCTATCTGTGGGTCTGCCAGTCACAAGCAAAAATATTGTCACCAAGTGCCACTGGTGGTTCAACAAGGCACCCAGTTTTTCTTATACAAAAGCAGTGAGAGGCATTTCCAGGGTGAAATCCCTACACAAGGGCAACTGTGGTATCCAGTCAGGCTTGGGATAGCAGAATAATGTGGATTTGGTTAAGCAGGCAGACAAGGAAATATCTTTGAAAGGAGAAAACCTGGGGTCAGCCCACAGCAGCACACCCTTTTCCAACATTCAATCTTAAGGACAAGTTTGGGCAGAAATATCTTCATGAGGACGTTTGATCCTGGTCCAGTGTATCTCTATTATGTCTCAAGTTAGAAATTTGCAAGTTTTTTCGTAATATGCCTTTTAAATCCTGCAGGTGAGTAAAACCTGAGTACCTCCCTGCTCAAGCCTACAGTCAAAGCATTCCTGTTCTCCAGATGTATTTTCCCATTCCTGCAGAGTTCAAAGACACCCAAGGAAGCTTGGTGCCAATCAGCTGCTAACTCTGGTAACTGGCAAGAAATACCAGCCTTTGCTTTTCAGAGCACTTAACCTTACACTGCAGAACGGTACTGCAACTTGGATCCGAGGTTTTCTGTAATCACTGGAGTGATGAAAGATGACACGTCCCTTTAATCTCAGAACCAAGCAGCAGTCTCAGTGCCAAACTGCACAAAAGTTGCTGATTCAATCTTGAGGAACTACCTTTCTGCAAAAAAGCTGTGATGAGAAGGTGAGACGGGCTCCTGACATAGTAGTGTTGCTGCTATGTGAACAGGGTTGCAGGTGGAGACTTACCCCCCTGTCCCAGGCTGCAGGATGCAGTCCTGCTGTGGGCACCCAGCCTTGCACTGCCGATAGCACAGAGCTCAGGAACTTCGCTGCCTGTCACACACAGCTGGAAGCCCTGACCCATCACAGTTTCTTTCCTATGTGAGCAGCATGACAATATATAGAGATATGTACCTTCCTAAAGTTCTGTAAGAAAAGAGTTAACTATGCAAACAGCAAAGTTAACATGCCATGAGAACTACTGCAGCACTCCCCACAAGGCTAGCAAACACGCACAGGAGCCCTGAACAGAGAAGAAAGATCAAAATTAGCCCTCTGGGGGTTGTGGTTTGCTACTTTGACTGTTCAAATAAGCCTAGATTTTTAAATTCACTAGCAGGAGGCACCTTCTGCCAACATTTAAGCATTTTATTCTGAGGGCTGCATTTCTGAGGTCCTGAGAGCTGCATCACAAGCATGCAGCACCCCAGAAGGAAAATTGGGGTGTTCAGGGCTCTGTCCCAGGCTCTCCAGCCCGGAGCCCCCATGCTGCCAGAGAGTTACATGGAAACACTGCTTTACATGAGAGGGAAACAGTTGGCAAAACACCTGCAAGTGCCGTCCTCTAGCCTTTTTCTAATGTGGCTGCTTTTACAACTACCGCATCTCTTCACAGCTGAGGTACACTTTCTCTAACCTGCGCTTTATTACCTTGGTAATATTTGGGGGTTGGTGTATTTAGCCAGCGAATCATGGGGGGTGGGGTGGGCGGAGGGGGTGTTCCCCTGAATGAAAGGCCAGTGTTACCTAACCCAAGTTGCTTTTCTGTACAAAATTGCCCCTGTAGTGCTGTCACACTCGGGCACTTAAAAGCATGGAGCACCCTGCAGAAGGGCTGGCCACATTGTGCTGCCCTGCTCACCTGTTGGGGCAGAGGGCCGCAGCCCCTCATGCAGCCCCAGCCTCCCCTCTCTGCCCCACCAGAGCCATGTGCCCTGCGCAACCCCCCCCCCCCCCCCCGTCCCCCCCGTCCCCACCCCCCGTCCCCTCTCCTTCTGCATTCTGCGCAACTGTTTTGTGCAAACTAGAGGCATTTATCCTCAGCCTGCCCCAGGGATATGGGGCAGCCATGTCCCCTCTCCCCACTGCCCAGGGCAGAGGCATGGGAAGGTCTCCACACTGGCCTGGCCGCCCCAGCTCCAGGCTGCTCCAACTGCTCTGCTTCCACACGTGCTTTTCACGCAGCTCCCCAGACCAGGGAGAAACACGTTTCTTTTTAAAAATGGAAGCGTCATAATACTTCTGACTTGCAAAAAAAAAAAAAAAATTACCATCAGATATGTTTGTGCAGCAAGCTCATTCTTCCCTTTTTATAAAGCCACAAGAGATATAAAATATAGAACATCCAAGGACCACATGAAAAGGATGTCTGGATCTGTTAAAACATAAAGAAGGCTCTACCAGCCAAGGGCAAAAGTTTAGCAACAATAAAAGTGTCTTTAGATTTTTTTTGTTTTTGTTATTTTATATTTTTTATGCAGAGAGAGGAAAAGAGTTTGTGGTCATGTTTTCCAGCTTTATGTATATTTGTCTATCATTTTAATATAAACAGGGTGTATTTATAAAGCCTAAAGAAATGAGAAACAGATTCACTGGTTTCTAAATGCCAAGAAGTCTCTTCAAGGATGATAAGCAATTAAAAAGGAAAGTCAATCAAACTTTTATGACACTTCTGACCAAGGGTTTTATTTTTATTGCACGAAATCCAATGTGACAACAACAGATATATACAGTAGCAGCACCCACCCGTCCTTCTGTTGTGAGGGGCCTGCCAGCATTCCCAGTAAAATCCCTTTTCTGAGGGGAAAACAATGCTTGAATTCACATATCATTTGACAGAGAAGTTCTCAGTGCCTCTGAATTACTAATGTACACAGGAAAGCATATAGAAATGGATACACAAGTACAATTTTCATATATGAATCAACAAAGACCAATACTCCACAGAATCCCTAAGGAAACATGATCTGTCTTCTAAAGCAAAAGCTCAAGGGAATATAGAAATCCTTCAGTAGCCCTGACAAAATTAAGCAGAAATGGAATAAAGTATGAAAACAGACAATGCAGCTGGTGCGTTATTTTGCACCAATCCCAAATATTCAGTGCACAGAGTGGTACAGACAATTTTATATTGACAAGGCAGAACTTCAGTTGTCAGGTTTTGACAGGACATTTTGGTAGTGAAGAAGGTTTGGCTTTTTCCTGGGAGAGGGGGAAGGGGGAGAGGAATGAAGGTGCTAATTAAAGACATAGAGCGTATTATATGCCCACGGAAAGAGAATTGGAAAGTCTCGTTAATGGCTCTTTTGATAAAGGGTATCCAAAAACGGTGACTAAAACACAATGCCGTGGAAGGATCTGTATATTTTACAGAGGGGGGATGCTGCATACTCAAAAATGTACAGCTCCTCTTTAGGATAAGTGTTTGTAGAAATTTTGAGACCAATTCATCAAGAATGTTTTAGGAGAAATGAGTTTTATGTCATAAAGTGACAGCGACTTAACCATCAAGCGCCCAGAAAACAAAAAGCAGGATAGGGCTTGGGGAAATGAGTAACAAGCTTTTTGAGATCAAAAAATCTTCAAAGAAAGTTTTTGCAATTTCTCATGATAACACAGTCTATGGTACTGATGGAGACCAGGAACACCCCCATTGTGCCACTTGGAGCTGTGACACAAATACACCCTCCGTGGATTTATCCATTTACTCTGAGCATAGTCTTTTGGCTAGAAATCAGTTCAAGCCACAAAGTCCAGCTTACAACACAGGTATATGCGTTAAGCTGGGGCGGGAAGAGGCTGCTTTGCACTAGAATGTATGTTGTCCTATACAAAGAAGAAGGTTTCTATATGTTAAGATCCCAATTTTTGTGGCGTTTCTTGCTCTTGCCCCAAAGTACACCGCAGCAAACGTGGAGCAGCACCCCGTGCTGGGTTGGGAGGCCCGGCAGGCTGCCTGCCCCGTGCTGCTGCCATGTCCCCAGTGCTTTTGTCCCTGCCTGGCCTGCCTGCCACACTCACATGGGCTCCAGCATAGCTCTCTGCCACCCTGCTTCCTGGGGAAAATGGAGCGTTCCAAACCTTATTTTTTAAACAAACAAATAAACAAACAAACAACATTTTAAATAAGTTGCTTCTCAAGTATGTACCATGGCTTGGTTCTCTGTACTGTTATTTTCTCATCTCCTTCAGCTTACTAGCTCCCAACAGTTACCTGCCAGAAAGAGAAGCTCCTTTATTTTTTCCATCATCACTTTGGATGAGCGTCCTCAAGTGACTGAAGTGTTTACATTGTATTCAGTTTTGGCACAGATACTCTCAGTTTTATTTTATCTGTCAGATGAAATTCATCCGGGTGTAAATCCAGAGTAAATCCCAAGCAACACTAGCAGTAATCACTAAAACTACTCCAAAAACATACAACATGGAGGATTTGACCCTGAAATTGCCACAAGCTTTCCTGCCAGGTGAGCTGGGCCTTGCTCCCATCTCAGCCCACCAGCAGCAGCTGCCTCTGAGCCCGCTCGGCCCTGCAGCTCCTAGGCAGGTGGGCGCCGAGCCTCACTTGGCAGCATGCAAGGGGAGAAACAAAGCAGAAAGGCACAGCCATAGCCCTAGGAGTGAGGGAGTGGGAGTCTTTTGTTGCCATGGCTTTACTAGAAAGCTGTGAGTGAACCTTTTTCGGGTGCAGGCTCACAGCTGCCACCGCCACACGAAGGACATGGTGACATGTGGCCGAGGACAGCGGGGCTCTCAGGGCGGTCGAGTCATCAGGCAGCTCCCATCCCTCAGAGAGGCTGGTGCCAGAGCACTTCTACTCTTCCCCAGCTTTGATTCAGGAAGGCCGAAAAGTTAAATATAACATGCCATGAAAAACACAGGGAGGTATCACCAGTAAAATGACAGAGCAGACTGTCCTCTTAAACACCACGAGATTGCTATCCACTAGCCAAGCGGAATTAATAATTCACACTGAGTAATCTGGGAAACTACACCTCCTGACTATGCCGGCAAGCAGCTTACAATTTGGTTTTATTCATTATTCTTGGAAACATCCATGGATAATTATTGGTCCACTAGAATTGCTATGGGAAGCAAATTCAAAAAGGGATATGAGCACAGCTTTGGCCATTACAGCTGATTTTTTTCTGATCAGACAAATGTAATGGTCAGATGGACACAGAGTCAATGTCGGAGCATTTGCTCAGCTCCCCTGCAACTGCTTTATTTTCTCAACTCATTAGGTTACACGTAACAAATACTTGGTGTGAGGCTCCATGGTAATGCACAGTTCTTTTCCATGCTTGTTTCCAGTTGCGTTTAGTGGCAGGAGGAAGGTGGAGGAAGGCAGAGGAACTGCAGACTGTACTTTCCTGCAAGTGTTTGCAAATGCCTTGACAAGTATATGCCAGGGACATTCTAACCACCTTTGATCCTGAATCCTTGTGGAGGATGAGATCTCCTGAGATTCCTCCCGCTCTGCATTTCACGGATTTTACAAACCACCGGTACAAAGGTTCTGGCTCTGGATAACACAGAGCCGGTGGCGAATTGCATCACCTGACACTGCTTTTGCTAATGAAAAACAGCACCCCCAGCACTACAGATGGAGTCGGCTGAGTCCTGAACTTCCTTACTTTTCTGGGATTAGTCAGACCCGTAGCAGTCCTTTAAACATTTTTTTTTTCCTCTGTGGTTAAATTTTTTATATCATGCTTATCATCCAGGGAGCTGCTAGAAATAATAGCAAACATGCATGCACAAGGGTCACACAACTGCTGAAATGTTAATGCAGTTTATTCTCTCTGGATGCTGCCGTTCTCCTGACCCAAGAAGTCTGTGCTTCTGCAAGGAGCAACGGAGGGAGGTTTCTAGAACTCTCTACTAATTGTTCTGAAACAATTCGGTCCTGACACCCAAACTCACACACATTGCACCAAACTCACGGCCCCATCAAGGACATGGCTCCAAGCCTCGGCAGCTCTTCCTCAGGGCTCATCCCCTGGGCAGCCACAGGGCGTGCAAACATTCCCAGTGCTCTGAACGCTGCAGAATGGCGAGAAAGGTGGGGGAAAAAAAAGGCATAAAAAGGAAGGAAAAATAGCAGAAATCACTGGCTTTCTCTGCTCAGAGCAGCAGAAGGAAAGCCACAGCAGCAGGACAGCTGCACAGTGCCCCTGTGCTCCTGCACTCCACCCAGCGGGCCTCTGAGCGGACGAGCTGCCGGCGGTGCGGTAGGCGAGCACATCCCTGGGCACTGCACCATGCCCACCATCATGTGATGTCCATGAGATCTTGTGATGGAAAGCAAACAGAGCACAATCAGTCTGTATTTAGCCTCTCAGTGCCAGTCATGCTTTGATAGGCCTCACCCCTCCAGGCCCTTTATCACTGTTTTGTGAATTTCGCTCGTTTTAACAGTCAGTAAGGATCAAAAGTCACCTTCAGGCAGTGGGGAAGGCTAGTGTCTATTGGATGGAGACACAAAGTGCCTAAGCCAGGCTCTTACCCTGAAATGCCCTTGGGGAAGGTCTGTGCTTTCCTTCAGCCTCAGAAGGAAGGTTTGAAGCTTGTCACTGGGAAACTCTCCCCACACACACACTCCCCAAAGGCTTTCTTTGTCATTTCTTGCCCAGAAAGCCAACCGTTCCCTGGGCTGCACCAAAAGCAGCATGGCCAACAGGTCGAGGGGGCAGATTCTCCCCCGCTGCTCTTGTGAGATCCCACCTGGAGCCCTGCGTTCAGCTCTGGGGTCCCCAGCACAAGACACGGACCTATTACAGCAGGTCCAGAGGAGAGCCACAAGGATGATCAAGGGGCTGGAGCACCGCTCCTATGAAGACAGGCTGAGGGAGCTGGGGTTGTTCAGCCCCAACAGAAGGGAAGGCTCTGGGGAGACCCCACTGAAGCATTCCAGTACCTAAAGGGGGCCTACAGGAAAGCTGGGGAGAGATTAATTTTCAGGAGGTGTAGTGATAGGGCAAGGGGGCAAGGGGTAATGCAGTTAAACTAAAAGAGGGTAGACTGAGATTAGATATTGGGAAGAAATTCTTTACTATGAGGGTGGTGGGGCACTGGAACAGGTTGCCCAGAGAAGCTGTGTATGCCCCAGTTAGAACCTGGTGATCTGCAAGGTCCCTTCCAACCCAAACCATGCTGTGGTTCTAGTTTGTGATTTAAATAAGCAAACCAAAACTTGGGGGGGAGGGGGGGGGCTCAACTTCTGAAGCCCAAGAGATCAATATACCCTTCCTATCTTCATCTTTCCTACTTTTTTTTTTTTTTTCTGCTGATAGAAGTGAAATTATTTTGGTTTCCTAACAGAAAGAAAATGGAAAAAAAATAAATAAACCAAAGCAGAAGCTCACCACATAATTTTTTCCAGCAAATCTAAGCAATTTTTTTCAATTAAAAAAAATGTTTTGATGAAAAATTACAACCACTTTTCAGTGAAGTGGCTTTGTAGCTTCTCTTAATCTAACAGAGACTCCCACATAGAGGCTGCATTGTTTAGCCAGCTGTAGCATCCCTCACGCAGTCCCCTTCTGCAGAGCTCCTGGCGGTGCAGCACCGATATTTATAGCCTGGATTCCCAGAAGGGAAATCTCCAAGGTGCCGCTAATTAGTTCTCCTAACGCACTGTTAATAACAAGGGGAAACACAACTTGTCTCACCAACAGCAGATTTGTGGCTGTTTATGATGGGGACTGGGGCTTCCCAAAGGCACTGCTCGGGGAAGGAACTCCCCTGCTTTCCCCACAGCAGGAGGAGCCCACCTCCCAGATATGCTGGGTGGGCCACACTCAGACTGGATCTGAGCTCCTGGCCACACTTCACTTCCACCCTGGGATGGGGCATCATGATGCACCAGTGTCCTGTGCCTGGCCTCCAGGAGAAAATCCAGCATTGTGGCTAGAAAGGAGCCCTGCTGGGCCCAGGGCATGTCTCCAAAGAGGATGGCAGGGGGAGCCCAACCTTGGTATCTGTACCAGGCGTGCCAAAGCCACCAAGATGGCTGGCAACACTGGTGTGAGCTGGGCTCAGGCTCAGACAGACTGACAGAGACAGTTATGACAAGTCCCGCTGTGATTCCCTTTGGACTGGATACGTTCACAGGTATTTGCCCTAGGGAAATTATTGTTGGAGTGAAATCCTATCTTTACTTTGAGGTAAAGGTGACTTGTGACAACCCCAAAGTAAACAACACAAAATCCACTTCAACTGAGAAACACATAGCAAGCCACGGCCTCAAGAAAATGTGTAGAAAACATCATCTGAGTGACAGATCTGGAACAAACCTATCTGCTCAGGGACATTTCACAGAGGAAGTGGTTACCTGCTGGAGAAGCAGTGAAGAGACACTGAATAAAAAAATAAAAAAAAATAAAATAATAATAATAATAATAATAAAAAACACCTCTAGCACCTCAGATGCCACTACCTTCTGGGCAAAAGAGGGAGACGGACTGAAATCTCTTACCATCCTGATCCATAAAGCCATGAGCCCTTGAAATGTTTCCAGTTCCTACACTGAAATACTTCAGTACTGTACAGTCCTGTTAAAAACACCCACCACAAATCAAAGCTCTTCTTGCTACCCTCTCCCAGCCCTCTGCAGAATTAAGTGGTGTTACCCAGCTGACCCCCACCCCCACAGATAATATATATCTAACTCTTTAAAAGATACTATGCCTCCTTGTTGCCAAGAAAGCAGTCATTAGCATGCCGCCATGGTTCAAAGTGCTAGCCTGTGCTCATCCTTTTACAGAAAGTACAAATTCATGTGGGTGAGCATCTGGACAAGTACAGATCACAGGAACTACAGAATAAGGAGTACAAATTTCAAAAGAAAGCAAGTCACTAGCTGAACTCTGACAAGCATTCATACCATTGCTAAGAGTCATTAAAGATGACTCTGAAGGCTTATATATCTCTACATCTAGTTAAACCTCGCCTTTGTTAACTAGCTACAGGCTGCCAAGTCAGATGAAACCATTGCATGTTCTATCTTCTCATGAAGTAGATGACCAAACTACAAGGAAACTTCGGCCTTCTTGAGAACGGTAGTTTCTATTTTCCTCAGATTTATTTGCAAAAAGGTCTCAGGGCCACATTATTGAAACCTTCTTGCAATCACTTAAGTAAGCAACATTCTGCTTGTTAAAAGGTCAATTGAAAGATTTGCAGGCATGACTGAAGCAATTTTTCATTTAGATGTCATTGAAACGTCCCCAGGTGTATTTCCTTGGTTTCTCTACTATCTCGAGTAGATACCAATCATAAGAGCATCCATTTTAGATTATTTCCTTCAGAGGCTAACCATGGGATACAGGAAACAATAACATCTTTGCCTGGCTGAGGGTGTTCAGGTCAGTGCTGAAAATGAAGTGAACGTCATCTAGCTGATTATTTTTATATGCTATTCACTAACTGCAACCTGAAAACTCGAAGTCTTGTTGGATTTTGCACATCAAATGTTATTATTTATTAAACGTTTCCAAAATTATAGCTTTAAAAGAAAAAAAAAAAAAAAGAAAAAAGAAAAAAAGAAACACAGACTAGCTGCTTTATCTCAGATGATCCACTGGGTCATAACAAAAACATCAGCTGTTCTTAAAATACTCTGAGTTCATGCTACCCAGTAAAGCTTTTTGCATACGGAGCCCAGCCTTTACATCTCTGGTCCTGTTCTGTGTTCTTTTGACATCTGCACCCTCTCTGTCTTCTTGAAGCAGTCCTGAGAGGCTGCTGAAGCCCTCAAATAAGAAAAAAAAATGCACTAGAACTGGAAAACAGTCTTCATGAAGGCAAAAATACTTTAGGGGAAAAATCGACTAACTTAAAAAAATTACTGTTGTGATGTTGCACTACAATGGTTTTCACCTGCCACATACTTAGCGTAGAGAGAGGAAATTACTCGTACCACACAAAAGGATGTCTTCTATACAGCACGGTGAATAAAAATAATTATTATTTCCAATAAATTCAAGCCACATTCATGTTTGGCATCCTTCCCATTGTGCCAAGAATTTATCCAACGCCCCTTTTATTTATGATGAAACAGAAGTGACATAACACTTTGTCATGAAAGAATACTGTAAATGGTGCTTTTTTAATTATATACACTGTTGTTCTTGAAACAACTCTCCAGTAATTTATGTTTATAGCCCTACACACATGCTGCGGAAGTGGATATAAAATGCAGCTGTGGTCAATGGCCACGTGACTTCAATCTGACGCTAGCTCAACATTCAGGCTGGAAGAAAAAAGAGGGAGCAGACGCTCCAACAAGTGCTCTTCCCTCCCCTCCATTTTTGCAATGTTATTGAAGTACCGGCCTACAAAAAATCAGATGTTTAGTCAGCCAAGCTACAAACAAGAAAAACATTCTGGCAGCCAAATCTGAACTCTGGTGGGTCTTCAGCAGATTAACAGCAGCAGCAGAAAATGCCGATTTCTGCTGAAAATCTGGAGCAAGGAGAATGCCTTTACATTACATTGCCTTTTCAGCCCCTCAGAGTGTCACTAGCAGCCAGGGATTCCTACCCATCTTACCTGCAGAGAGACCTGCAGGTTGTTTCAAGAGACTGAGATTTTCAGCAATAACTAGCTAGGTCCAACTGTGCTTTTCATCTCATACCCATTTTCCATAGCTCCTCAAATGTTGTTAAAGCAAATATTTATAGACTTTTGAACATTACTATTCTTACGCTTCACTGCAGCCAGCACAGAAAAAACCACACCCAACAATATGAAAGACAGAATTTGCTGCAATGTGGGGCCCTCAGAGCATATTTTGGTTTGCAGTGTTAATAAGAATGCATTTGTCCTCCCCCTTCTCCCACTTGTCCTTGTCAATGTAGCCATTGAGCTTTATTCACTGGGAATATAAGTACCAAAGCAACGAGTCATCAAGTCCTTTGAATTTGGGATATAAAAGGCATCGAGGATGTGAAAATTCAGAAAAGCAATAGCTTTAAGATACCAGCAACTGTCTACTGACCTCAGCCAATCTATACAAGTGAATAGATTGGAGCAGAGCAGAAATAGAGAGCACCAACATTTCAATCGGAGCTACAAAACTACACAGTAGAGAAGCCAATGAAAGAGCAGGGCTACTGTCAGTTGTGTCCATATATCAACTGCAAGGTAAAGATACATAAAGTGACATAAACAGAAACTGATGTGTGACTTCGGAGAAGAGCGATGATAGACTGCTGAAAATTCTTTGCACATGCACAAGATTAAAAGAAGAAAAAATGCAAAGGTGATCAGAGAAGAAATAGGCGTTTCAAAAACACGAATACGTATTCTGCTCTTTGCTTTTGGTGAAATTTAATATATGCACATTCTTCACTTTCTGCTGTTTTTATTGTTGTTTTCTTTTTTTTCCCCTGCATTCCACTTTTTACACCTACAAATTGAATGCCTCAATTCCTCAGGGGTCCAGAAGTCAGCAGAGTTATAGATCACTGGGCCAAATTCAGTTCTGATCAAACACTCAGTCTGAAAATGAAGGGTAAATCGTCTGTGCCTTGCTGAACAAACCATAAAGCCTGTGAATCCTGAGCCTCCTTATCTCTTTCCTCCTGCCTTATTTCAACATGCAAGTTGGGTCCACTCTTCCCCTTAAGCTTTCCGACTTGCAAATAAAATCATCCTTTGAGTTCAGATGATTAGGAGAGCCAAAAGGCATTGTTTTAGTTTTTCCTACATTTAAAACCAGTTTGTTTTCCTTGAACCAGTCTGTCAAAGTCTTTTTGCAGTTCAGGCGTTATGTGAGAAACAGATTTGCCATTAAAATGCACAGTCGTGCCATCTGTATAAAAATGTATAGCACAGTAATGACATAGCCTTGCAAAATCATTAATAAAAAGAAAAAAAAACAGGAATGACTGACACTACTCAACTCGGGGAGGGGGGGGAGGATAGAGGGGAGAGACATTGACACCTTTGACTGACAAAGGGGGGAAGAGACAGCCCTGTGAAGAGAAACAGATTGATGCTTCTCCCAGACTCTTTGTCTTCCTGACAGAGCACAGTCAGCAGCACGGGCCACCTACTTGCTGCGCTACTGCCTGCAGCATGTTCGGCCAAAAGCTTTGGTGAAGCTTGCTAAAAAAGATTCCCACTACAATTTCATTTATGCGGGGTGTGCTTGAAAGAGCCTGTTACTGATTTTTTTTTTACATTACCCAGGTCAAACCCTGACGGTGCTGAGAGCCTCCACTGCTCTGTGTCCTACCGGACTGTTGCCCCCATGCCCCAGGGTCACCCTGCTCACACCAGAGCTCTCTTTCCGAAGGCTGGCAGACAGCCAGCTCTTTTCACTCACAGGCAGAGGTGACAGTACAGCAGCCACGTCCTTCAGGTTACCCCTTATGGGGACTACACCATGAGCAAAGGGAACAGCAGCAATGTGGAGTTGCTTCAGCGGCCCACTAAGGAGCACTGGCTGCTGGCAGCCAGCACTTCACACCTGTGGGGTATGATTTAGGTTCAGGGTTGAGGTGTATTGATCCCACCTCCCTATGACCAGCCAGGACACTGTGATTCACCATGGGAGACATGTCAGTTTCTTCCTAAAATATGCTTGGAAGGGAAGAATTAATGAGGGCACCTGAAAAGGATGTACATATGTTTTCTTGATGACTAAATAACAACCGGTTCTCTAGGCTCTTCTGCAGGTCACCCAGGTGAATGTTCTCCTTAGGCTGAAGCCTTCTAAAAATATCATGGAAAAGCGTCACTTCTGGCCATGTTGTTTAACAAGCATCCCTGAACCCATCATCTCGTCAACGTGGCAC
The DNA here is from genome assembly GCA_011076525.1 of Nettapus auritus. Lineage (NCBI taxonomy): Eukaryota > Metazoa > Chordata > Aves > Anseriformes > Anatidae > Nettapus > Nettapus auritus. Next base: position 905,181 of record CM021771.1, on the reverse strand, counting down.
ACACATTTTTGTGCTATCAGCTGTGTGCTCCACCCTTTGTGGCTGGCCAAGCGCTTAAAGCTGACTGCAGCCCACAGCCTCTAAACACGCCTGGGTCACAGCCCAGGTCTTCCAACAGATTCTAACAACATGTGCTGAAAATGCAAAAGCATCAAAACAAAACAAAACAAAAAAGTCATAAGAACATCTTTACAAGGTATTTGCTAGCATTCACCCCAGGGACTTCACTATCATTTGAGTGAAAACATTGTAATTGTGGTGGAATTATAGATTACAGTTTTACTCGGACTTCCTAAAGTTAACCTCTACCATTAGAGACCTAAATTTGGAGCAGTCCATTGTGCCACTTGGAAAAAAGCCACTAGTTCAGCACTAGCAACTCTGGTTGTATAAAAAGAACTTTTTTTTTAATGATGATTTGTGTTTCATAAGTGTTGCACTATTTTTAGAAAGATGAGAAAGTAAAGTATGCCTCCTTTTAAATCTGGCTTTTACTGCACCCTGTAATTTATGGCAATATAATAAGTAATTTGCAAATAAAGATTTGAGACAACATTTTAGCATTAGTGTTTTCAAGACAAAACAAACATTCAAAATAAAACCTAAACCACAGCAATGAAATCTATCATTAAATGCCTACTTTGTGCTAAATTTGTAGTTATGGGAGCTTAAATCTCAAACATTTGTTGTGACCTCTTGCAAAGTAAAAATAATCATATTATTCATTGTGGTTCAAGACGAATATAGGATATTATTTCATTCTAGCCTTAAGTATTCATGGAATTGTATAGCATAGCTTTTAAAGTTGTATTAATTACTTTTCACTGAGTCTAAGTGACTTCTGGTTTTCAGAAAGAAATGTGCATCACTTCATCACAGTCGCTTCATTTGTGAAGACTTACATTTTTTTTTAGGCTCATTTATGCATAATACATCAGATGTGACCTGTTTAATCATTGCCTAAGTTCTTCTGAATTAGTACATCTGCACAAGTTTATCAGACACAAAAGCTTCTGATTGTTCGTGGAAAAATTCAGAGGCATTTCTTCCCTCGGTCACTGTGTAAAAGCTGCTATTGTGTTGTGGTGCCAAAACTCGATGTTAGCCTGCAGTGAATAATTAATGCAGACCAGTTCAACCAAGTCCACTACCTCACTCAGAGTCCTTCCATCCCACCACGCAGCACCTGATATGCCCCTGTTTATCACATGAGCGTCTTTCTGAGAGAAGAAGAGTCCCCTAAGCACAGGATCCAGCCCTGGGCGGGGACATGGGCACGTGGCAGTTCCTCCTATCAACGTGCTGACAGAAGCCACTTCCCATCCTGCATTTCCATTTCCACATGGCACTTGGGAATTACATGACTTGACCATAAAAAAAAAGAGGGAAAAAAAAATGTTCTCGTACCTTGGCTTTAAGGAATGGAAACCTCACATTGAAAAGTTTTTCAGAAACTGCTACATAGAAGTGCCAAGGACTACATATTTTCAAGGCCAAGCACCATAGGAGATTGGCTCAACATTAGAAATGTTCTTCAGGCAAAGAGGGAAATCTGTAGGCTGGCAAGTCTAGCTTTTTCTTAGAGAGAGAAATAGAAGATTTAGAGATTTAAAGAGAGAAATAGAAGAAATTTTACATTAAAATTTTCACATTCTTTGACCTCCAGCCTCAGTCACCTAGCATTGCTTGCTTCATTCTTCAAATCCTTCATGGACTGGTGCTAAGGACCATCCAAGTGCAGTACCAAATCATGCCTGTAGCATGCATGACCTCAGACTTACAAAGGCATCTCATAGGCCAGGGGAGGTTTTCCTGCCAGAAAAACAAATGACTCGATTTCCAGAAATACAAGGCAACAGGTCCTACATTTTGGAAGGCAGCTAGAATCTGATCTGCTAACCCGACTTAAAAATAGCAAGTGATTTCTAATTTTATAAGGGACCAAAACAAAAACCAAACCACAGAAATTACTATCAAAACACTAAGAGCTTACGACCAAGTTCTAGAGAAGCAGAAGATCACTTTAGGCTCAAAATTAATGTTTAACAAGCTATCTAAATCCTCCTCTGAATTCCCAAACTTTTTGGGGCTCCTGTCAAAGTCAGAGCTGCCAAGAGCTCACCTTATCTGACAGTCCAGACCTAGAAAGCTGCATTCAGACTTTTGCTGCTCAAGATCCATCAATCCGCCTCTCAACCAGCAAGTGTGAGCTCTGCAGCAGCAAATGCAAAGATTGACATTTTCTCCTGCTTTACATCCATGCCAACTTGCTTACTTTGGTGTGGCTTGGCAAGTGCAAACAAGAAGAGTTTAGCTCTTGCTCCTTATTTCTTGAGTTCCTGAAACTTTTTTGTTTTAGACCAAGAAAAACATGTGTATTTAGAGAGAAAGAATAATAATAATAATAATAAAAACTTCAATAATTTGTGCTCTATTTTAAATTGTTATACAAACGACTTAAGGAAATAATAACCTGGAGTTGTGTAATTAAAAACATTTAGTGTGGCTTTTGGGGCCCTACAATATAAAACACACTTGTACCGCTTTGAATATTTTGCTTGGCTTTTAAAATACCTTTTTAACTTCGATACCACTGCCACTGAGTCTGTGTAGTTTTTTCCTGCTGACAATTTTTCCATAACATTCACTTGAATTTGTATATTATAAAGGGAGAAGTGAAAAATGCAAAGAAAGAGATGGAAAAGAAGTTTCTATTTTAATGGTAGCTGCCAACTCCACGCAATATTAAATGCAAATACTGTTGTCTGCTCACTTGAACGTGAAATTCTGCTCGTGATGGGCCCTCTCCAGAGGGCTGAGCCCAGGGGATAGGCAATTTGTGGAAGACGGTTTGGGCAATGCATGAATGACACTTGCTGCATTTCTTCTGAGGCCAGAGACGAGGCAAATTCATTCTCAAGGGTCAATGAGAGCTTCAAGTTTGTCCCCACTGAAGCCAAGCTGCTGCTCTCTGTCTGTGTGGAAGAGCAAGGTTCAGGAAGAGCAAGTGCAATAAATGATGCTAGGTGCAGAGTGAAACAATTTATGGAGTTGACACTGCTAGCCCTGTTACCAACCCTGATGGAGCAGGCTTGAAGGAGGGAGAGGAAACAGCAAAGAGCACTTCTCATCAAGCTTTTTTTTCCTTTAATTAAATATACCCTTTAGGAAAAAAAAAAAAGACCTGTTACACAAAATGATGAACCTCACCAAATGTGGGTTTCATGGGGAAAAGTAATATTTCCTTTTGCAAATCAAAAATGGTATTTGAACCGTTTTTGTATTATTTGTTAGACTGGAGGAAGATATAGAAAACATTGATATAATTCAAAAACAAATAATGGTAAACAGGCAAGGAAGGGATTCATTTTTAACTTTCATAGAAAAACAACTTCAAAAGCACTGTAGATATTCCTGCAAATAGGTTTTCATTTACTATCAGCCCTAGAGAAAAAAGCAAGCAAACAAACAAACAACAACAAAAAAAAAACGTTCTTTTCGAGTCTCACCTTATCTCCTAAACCACAACATATCAGACACAAAGAAATAGTAAAATACATTCATAAACACAAGTGCCAGTATGTATGTGTCTGAAAAAAGCCAGTAATATAAGACTCTTAAGTGGAACTGTTCCCCAACAAATGTTATTAGAAACTGTTGCAAGGAAAATAATGTCAGTAAACACCTTTATGATGGAATAATTGTGTGGAAGGCACTGTCACATAAGAACATGGACCTGCAGCCAAGGACAATTGCTCCACTATACTTAATTCATTTCTGAAACACAAGGTGTCAGGTTTATGCTGTTTGGCTGAGATTGGTGTGGGTTATCTTTTTTTTTTTTTCTTTTTAAAATTATGCCTACAAGGCTAATGGATTATAATATATTTTGCCAAAGACTGCATTCCATAGCACATATTTTATAAAGAGAATATATGACATATTCAAGACTCGCCTTCCCCATGAATTAATGAACCAAGAAACATCTTCCTATTGTGTAAGATGCCACTGTTTTGTTATATTTCAGAAAAGATTATTTGCTGATAGCACACTGAAGCTATGGGAGAAGAAGGTGTGCTAGCCAACTAATCCTTTTGTGACGATTCATGAACACACTTAGCAGACCAAAGGCTCAAGCCCATGGCACGAACAAGTTCACAGGGTGCTGTTTCGAAGCCTGCAGTGCACTTCATCATTTCTCAAACAAACTACAACACAGCAGAGGATTTTCAGAGAACAGAGTACTTTAAAGTATAGGCCTTTTCTACTTCTGTTGATCAAACTCAGCCTAGGAAGATAAGCCCTTGAATTAATACTTGTCAATGGCTGCATTGTGCTGTAATTGCCTTGAATGAGTGGGGAGACCCGGAATGAGCCAGCAGCCTACCTGTGCTTGCTCCCTTAAAATGGGCAACAGACTGCCTTGGCTTGAACTAGGCATGTGCCGACAAAGTATTGCAGCAGACCCATCCAGACACATTTAGCATGAGCTTCTTAGCTCTCCCTGTTTCAGCACTGCCCTATTTTAATCTTCAGCTGTTTCCTCAAAGGGAGTGGTGGAAGGAAGAGCAGGTCTCGTGATCTCTATTCTGGTGACAGAGGATGCAAAAAACATGCCTAACTGGAGGGTAACAAGCAGATTGCCTGCAAAAAGGACCATGCAAGTCAGCAGGGTGCCCAGCAGGCAGACTCCTCCTGGCAGGTGTGCAGAGGGCTGTTTATTTTATTTATTTATTTATTTATTTATGTGGAGACCAACATGCTGCCTGTGAGCCTAACCATGCACAGGGAGCCCCATAGTCCTGCTGGCCCCAGGGCACCCCCTGTGCCACTCATGCTCAACATGGACAGCAGGGTGAAGAACCCCACACTGGGACAGTCTTTTAATAAAAAACTGCAAACCACTTTTCTCTCAAAGCGATTTCAATGCTATTGTATAACACAGAGGGAGAAAAATAGCCTTTTATTTTCCACTAAACAGGCTTTCGCACCACCTACAACCCAGGATGAAACTTCAGAGGCACTTACACAAAGAAAAGGATTTCTGTAAAGAAATCAATCAATCATTCCTCAAGTGTGGGTTCAGCACCTCTGAAAACCAGGCCATTTCTCAGGTACACGGAGCTATGAGATCTGTGGTTTGAAACCACCCCCAACCTGTTTCACTCAAGTCTCAGAAAGCTGTGACCTAAATGCCTCAGAGGCACTTGGATCTCACCACAAGCCTCTCTCTCTGGGGCTGAGACCACCACCACTTGGCATTGCCAGCTCGCCCCTTCTTCCACGGGCTGGGAGAAGAGGGAAGCCCCTGCAGGAGCTGGCAGTTGTGCTGCCTCAGGGCTGTGCATGGCTCCGGCACTGGGAAGCCGAACACCCAGAAGGACAGCCTATGGCACACTATCCCCTCCTTTACAGTTTCAATAGCCTTTTCCTTTTTTCACATACGTTAAAGCCTGTTGTTATAAGGAACTGTCTGTAACCAAGTGATCCAAGGTAAAGCTGGTTTAAGTTATTTATAAACTTTTAGGACTCCACCATTCAATAGGCCTGGTCAGAGCTCCTGAGCAGACAGCCCCCCAGTATGCACTTTCATCTGTATTTTGTTAGTTTTTATGGTATGTACACAAGCAGAGGGGGCAGGACCGATTCACCAATGCTCCAGCCCACTGAGATAACACTGCCTTGCCTGGAGTAACTGCAGTCCTTTCCCATAAAGGCATTCAAACTCCCAAATGCTTAATGGTGCACCAAGGCCAATTGTCCAGGGAAATAATTTTATGGCTCAAAGCAAAGGATGAAATCAAAGCATTTCACCAGCTAGAGCACACCCTGTTTGGAAGCCTCTGCCCCGCCAGGCAGGCTCACAGCCAAGAGGGGTGACAAGTGGCCTGGCACTACCCATGCCACTGCAGCCACCTCCACCAGACCATGGCCCCAGCTCACAGATGGAGCAAGCCTATGGAAGGAGCTCAGCAAACACCTTCTCAAGGATCTGTCCTTGCCAAAGAGAGCAAAGGAACCAGCAGCAGAACTGCCAGCACATCCCCTCCCACAGCAAGCACAGCCCCTGGGCTCACCAGATGAGTCCAGGCCCAAGCAGCAGTAGTGTGAGCGCTGCAGGTGGGCAAACTGCCCCCGGGGGCCACTGCCCTGCCCTCAGGCCATATGCCTGCTGCATGGCTGGGCCATGGCCGGCAGGAAAGGCCTCTCAGCAGGTGCTTCGGCTGCCTGGCCTCAGAGAGGCTCGAGCAGATGGTGACGCGCTCTGCTTGGCCCCTGCTCGCAGGAACATTTTTATTACCAGGCACGGAGCGCTGGGAGCCCTGCGATCTGCTGCTCTTTGCTGGCGGCTGCTGGCATAGGCATCATGGGAGGGCTGTGATTTACCACCTTCATATTTATTTACATTTGTGTCTCAAGAAGAGTGGCAATTTGCCAGACCTGGAAGTGCTTAATAGGATCTGATGGGCAGATTAATTAGCACAGGTCACAGCACTACTTGCCTTCCAGGAATATTACCTTTTTTCTTTTTTTTTTTTTTTTGTTTTTTTTGGTCAAGGTAAAGCAGGAGGAGGTCAATGCCACCAGCCTGTTTTACGTTTTACTGGTTTACATTTTTTTTTTTTCCCCCATTTCCTGTGAACAAATGAACTTTACTTTTATTTCTGCCACAACAACATTCTCCAAATAAGATGTTGCAGGCACACACAAAAAAATAAAACGTAGAGAGAGAAGAAAATCTTATGTCCCCCCCTTTCTTCTTTACTGTCCATAAAAATCCTCTTCTCCCCCCACCCATTGTTATTGCCCCTCCTGTATAATCTTGGTATCGTATGTTTTCAAAAAGGTACTTTGGGGTAGGGATTCTTTTCATTCATATATATATATAGATATATAAATATATAGATAGACACATATACATTTTTATTTATATACATACCTATTTATAGATAGTTAGATATACATATGTATGTATAAATGAATGTGCATACAGAGAGAGAGAGGCAGACACCATATCTGGCTAACTATTATAGCAGATTGAGCAATTACAAACTCAGCTGGATTATTCTTAATTTTCACTGGCCCGACTGAGATTTGAACACGACCAATTATGTATAGGCTGACAAACCAGAGAACATCAAGATTAATTTTTTATGGCTACAGAACCATTTGCACTCTGTAACCTTGGGAGTGACACGCTGCCTGTAATCAAGGATACATTTTTGTCATGCCACCATGGTAAACATGAAAGCACCTTTTGCATCTGCCACGTCACAGCAGGCGGGAGAGGCATATGGAGCAGCGAGCACCCTCCAAACAACATAGGGACCACACAGAATTTGAACAAAGGGAAAAATATATATATTTCCCCAGTTTTTCCCCTTATGGAAAGGTGTTAGTTTGGACTTCATTCATTCTCAGAAGAGGAAAGAGGGACACAACCAGAGAGGGGACCATGTGTGGTCACAGCACCAGGCCTCCAGGTTGGAAGGATATAAATGGACTGAGGTTTTATTCTTTTTTTTTTTTTTTTTTTTTTTTTTTTTTTTTTTTCTTTTAAAATGTATCCTCCCTCTCACACACATATCCTCTGAGAAAAATAATAACAAAAAAAGCTTTCCACAAGAAGTATGGCCATAGATTTAGAGCCAAACCCCTATTCAGTAAAACAAGCAGGGAATTCCTTTTTACATTTCCCTGTTTACTCTGACTCATTTTGTTAAGTAAGTCAAAGATGACAATTTTTATACACATTTACAGCTATGTTTTCAATACACATGGCACCCTATAAAACCTACCACGGCTGCACCCTGCCCAGGGCTACCCTCAAGCCTGCTATGCATTCAGCTAGTACCATGCCCAGGCAAGGCGGTTCCTCTGCAGGTCAGGCTGTGCTAATGCTTCCAGGCAAATCATTTTTTTGGATGGGTGTCCCAGGACATTGCTTTGAATTTAACTGAGGTGAGATCTGTTACACACACTGAGACAAATTCACTTCCTTCCCACCACCACCAATTAAAAAAATATATATATATAAAAAAACATATTGCCTTATTCTGAATAACTGAAGCAGGAGTGGGGAGGGAGAACCCATGCTTTCATTTGAACACACATTTATCTTTAATTGTCTCCAGGGGTCCCACTGCAGTGGGACAGGTGGCTACAAGATGCTAACTTCTCTCCAGCAACATCCCTTATGCATGTTCAGTTTCCCACTGCTGAAGTTGGTGGCACAGTCTGTTCCAGGGCCAACTCCTCTTTTTGCAAGAACAGTTTATAACCATAAAACTTGAACCTGTCATTTCAAACTCATGTTTGAACCACAGGCAAAAGTAAAGTGTCCTGACCCTCTCACTACCTTTGTGTGAGAGTCAGGCAGCCACGGCACAGCATAGACAGCCACAGCCTCATCATTTACCCAATAACAGGAAAAAAACATTGCAGGTTAAACTGGTGAGATGCTCCCCACCCCAAAAAAAGGAAAGCAAGTTCTTAGCTATTTTCAGCCACAGCAAAGTTTCTCAGTCCTCTGGTTAGGAGGGAACCGTTCCAAGCAGGGATGTAACACCAGGCTGCTGGCTCAAACAATAGTGAGGAGAGATTTAAGATGCTGCCTTTAATCAAAAGGGAGTGTTTAGGCTGCAGTTTAATGATGACAATGTGAATGTCAACACTGTTAACAGTTTCACTGCTGATCTGATTAGCAGGAAAACCTGGCTAGTCCAGGGTTGTGGGTAATTTGAGTACTTTCCCACCCCTTCACACCCACTCCATCACTTGACTCTAACTTAAAAGAACTGTTAGCTTTTATACAAGCCAGATATTTCATAGGCTCAGTCCTTCATTTGGAATGGCAGCAGCTGTTATGCATTTACTTTAAAATTAAAAAAAAATAGCTTAAGCAGTCACATCCATATTAAGTTTCTCTGGGCAGGGCCCATCTTTACGTTCAGTGCTTGTACATCATCTAACTCAATACGGATAATAAATAATAAGTAACAACTGTTTAGAAGATTGCTGTAGCGTGAACAGACACAATGGTCTGCTTGAGATGAGCCTGAACAAATTTCCAGTCCCAAGCACTGGCCTCTCACCACTGCACAGAGCACACCCCATAGGTCCTTGTCACTGTTACAGATCTGACCCCACATGGCACGTGCTGAATTGAGTTTTGATTTAAAGAACAAGTAACTGAGCTCACGGCACCGGCTGTGCTAACAATGCAGGTTCCAGCCTACGAGATGCTGCTCCTTACCTTTACTAGGCCAAGCTGACTCTTTGGAAAGTCACAAAAACACACACACACACACACACATATATATATATATCTACTCTCTACATGAACTGTCGGGATTGTAGCGCTAAATTAGAGGACAAAACCAATTAGGGCTCAATCTCACAAAGAGATCTCCAGTCCAGAGTTCTCTCAGAAGGTGGGTCTCTGTTTCTCGCATGGCTAGGGCTTTTACATTTGACGGTTTGGAGGAGCAATGTTCAAGGAGCAAAGCCCCCTCCTAGTCTCAGCGTACCCACCAACTCAGCTGCCAGGATAAGCTGGAGTTGCACTTGAGCAACTGATAATTCTTTGCAGCTCACATCAAACCTGACGGGTGTTTTTATTTTAACCGCCATGAAATGAGGCAGGCAAGAACAGCCTTTTTGACTCTGAACTGCTAGGATAAACCATTTTCCTGCTTCAGGATCCATGGTTTTGGTTTTCATTGTTCTATGGTAGCCATTCCCACTGACATTAGTGCAAATCATGCATGAAAACTGAATAATTAATCCCCAGAGGAAGCATTTTAAAAGCTACATTTTATTTTGGAGGCAGTTCAATGGTACAAGAAAACCACTGATGCCTGATCAACAAGCAAAGTCCCTCAAATGCTTCAAGACATGCATACAGATAGATATAAAACAAGAATGGAGAATGAAAGTACATGTTAGCAATTTAGGGATAAAAAGCTTGCAAGGATGTTAAAAAAATCCAGCCCACATAAGGTTGTGTATGTCAGCACCTGCAGCCACCTTGGTGTGTGCTGCTCTCTAGGTAGATATCATGACGGGGTCCTCAACAAGTCTACCTAGTGTAGGCCACAAAACACCACGCAACAAACTTAAGAGGTCTAGAACCTGTAACTGTAACAAGCGCTAAGATGAGAATGAGAATTAATGACATTCCCTGTGAGGATACTTAATGACCCCAGGTTCTACTCTATATCCTGAGATGACAAACAGCATATTTTCACGGAGCCTCTAATCTCAGAGAAAAGCAAATGCTTACCATGTTGGTTTGATGCGAGGAAGGGACTGTGCTGGGAGCTGGGGCAGGCCCTCCGGCATCCGCTGCATAGGAAAGGGTGGGCCTGAGAACTGAAATAGTAAGGGGGGACACGTACAGCTTCCACCGGGCTTGCAGAAAGTATCCATTACCCGTATTAAACTAATGCAGTATAGGAAGTGAACTCAGGAAAACCTGCCTACAAAGCAACTCGGGCAAACTCTTACCACATTCTGCATGCATGGGACATTAATTTAATAGGTAATAAACTACAGTAAATTAAATATATAGTTTTCTTATTACCAGGTTTGCACTAAAGCATTACCCTCCCCATCATTACCAGTAGAAGGATGCCTATTATTATTTAGTAGTGGTTCAATCTACATCAGTGCAAAGGCAAACAAAAGCCAAAAGGTACATCTCATTTAACGGGAAGACTACTGCTGCGGGAGGAACAGGGTATGCAGGGCACTAAATTGATTAGGCGGTTAATAAACTACCAGTGGAGATGGCAACAGCACTGCTAGGAAGGTGCTAGCCCCATCACCAGAGGATGCTGTTCATGGGGGGGGGGGGGAGCTTTGCTAAAATGCCTTTTCACTGGGAAATGGGGTAGGAGTACTTGCCCATTTTAAATGCACTGAGTAGTCATTAAATGGCATGATTATTTCTGGTGTCCTAGACTGGATTAAAACTGGCGTCTTGGAAACAAGCTGATCTGTGCTACTTCACCAACCTCCAGAAGCATCAATCCTTCTTTAAAAAGAAATCACAAAATAAGGAGGAATTTAAATGACATAACAGTGAGAAATGGAAAGCACAGCAAGTCAGACATCAGATGGAACAAACCCATGCAGACACTGAAGCTTTTCCAAATAGCTCTGCAAATAAAATTAACTTTTGTCTAGGGTGTGATGGTGATGAACTTGGGTGGCTGCTCCCTGTGCTGCCCTGGTTAGCTGGGATGCTCAGTCAGGTGTCCCAATCTGTCTGGGGATAGGAGCGAACTTTCTCCACACCTGTGATTTGCCAGAGGGCCAAGGAGAAAATACACACACACAGGCCCTCACACAGGTACAGTGCATCGTAATGAAGATCAAGGACACCCTGATTACAGCAGCAAAGTGATACTGAACAGCTGTTAATGCTAGAGAAGGTACTTCAAAGAATGGGGACAGCTGGACTTCACATAAAACAAAATCGCTAAGTGTTTATCTGTGAGGCTGCCAGTGGGGCATGCGAGCTGCCAAGGGATGGACCAGGGATGGGGGCACCCTACTGAGGGCAAGGTGACTCCTCCACTCCTTGTGGTCCTGCCGTGCCACATCCCCAACCCCCCGCTGCCAACTCCAGCTGGGGAGCGCGGCCAGGGCCACCCAGCACCGGGTGCCAGAGGCTGCCCGGAGGCATGCAAGTTTTTTGCCTTTCCACTCTCTGTCATGTAAACCTGGTCTTCTCTTTTTCCTCCTCATTCGTGAGGAATCGTGTGGTCTGCGACCAGCTGCGTTTTTGCATTTGACACTGCATACAGTGGGAAAAGAGAATTCACACCATCCTCTGCTCCCCTCCGAGCCTCTGAAAAATTTGGATTTTCTTATAGATTAAAAAGTATTTTCACTTCAGCTTAGCACTAATTAAATCATTCATAACTATATTACTAAATACTTCTTGTTCACAAATATAGGGGGAAAAAAAGACAAAACCCCTAAGGCAGACCAGACCTCAACATTTACATTTCTTGAAAAAATTGATCTGATTTTGGAATTTGGCTTTGTTGTCAGTCAGAAATACAAATATAAAAAATAAAAACAATTTCAGAGTCTAACATTGCTGTTGATGATGTCTTCAAAATATTTTGTCTCAAAAGTAGCAAAACAAATACCAAAATTTCAGTGTTTCCTGTAAATAAATTTAAATGTTCTGTGCTTTTATGACCCAACCATATTGAGGATGAACAGGCAGAGGAAGGGAGTTGTGAGATGAAAGGACAATATGAAAACTTGTACAAAATACTGGAAGTCCGAAAACATTACTCAGAATTAAAGACCCCTTTTTTTATTTATTTTTTTTTCTAGAAACTTTAGATCAAGCATTTAATTTAAAGTGACAATTTCACACAGAAAAAAATGGTTTTGACAAAATCATGTTTTTGAGTTTTCTAAACAATTCTCTGAAAACCTGTTATTTTCACACTGTCAAAACAAAATTGTTTTGTCAAACACAGAAAAAAAAATCCCCATTTTTTCATCTCACAAATATCAACAATTTACCTGCTCTCGTGAAATCTTTTGATTTCAATGAAACTGCACAACTAAGAACTGCAGACCGCCTCTAGCTACAGCTCCTAGACGCACTGCCAGCCTCTGCTGCCCACCCAGCCCACTGCTGTCGGCTCTGATGCCGGCTGTCCTCCACAGCACAGCACGAAGCAAGCCCAACACTAGACAAATGAGCTGTTTCTCCACCTTCTCTGCTGCTGCTCATACCATTGCTCTTGCTGCCAGCTCCAGGCTCAGAACTGTGCTGCTTTCTCTAAATCTTCCCCCTTTGTCTTCCAAAACATCCAGTCTTGGGGAAAATAATGATCATTGTACCTTATTCTACAAAAGATATGTTTTCTTATTTATTTTTTTTTTTTTTGCCAAACTATAAGATTTTTTGTTTGTAATAGTTCTATACCCGTACTTTTTAATTTTTGAAATGGACATACAATGAGGAAAGAAGGAAAAATAAATAATTTCATTTACTGAAAATAAGCCCATATGAAAACAAAAAGAACAGAGCATTTACACATCTAAAGCAGCACAGAGTTGGTTGCAAATGAAGAGCAGAGAGAGATTAAGCTTATGTGGAAGAGGAACAAACTCCAGCCAGCAGTACATTTTCTCCCTGTGCTCCCTGCCCCGGGCACTCCAGCACAGGCAGTGCTCCCTGCTAGGTGCTGGGGCTGAACAGGGCAATTGCCAGGCAGCTACACAGAGCCCTTCTCTCGTGATGGGCAGCCCTTGGCACATGCCATGGGCTGTATGGCCGAGCCCTGGGCCCAGCTGCTCTCCTTCCAAGCCGCCGCAGCTGCCGCCGCGCTCCTGCTCAGAAGCCTGAAGTGATTATAACTTCCTCTAGAAACTTAACTCACTGACTTTCTGATTTTTAACACTCAAATGGAACACAAATTCATATTATAAGAGTAGCAGAGATTAAATAAGGCAGAATTCATTAATGTGCCAAAAATATGTGCCAATGTGTCTCCAACTAGTTAAAAGACAAATATACAGATTGATTTTTTTTCCTCCCAGTACATCCCACATTGCCTATTTCCTAAAACCTTCTGTCAAATGCATAATCGACTGCTATGTCTTCAAAAATAGCACTTTTTGTAATCATTCATCTCGATATTTGGGAGTAGATGTTGCACTGTCTGTCATGTCCATGCAAGGCTGGGACTTGGAAAGCATGGTCACCCCTGCAGGCAGCACGTGCGGGTGTCGTGCGCACCACACCCTGTGCAGGACAGGGTAGCAGGTGGTGACAGGACCCCCGGTACTGGTTTCACTGTGTTTGGCCAAACCTAGTCCCAGTCTCCGTCGGGATACTGCAGCCTCCCAAAGGTACTGTGCAGGCCGTTGCTCCGACCGGGGGCTCCTACCACCCCTGCCGGCGCCTAAGCTGGGAGGCTGCTCCTTACTTCAGCTCTTCAGAGCAGACACGCTTCTGCGCTCAGCATTTCTACACAGGAATAGCAAAGTTATGCTTAACTGCTACCCACAGAGCAGAAGGATCAGAAACAAAGAGAGAACCCAGAGTTAGGTGAGCAGGGAACTCCTCCCGATTACAGTAGCTAACAACTAGCTGGGATTTTTCTTTCATTTCTAGCACAGTGAGAATTTACTGTAGATTTTTATACTGCTACCTCAGGGGAGCTGCTTGTTGTATCTAATTTCCATTTTTACATTGAAAATGTGGATTGTAAAATTTACTACATTATACATGGGAGTTTAAACTCACAGCCATTAGACTCTTAAAACTCTACTAATGCCACTTTTATAGGTGTTGGCTACAATCCTAGTTCACAATTTCATCAAAGAAAATAGATGCAGCCCCCAGTAGTGACCAAGACTTGTGATTTAAATAAATGGGGCTTGGGAAATCTCCCAATAAGCTCTCTTGTCAAAAAAGAAAACAGTCAACAGAAAGCAGAAAGAGATCTTTCCAAAAACAATTGGTAGGAACAACGCTGCTAAAGCATAAATAACAAGGTGGTGGGAAGAAGTAGAACAAAAGGGCTCCCACTTGTTTTTTAAGCGACGAGAAAGAAAACCTTAGCTGAAAACAAAAGCTAAAGGAGTTAAAGGCTGGTAAGGAGTGATCATGATTTCTCCAGCTTGGCTTCCTAACACTGAGCCCAATTACGTAGCAATGCATAGGAGATTTAGTATGTCTACACTCAGACATCAGGGAAAAATGATGATGGCCCAGGGCCAGTTACTCCTTTGGCACAGAGCAGGCTAGTTTCTGAGCTGTACAAGGCTAAGCCAGCTGGGCCTGTCCGCCTGTCTCCAGGCTCCATCCTGCTCACCTACTGCTGAAGACACAGAATCACAGAATTGTAGGGGTTGGAAGGGACCTCAAGAGATCATTGGGTCCAACCCCCCTGCCAAAGCAGGTTCCTTAGAGCAGGCTGCCCAGGTAGGCGGCCAGATGGGCCTTGAATATCTCCAGAGAAGGAGACTCCACAACCTCCCTGGGCAGCCTGTCGCAGTGCTCCGTCACCCTCACCGTGAAGAGGTTCTTACGCATGTTGGTGCGGAACTTCCTGTGCTCCATTTTGTGGCCATTACCCCTTGTCCTGTCCCCATAAACCACTGAAAAGAGGTTGGCCAAATCCCTCTGTCTCCCACACCTCAGGTATTTATAAACATTGATGAGATCCCCTCTCAGTCTTCTTTTCTCCAGGCTGAACAGACCCAGGTCTCTCAGCCTTTCTTCATAGGGAAGATACTCCAGGCCCCATATCATCGTTGTGGCCCTCTGCTGGACTCTTTCCAGGAGATCCCTGTCATTTTTGTACTGGGGAGCCCAGAACTGGACACAGTACTCCAGGTGAGGCCTGACCAGGGCAGAGTGGAGGGGAGGATCACCTCCCTTGGCCTGCTGGGCACACTCCTTTTAATACATGCCAGGATCCCATTGGCCCTCTTGGCCACCAGGGCACACTGCTGGCTCATGGACCCCCAGGTCCTTCTCCTCAGAGCTCCTCTCCAGCAGGTCGTCCCCCAGCCTGTACTGATACATGCGGTTGTTCCTTCCCAGGTGCAGGACTCTACACTTGCTCTTATTAAACCTAATTTGGTTTCTTCCTGCCCGTCTCTCCAGCCTGTCCAGGTCTCGCTGAATGGCAGCACAGCCTTCTGGCGTGTCAGCCACTCCTCCCAGCTTTGTGTCACTGGCGTACTTGCTGAGGGCAGACACTATTCCCTCATCAAGGTCGTCGATGAAGATGTTGAACGGGATGGACCCAGCAACGACCCCTGGGGAACACCGCTAGTCACAGGTCTCCAGCCAGACTCTGCGCTGCCAATCACCACCCTCTGAGCTCGACCAGTCAGCCAGTTCTCAGCCCACCTTATTGTCTACTCCTCTATCACACGCTTTCTCAGCTTTGCTAGCAGGATGTCATGGGAGACAGCATCAAAAGCCTTACTAAAGTCAAGGTAGATGACATCCACTGCTCTCCCCCCATCTACCCAGCTGGTGATGCCATCATAGAAGGCAACGAGGTTGGTCGAGCACAACTTCCCCTTGGTGAATCCATGCTGACTACTCCTCATAACCTTCTTCTCTTCCACTTGCTTGGAGATGGCATCCAGAACAAGCTGTTCCAACACCTTTCCAGGGACAGAGGTGAGGCTGACTGGCCTGAAGTTTCCCAGATTCTCCTTCTTGCTCTTCTTGAAGACCGGAGTGACATTGGCTGTCCTCCAGCCTTCAGGCATCTCTCCTGTTCTCCAGGACCTTTCAAAGATGATAGAGAGCAGTTCGGTGATCACCTCTGCCAACTCCTTTAGCACACGTGGATGCATCCCATCAGGACCCATGGATTTGTGTGTGTTGAGCCCACTCAGATGCTCCCAAACCACTCTCTCGTCAACCAGGGGGGAGATCTCCATTTCCCAGACCCTTTCTCCTCCCTCCAGGGTCGAGGAGTCCCAGGGGGGAGTCCTTGAAGCAAAGACTGAAGCAAGGAAAGCATTCAGTATCTCCGCCTTCTTGGCGTCTCCCATTACCAGGACACCACCTCGTTCAGCAAGGGACCCATATTATCCCTAATCTTCCTTGTACTGTTTACATACTTAAAAAATAACAACAACAACAACAACAAAAACCTTCTTATTATCCTTTATCTCTTTTGCAAGCCTCATCTCTAAGTGAGCTTTACCCTTCCTCGTTGCATCCCTGCAGGCCCTGACAACACTTCTATACTCCTCCCAAGAGGACAAGCCCTTTTTCCACATTTCATAGACCTTCCTCTTCCTTTTGATCTTGTCGATGAGCTCTTTGTTCATCCACACAGGTTTCCTGCCCCCCTTCTCCAATTTCCTACTCTTAGGGATGCACCGATCCTGAGCTTGGAAGAAGTGCTATTTAAAGACACGAGGGGTAGGGACCCAGGCCCGGGTCCCTGTGCTGGAGCTGGCTGCACAGGGCCCCCACAGCCCCTGCCGTGACGTGTGGGGTGTGCCCATATGCAGTGCCTCTTGGAAGCATCATGTTGCACAGGAGGAGATAGAAAATGAAGTTCAGAGGCAGCCATGCCACCGCAGCCTGGTCGTGTGGCCTGGCCCTCCCCGGGTACAAGCCAAGCCTTCTTCACAAATCCCCAGGTTTTCCTCCCCAAGGTACCAAGATCCTCTCTCTCCCTGCAGCATCTCCCCTCCGTGGCCAGTCCTACAATGTGCTCAGTAGCACTCCTGTGGCACTCCAGTGATGGGTGGGGGAGAGGGGCACCTCTCCCAGCCCACCTGGATTGGGGGGTGGAGGGGTGGGGGGGTGTTTCTGGTCATTATTTCCCCTGAGCATTCTCTGCCACACAGGCAGCCTTGCCATCAGTTAGGAATGAATGCTTGGGAAATGGGTAGGCTGTATTAATCAGCTCTGACCCAAAAATCCACACGATCTCTAGATACAGAGAGAGGAAGAGCCTCGTTTCAAGGAGAATTTCCAAACCAAAACCAAAAACAAAAACAAACAAAATAAAACAGCATATTTCAATCATCAAGTCTGTATTTTATTTTTAAATTGGGTTTATGAACTAGAACATTAAACCATAATAGATTTGATAAAATATCAAAATAGGTAAACAGAGGGATAATTTGCCAGATCCACTCTCGGAGGGGAAAATGGCTCGAAATGTGCTTTAAAGAGAGGAAAGGCTCAGAGGTGCCGAGAGACAATTAAGCTCACTTGATCTTTAGAAGAATGAGTGCGGGAAGTAAGACCGTGAATGTACTCTTGAAAACCATATAGGCTTTCTGTTAAGTGATACCATATGACCCTGCACGGCCCTAAACTGTAAATACTGCCACCAGAGAAGAGCAGAGGCCAGTGCCCCTCTGGTGCATGGCTCCACCTCCAGCACTAATGAACGGGTTTGAACAACACTGCTGGCAGCACCGACTGCAGAAAAGAGCAACAAAGCTGCCTGCTGGCTCCTGCTTACTGCTGCTCTTCCATCCCAGTTGGAGGCATTTGGGCAGCATTACATGCTGAGGTGCAGCTTCAGCTCTGCAAGCTGGGTACATGTCAGAGGCAGACACAGAGCAGCACGGGCAGGGCAAGCCCAGGTAGCCGGGGCAGGCAGGCACACCCAGTCCCAATTAGACCTGCACCCACACCAACTCTGTTCACGTTCTGCATCCAACACCGCGCCGGTTTTCTGTCCTAACGCCCCTGTGCCCCTTTCCCAGGACAGGTCTTACTCAATCCCTTACCTTTCTTTAAGTCAGGTTGTTTTTGTTATATCCCTCTCCTCCCAATTAAAAAAATAATCATCCCAGCAAGGTTTATTTAAATAGAGCCTGCAGTTAATTAAATATGTTTTTCTCCAAAGTGCCCACCTCCCTCTGACAGGGGAGCGGGTTCAATGCCAGCAGGAGATGCTGAAGAGGGGTCAGCAGAGACTGCTGCATTTACCCAGACTGATCCTTGCGTGTGCTCCAGTTGTGAGCATGTTTGCCCTACAAAGGCAATTCAGACCACATGTAGGTGTGGGGAAGGGCTATGGGAGGCCTGGCACTCATAAGCTGCCAACAAGGAGAGCATCACTCTCCCAGGCCTACCTAGATCCTAGATCCCATCTGAAGGTCGCATTGGGCCTCTTTTTCTGTTTCTTTCACCAGAAATGCTGCAAAAGTCTTTCTGGGTTTACCTACTCTTTTAAATCTAACCTCTGCTTAATCTGTTTAATGGAAAATATTGCCATTCCCTAAATTAAGAGCTGGTATGGTCAGATATGCAACCAGAGATTTTATCTGGATGCCTTCCTTGGACTTGCGTGACTTGCCAGTTGGACATGTAGGCCCAGGACTCAAGTCTCCTCCCCACAGGCACCCAGTGGCCTTGGCAGAGATCAGTGCAGGTGCTGGACCGTCGGCAAGCAGGCACCTCACACCTCAGCCAGAGAGGAATGGACTGTTCCAGGAGCTGGAGAAGTCCTACAGACCGAACCCCTCTCACAGCCAGGCACAGCACAAGCCTCGTGGATCCCCTCTGAGCTGACCTTGAAGCATTTTACCTTGCCTGTAGGAAAATTAAAAAATAAAAAAAGGGTAATGCTACAAAGCTATAAGAAAGAGTGATAAAATGATTAAGCCATTGCTTTCACCACTGCTACTTTCTCTGGAGCTACACCAGTGCACGAACAAAGATGAAGAACTGTCCAAGTTTTAAACAAAAGCTTGAGGAGCAACTGGTGCCAGCAGCTGCCAGTGGAGGAGAATGCTTGGCCCTACTCCGGGAGCTGTGACCCTGCTGTTAAGATGAGGCCATACGGCGGCAGGAGGTCACAGCTCCTCTGGGCGGCGGCAGAAGGGTGGAACACAGACTTGAGGAAGAGAGCACGAGACACCCTGTTCTGAGGGGGAGGGAAGTGGGGAGGAGACCTGAGCCTCAGGAAGCAAGAGGGTACTCTCTGGAAATCCTCATAGTACGACTTCTCAGCCGAAGCTGGCAATCCAATCTCAGCCACCATTACAAGCAACCTACTGCTTTATCCAACATCCTTCCTTCCTAAGGGCAACGGAGACACACAGAAGCAGGGCTCCTGGCCCTGGCCATCCATCACAGCAGCAGGTTCCAGCTCACACCACGTCAGCACAGAGCAGCAAACCATCTTCAATGCCCACCCCTAGGCTCCAAGGTAGGTCCTGTCAATCTCCCAGTGCTTACACTTCAAACTAGTTGCAAAGAAAACGTTTTGCAATGGATGTCAAAGGCACAGTGATTGCTCTCAAGACTTCAGGATACTGTCTGAGTCTTATTTGAGAAGTTAATTAATGGGCTTTTTAGTATCTACTCTTGCTTTCAAAAACAGGAGAAAGTAAAATAGCAAAGGAGTTTTTTGTTTGTTTGTTTGTTTTAATTCATCAGACAACAACATCAAGCCATTTCAACATTTTAACCTAAAGAAAGAAAGCTCTGCTCTCCCATCCTCTCTGCTTCAGCTAAATATACATATATATTTTCACATAGAATCACTGAAGTTAAAAAAAAATGCAGAAAGGTGCAAACACATTGACGCTCATGCCAACCCTGGTAAAGACTGGTGGTGTGATGTTCTAGATGTTCCCAGCCCTCCTTCCTAACAAGCATCTGCTACGTCCCCAAATTGCTATGCTTTTTCCATTGATGCCTCTACCTCCCCTGGTTTTTGCATCCTCTCAGCCCCACCAGCACCACTGCTACTTTTCTTTGTTGACACCGTCCCAGCAAGAGACCTCCACGCTCTGGCTGAGGAGAGGCATTAACTGCAGGACCTAACAGCTCCTCCTGTCTGCGTTGGTAATCCAGCAGATCCTGACCTTTCAATATGAGCACACCCTGGATGCAGAACAGCCCTGAGCCCAGTGCAGAAATCAGCTACCTGAAAACCAGGAGCAGAAGCTTCTATCTGTGGTTTTCAATGTTGGGAGGAATGACAGGACTTCTGAGGAGTGGAAGGAACCCACCCCAACAAATTCCTTCTGCCTGTTTCTCTGTACAACTCCTCTCCCACCTCACCCCCTTTTTATTATTATTACTATTTAATGTCCTGGTGTATTTCTCTTCTTTGATGCAGGAGAACAAGCCCCTAACATGGTTAAATTGCTAAGCACAGAGGAACTGTCAAACACAAGTCCCACATCCTTCACTAAGTAAGCCATTAAGAGGTCAAGGCGAAGGTGCTGGAATGTGTATTTAAGGTTAATGGCATGGCACACGAACTCCTCTCACCTGTGTACATCAGGCTGCTCACAGATTTTCCATCCCACAGCTCCTTGCACCATGCTCACTACCCTGCAAAGCCTAGAAAGGGCATCCCTCACACAGGCAACTCCTGCAGGCACCTTTGGTTGCCCCAGAAGGGGAGAGCACCCTGTCCCCAAGGGCAGAGGAGCATGAGCTCACCGAGGAAGCTGAGGAATCCAGGGATAAAGATTGGAAAGCAGGTGGGCAGAAGATAGGATTACAGGACATTCTTTCAATTATGGCTACTGGGAACTTCAGTGTGCTATCATGAAAACAGAATTTATGCTGAATATTTTAGCAGAAAGCTACTGTATTCCATAAATGCTCCTGAGAACAGGGATTCCCACCCCCCCGCCCCCCCCCCCCCCCGGTGCCTCTAGGCACCCTGAGCACAGGTGAAATTCATCTGTCAGCCAAAGTGGTGAGAAAAGGTCTTGGACCTCACCCAGCAGTTTACCTTCTTTCCTCTCCCTGTAAAACAAGACTTTTGCATAGCATTACAAGAAAATAGTTCCCAGAAACATTCTTAGCTCCAAGTACTTCACTTGTCTGTGACAGTTTGTAACCAACACAGCTAAGGGTCTCCAGCAGAACTGCAGGGATTTTTTCTGTGCAACTCAATTTATGAGCAGATCTGCTTCTACCTGTGAGTCATCTGATACTTGAGCATTAGATAGACATGCTGCCAAACAGTCTAAAGGAAATCTTTGACCCATGGGATGCTGTCTGATGGCAACAAAGCATAAGAGCGCTCACATGGTGCAGCTGGGCTCTGCTGGTAAGGCTGGATGGATCCTGTGCTAGCAAGGATACAAGCATACCATTTTTTTTTAAAGAGACAAGTAAGAATTCACTGTCAGTAAATGATGAAATTGCTCTGATGTTACTCAATTGTATTGTAAGACAAACAGGTTGGAAGATTTCAGAATCTTCAGATTTTCAATAGCTCTTGAAAAACTTAAAGCAACAAAAAAGAATCCATTGAGAAAGCACAAACTGAGTTCTAGTGGTTTGATTGATTTATTTATTTATTTTAGAATTCAATGTAAGCTTCTTCAGGAGCTCTTAGCCTTATGGAAACCCAAATTATGTATTTGTGCATACACACACGTGCACTTGTGTGTGCATGTGCACAAACGTGTGCAGACATATACTCACAGCTATGAAGAACACCAACCTGAGTGACATGTTGGAGGTCTTACGTAAAGAAACGTCCTAGGAATTTCCAAAAATTATAGCTGACAATTTCCTAACTCAATAAAGATTGAATCCAGCATGGGGGAATTCTATACCAGACCTCATTTTGACAGATAAAGAGGAACTGATCACAGAACTAAAAATTAGTGGTAGCTTATATACAAGTGATCGTGACTTGATTACATTTATAAGCAAACAGGATAAAGCCCAAACTAGTAAGTTATACACATGGTAGTTTAAAAAGACAGTTTCACAAAGCTGAAAACAATTATGGACCAAATCAGTTAGGGAAAAGAATTTAAATAGAAAAACATGAATGATAACTGGGAGCTACTTAAGAATGTATTACTAGATGCCCAAAAGCCACAATCAAGAAAAAAAGGCCACATTGGTTAGGAACTCAACCTGACCCAGGGGAAGTCAGAGCAACCCGAATAAATGAAACACACACATAAACCAAAATAGAAATGTAAGGAAAAAGAAGCTGATACTAATAAATATAAATCAAGGGACTGTGGAAAACTGATAAATACCCAAGATAAATTACGATGAACGGGAGAAGGACTGTAAAGAGTTCTAAGCATATTGCGAACAAACTCATTGTAATATAACACCACTATCTGAAAACAGTAGTTAGACTTGTCAATATTAACGCAGAAAAGATTTCATTGGTGAATACATATTTAAATTATTTGCTGGGAAAAACAAAACTAAACAAAACTAAACACAATCAAGCAGCTGCTAAGGTTAAATTTCCAGATGAATTTGATCTCAAAAATTCTCAGCTAGGAATTTTAAAAACAGATCAGGGTTCTTTGGATAATTAGAGCTGCTTTGTTATAACTTTTCAGATATTGGGACAGAACCAGATGAATGAAACAAAACTAATGATAAGCACTGCTTTGGGGAGATAAGAGCAAACACTGACTTGAAAAACAAAGATCTGCCCCAGATAAAACCAGGTAGTAGTCTGAAGAACAAACTGAATTGAAGATTCAATCAGTTAAAAATTAAAGGAAAGTAATATAACTAATACTGAGCAGCAAAGGTTTATGGAAAACAGAGCTCCACAAACTAATTTGACATCTTTTCTCTAAATAAAATTAGTGTTGCCAATAAGTGTAATAGTACTGAGGTAATCAATATATAATCCAACAAAGGCACTGGATTAGGTAGCTACGTGACATTTTGATGGTAGTAGGCACAATATTAGAACACCAAAAAAAGCAGCTTGGCACATACCACTGAATGGTGAGCTGCATGAACACAGATCACTACAAAACATGGAAAGAAAGATCTCAGTGAGCAGAAGTATCCCTAGCAGTGTCCTGGTTTTCAGCCCTAGACTCTACTTCTTAGTGACCTGGAGGAAACACTGAAGTCATTAGTGGTATAGGAGGTTAATGGCAAGAACAAAAGAGTGCTAAACAACAAAGAGACAGACTGATCCAGATTACTTTGAAAATGGGGAGCAAACACCAACATACAACATAAGCTGTACCTTCCCAGAGTAGTGAGAGGGTTAGCTTTAATTCAAACATTTATAGCAACCTGGTGGACAGACACCTAGGTATGAATTCCTGCAGTACAGACAGGCAAAAGAACCAACATTCTCCCTGATTCAGGAGCAGGGGCATTCCCAGGAGCAGGAACCCTAATGTACCTTTAGTTTTGCACTAGCTGTAACTGCTACCAGATTGAGGTGTGCTGACATACCTGGACTCAAAGTGCTGAAGAGCTGGAACAGCTTCACAGGAGCACCACAAAAATAACCAAAAAGATTTGCAAAGTGTGAAATAAAAACAAAGTCCTATTCTATGTGGTTAGTTAACACTAGACAGCATGGATTAATCAGGGAACAAGGATGTAACTGTGTTACTTGACAGTAACAGCCTGTAACAGTAAGAGCCTGATGCTCTTACCAGTGCCAGCGTGAGGAATACTGAGCATGTTCACCTTGGCCTGAAGAGGCAGAAATGACACTCACCCATACAAACTCCAAACATCCACTAGACTTGTTTCTGAACTAATTTGTTCCCCACCAGCGTCCCTCCTTTCTGTCTCCCAAAGCCAAGATGCAGCGCCTGCATGGGCCATACACCAAGGCTAGGGAGGCTCAGATGGCTTCAGAGCCCTCCTGCTGTAAGCTGATGCAGACAGCCACCAACAAGTAAATGCACAGGTCCGAGCAAAAAAGGCCAGAAGCACGGTGGTTTTCTGGCAAGAATGAAGACAGGGCAACAAATTGCTTCATGTCTGGCTTGGGGAGCCCAGAGGCATGTGGTTTTGAGGGATGCCACCCAGGGCTTGAGGAGGATTGGTGCTACCGGGGACAGTTGGGACACTTCAGAACAGAAAGCTTTTAGAAGACAGGAGATTTTCACCCCACAGGGGTGTCCTGCCTAAAGCAAAGAGGTCCCAATCTCTCACAGAACCCCAAATGCTACCATGGAGCAGAGAATTCCCAGCAATAATCACATTACTTTTAATCCTTTGCTGGTTTTCATGAACAAGCAAACTGCCCAGCTGGGTTTTCCAGCTGGCACTGCCCTTCATCGTGCATATTTGTATTGCACATTACTGCATAGTAGACCACAATTCTGTTAATTATTTGTGTTTGCTACCCTGCATACACCTAGCTGGATGAGCCAAACTCAGCTTGGGAGCTCTCCACTGAACCTGAAGGAGGTGTACCGGGCTGTCCCAGCATGCTTTAAAGCTGCCAATACCAAGAAAGCATTCCTGCTAGCTTTGCAGCTAATTTGGGCTATATTTAAAATATTAACTAGTGTCTTTACATTCAAAGTTTGACTTGGCTTTGCTCAGCATCATAAACACAGATACTAATCTCAGGAGCCCCTCTGCCTCAGTAGCATTAACTGTGTTTGAAACCACGTTGAGACAAAGCCCTCCCACCTGCCCAAGCTGTAGGGGAGCTACTGGAGGGAACAGGCTACGAGAGGGTAGCAGATAACCCCAGCATCCTGGGCAACATTCCCTCCCAGTAAACAGTCTCTAATGCCCAAGGTCGTACAAGACACAACTGAAGAGAAGTTGTAAGCTACATTTGTCTGCACAGCTGTTGCATTTGCAAGTACTTAACACATTGCTCTCTAAACAGAAACAGGATGCTCGGAAGGACCCAGCAGAATGATGCCCTTCTTTTGTACCGTGGACACTTACGCAGAACATGGGCTCAACATGAGTCGCGTACTGACCACAACCCAGCTGTAAGACACACATATGCACACCCTGCACCTCCTGCGTATTTGTATGTACGCATAATGCACATTTTCCCATTACATGTTACTTTGAATAGAAAACTGCTGATCCAGTGTGATTTCATGCAAGTCCAGATGCAAAAAGGAGCAGAACTCAGCCCAGGCCACACTCACTGTGAATACAAGGAGAAAGAGGGAAGGGCATTCAACATTTTCTGTTATTCACTTATATACTCCTCCCTGGGGATCAGAGGCACATTTTTAGGCAGTTGTTTTTTTTTTTTTAATTCCTCTTATACAATAAAATTAGATTGCTACATTGTAAGACATGAAAACCTTTCTGAGTTTGAAGGCAGGTGCAAGGCTAGCAACAGCAGTGTTAATACCTAAGTAGGTCAGACTTCTGTGTGGTCCTTGAGGGTTTCATCACAGGACTAGTCCATTGATATTAATGGGAAGTACTCCTCCCCAGTCCCCGCATGGCACAATGACAATTCAGCTTGGCACAGTAATTAATGTTACTTCTGAGATGGCTTTGAATCAAGAGATTCTCCCTTTTCCGATGCTTAGAAAATATATTTGTGGGACAAAGTGGCAGAAGCACAGACTTTGGAGGAGCAGAGCGACCCCACCCCAACAGTATTTCTTTGGCTAATGAAATACATCTATGTTGACTCCCTGTGGATGTACATCTACACAGATGTGGGTAGGCAGATGCCTGCTGATGCTGTCCACACACCAGGCTAGCCAGATACTGGTTTGCAGCCGAAAGCTAGCTCTGCTCTGCAACCCAAAAAGCCTTTCGAGGACAGTGTCACGGGGTGCAGGAGCTGCCTCGCATCCAGGTGGCTCAGAGCCTGCAAGGGTGGTCAGCTCTGCACGTACCTCTCCATGCAGACATGCGTTGTAGCTGCTCAGTGGCATTTCTGTGAGCTGGATTTCTCAAAAATCATGATACCCACTTCCCCCTACACTTCTTTCCCCCATGCTCAGAGATATTACTTGCTCGTACAAATGGCGGTAAGGTCAATCACTCAAAAAATCAGTATTTATACAATTAGTATTTTCAATGGTAATCAGTCCTTTAATTTTATCAGTGTTCTGTTTTATAGTATGTCACTATAAAACTAGGCTAAAGCACTAAAAAGCAGTTTGACCCATCTTAATATAACACTGTTAGGTATTTATTTTTTTATATACACATGCACATTCTTCAGTACCAACCCTTAGCTCTGATTACCTAATTCTTTATTTTATATTAAATGCATTACCTGAGATAAAACTTTGGAACAATTCCAATTAAACAGAGCAAGTTCTGTTTTCTTTCTTCCAGAATATGAAATAAAGTCTTGAAATCTATCTTTATTTTCTACAACAATAGATGAAGTAGAGAACAGCTACTGCAATTACAAAATGCTTGACTGAAAGTCCATAGAACATGAATTGATCCAGAAAACAGTTTTAATCACTTTGCAAAGTCCCAGAGCTTGAGACACGTTTTATTGACCTGTAACACTGCCACCATCTTGTCAAAATATTTTCAAACTGGATTAAGCTGGAGGCTGCTAGTTTACAATGATACCATATATATTTTTTTTCCTCTAAAGGAATACCGCAAACTGTGTAATATCTCTGAGACAGGCAAATATTCTGACCTTTTTTCTTTCAGAATTCCTATCTTGGTGACCCAGCAATAAATGTATTTTTGAAATGTCAAATTTGTTTCCATGGTAACATGAAATGTCACTCCTGGAGATGATGTTCAATACAAATGTGAAGAGTTGAAGGCTATTTAACATGTTTTCAGTTGTACCTATTCAACAATGGTTGTTATACTTTGAAACTCAATGAAGAAATTAAAATATATTTATCAAAAGTTGATCTCTGGCAAAGTGACTTTTACACCTGCCATTATTGCCAGCAACAACACTCACTAATGAGAAGGCCCTTTGAGTACTTGTCTGCTGGGGGAGCACGGGAACAATTTCTATTGTATTGAATGCCATTGCCAAGTCCTATTTCCTGAGGAAAATGAGAGGTTTCAGCTACCATTCCTACCCAAATCCCATCTGCATGAATAGAATACAGGGGGAAGAAAAAAGAGAAAGAAAAAAAAAAAAAAAAAAAAATGACTGAATGACTGAGGCAACTGAAGAGAGAATTGCTTCTGTGAGTCCATAGTGTGTACAGCCCAATCATATAGCCTACAAATGCTAGAGAGAGGATACATACATACACACACAGACATAAACCCAACTAGTAATTTACCAGAAGCTTTCTAGCAGGTTTTGTGATTTGTACCACCTGCAGTACACAGCTCTCCCCCTGACCTCAGTGAGGAGCGGCAAAGGGCTGCAGTGCCCAGCAGAGGTACTGTGCAGGGAGGCAGGGCAGTGTCAGGGCAGTGTACTCGGTGCCACTGCTCTGAGACACAGCTGGGTCCTCTGACACAGCCGCTCCCTGCCTGCCTTCCTCCCTGCACACATGCAGCCAGGCACAGCACCTTCACACCTGCTTGACAACAGGACAAACCCAAAGGATCCCAAACCAGAGGCACTAGTTCAGGGCTTCCTAGCAGGTTCATTTAAGCCATAAGCAGTCACGCTGTGAGAGCCTGAAGATGCTGGTTACATTGCCGTCTTGGAGGGGAGCTACTCCCCGCACAGTAGAGGAACAGAGTGCTCTGCAACCTGCCCCAGCTAGAAATGAGCCAGGAGATACAAAGCAGCAATGGCTTGGCCATGGCAGCACTCACACACAAGCCTGACCCAAATCAGGATTGGCAAGAGCAGGTCTGCAGGGAAGGTGAAGTCTGTGCCCTGGCAGCACCGGAGGGCTTGTTCCCTGCCTGTGGTCAGCTACAGAGAAAAAGAGCCCCAAGGAAGAAGAAACGCCAGCCCTTCATGCTCAGAGAGATGGCTCTGCACCGCAGCTCTCAGGGGCTGTTCTAAAAGGTAAAAACAAGATACATTGCTCCCCATAGTTCATAAATAATATATGAACAATTAAGTCTCTTTTTATGGATGCTTCATCAAATATTAATCCATTTTTATTTTCATAAATTTTACAATTTACAAGTTGTTGTTGTCTTAATTTTATGTTAACAAGACATCTGAAGCTGATGAATTTGGTTTCAGGTAAAAATATGATCAACTCTGAAAAAAATGAGGGGAAAAAAGGAGTAGCACTGCCTACTTGCAGTCTCAAATATCACTGGTTCTTGCTGTTATTTCTTGAAAGGAACCAGTTCTCTCAATGAAAGAAGCATTTTCAAATACCAGTTTTATTTCATGAGAAGAGTGGGCTTTGCTCATATCCTTCCAGGCCCTACATCGCTGAGATAGAACCTCTGAAGGGAAAGCTCAAGAAGAATTAGATTTACTACATTTAGGGGCTGCATACAGAGGTATGAACACTGAACTATCCACACATGCAAAAATACTACAAAAATTGGTGGGATCCAAAAGCCACTAGGGCTGCTGAGCAAAAGAGTTAGTGAAACGCTTTGGGTTTGTTCATATTTCCTCCCGAAAGAAGGCTGAGCTTGTATTCAGGTCTCTGTGAAGATGTGAAGGAACCAAGCTAGGATAAGAGATGAAGCACGTGCAGGCAGGGGAAGCAAGAGGGATATCCCAGAAACATCTTAGGGATAAAGGAGCTGTGGGAACTTGCAGAAAGATAACTAGGAGTATTTCCCCTGCCTATCTATTGCAGAGCTACAGATCATAGGCCAGGTTTACATACACCTGAACAGCGATATGCTGGGAGAAGCACAGTGAATAACATGGTAGAAAAGGGGAAGCTACAGGAGAAGGACAGGGAGAGACAGAAGTTTTGAAATAGCTGCCCAAAAAAGAGATTAGATAGCTAATACGGGAGGATCTCTTATCGACTCTGATCTACCTGTAACTAACTAAAGAACCTTAATTTCCAAAGCCTCATCATTACAGTTTCCATATTTTCAAAAGACTCCAGAACAGTTTTGCTAGTGAGGAAATGGAAGAAGAAAATCCTCTGCACTCAAGTAAGATAACAGATGCCAGGCATCCCCACAGAACATATTAGGGGTCACTTTGACTGTTCTAACATGAGTTAAAATTAATGTCCCAGGAAATTTTTCTTCAGTAACTTAGTTACATAGCTCCAAATTTTGCCTCTTGGTTCAATTTAGGTAGTTCTGCATTATGGTGTGGATGCAGCAGTGACAACAGCAAGAAATCTCCAAAGGCATTAATGCAATCCCCACCACAGAAGAAATACTGCTTCAGCACCATGCATCTTGATGACTGATTTCCTCTGAGGTTCACTGACCAGTGTCATTATAACAACAAAAATAGACTGTGGAAGTAAGATGAAGCCAGGGGAAATAGTTCATTAAAAAGTAAAAGCATGCGCTGTCAGACACATACTTGCACGCCCTCAAAGCAGCCAGCTGTTTTATAACAGGCTAATTTTTCTAAATGCAATAAAAGGGACACAGTATAGTTTACAGTGATAAAAAGCCCAAGTGTGACTAAAGCAAAGACTGGTCTCCAGAAGTGCCTGTCAACAACAAAAAGATACCCCATGGAGAATCTCAGGCTTAGGTCCACGAGGATCTAGGTGGGCAGTTTTGAGCTCGGGAATACTCGTGCCACTTCCCGGCTGGCACTGCCATCAGTACCACAGCTGCCAGCCTCCCTGCATGGACATCACACCCAGGTAGCCCAGCTCCTCCAGGAGAAGCTCGTAGAAAAAAGGAAGCTCTCTACTATGTCCATACCTGAGCTGGAGCACTTAGCTTAGATGCCTAAGTTAGGTACAACAAACGCCTTCACCCAAGTCAGAACCTTCTCCATCTGCTGAGCCATTTGGGGCAGGCACCTGAAGGGAGTGTGGCATGCATTATATATGAGACCCTCCTAAACCATGGGACGTAACCCAGAACAAACTCCACACTGCTCTGACATACATGGGTGGTAACACCCACATGGCCATTCCCACAAGCTGCAGATCATGCAGAAGTGCAGCCACCTCTGAAGGAGTAGCTGCATGCTCTTGGACAATTATCAGAAGCAGCTCTGCATCACAGCCAGCCAGTTTTGCATCTACACATCCATTCCATTCAGATTAATAAATCTGGTCTCAGCTTATGGCTTGGTGGAGGCTCTGAGGACTGAGTTGACAGGCTGGGGGGCGGTGTGCTCACTACAAAAGCCTGGTAAAGCTGCTGCTGCTGTGAGGCATGCACCGCAACGCCCAGGGCCGCCAGCCTGGCACTGCAAGGAAGTTACTGCCAGCACATGGGGAAAGCATCATCTCAAAGCTCACAGAAACCAGAAACATTGCTCCCGTATTTGCTCATGCTTCGAAACCCACCCAGACAAATTGTTTTCTAATTTGGGCCTCTGCAGGTGGACTGAATTCCTACAGTTTAGGGTGATCACCACAGAGCGAGGCAGTGGCACCACCACTGCTCGCAAGTGGGGCCCATTCTGCTCCCAGCATCACCTTCCCTCTTGCCTCTGTGCAGAAGTCTTGGGTTCTCCCATCCTCCTTCTGTTTTCCTCCACTTCCCTCAGTTTTCATTTACTTTACAAGTTTATCTTAACAGTCGTTAATGATGTTCTTACTAAACTTGTCCTTCTTTTGGTCCCTTGCTCAGGCTGGGACCTCTGATTAAAAAAAAAAATAATCAGACTTGAGCCTTAGTGAGTAATATCCTGGTGTGCTTCACTCAATAAGTGTCACTCAATTTTGTTAAACTCCTTACACATGCAGAAATGCCATTTAATCCTTCAGTAAGTGAAGTGACTCCAAAATAAGGATCCAAGTGTAGTGAACACATTGCTTTAAAACAAATTAAAAAAAAAAAAATCCGTTAAAAAATTATCCTAAGAGGACAAAACCTCAAGCAAACAAGAAAGCTTAAGCCAACTATAATATGTAGAAACCTAATATCCCCCAAACTGAAAATAACTCCAAAATCCAATAACATAAAAATGCTTTATAAGATTTAAGTTGTGGTTGGTTCCAAAAGGTTCTGCAATGCAGAACCAACGAAATAACACACAGACGTGCCTTTGCTTTCTGAGTCTTTGCTCCAAGTGACAGCTTTTATTGTAAACTTTTGTTTAGAAACACCAGATTACATGATAACTCTCTTCCAAAAGAGGTTATGAAAAAGACATTGAGCAATTGCTCTTCAGCAATATTAGTTATAGCACAAAAAGAAATTGCCTTGATACACCACAAATGCCACTTTCATTATGACCAGAAAGAAGAAAAAAATGTAAAAGGTAGTTCTGTACCAGAACAAGCCTTTTATGGGAGGCTAAGAAACCTCTTTCTGTGGAGGTTTTTAAACAGCAAAGACTGACTAAGGGCTCTTGATAAGGGATCAGAGCAGAGGTGTAAGTGCCACCCCTATTTTCCATAAATCTGTGTGATTCTTGCAGATTTTCTCAGAGAAAACCTAGTGCATTCTCTCTCAGGGCACATGCACTCACAGGAAATGCAGTCAGGATTGTTTATCCAAGATGAAGACTTTCCAGGAACATCTGCAGGTCCCACAGGAACACAACTTAGACACATTCACACCCGGCTGCCCCGTTGCGCCCATGCTCCCCCATTACCAGTTCACAGCTCTGTATTTACCAGCTACTGCCACCCTTCCTTCTGAGACTAGGGGATGGGCAAGAGCACCAAGTGAGACCATGGCCCCCTGTCCCCACGATGGTCCATCACAAGGCTTAGGCATCCTTTTCACAGGGCCTAGTGCTTGAGTCTCCATGTTGGGTGCTCCTGACTTGGGAGCCGGAGACCTCAACCACCCCAGCACAGACACATAAGGATAACTCTGGGGCTTCGGCAGTGAAACGAACACGTGGCGCAGGAAGGCTGGGGAACCACCTACACGCTGGAACAGATAGGTGCCAGGGAAAAATCTGCAGTCCTGTAACCGAGACTATAAATACATACATGTACAGACACAGAGAGCTCAATTCAATTATTAATTCCATCATTTCCCAGCTTTGAAGGCCTTGATTTTTCAACCTTAACACTTCCTTACTAGATTTACGGGGTGTAAATGTCATCTGCAGTCACTTGTAATTTTACGATACATTGTGGATCTAACACCTACTAGCCGACTCCCTGCCAAAATGCAATATTTTTGTATAAAATGTGATCAAAAAAACATTCAGCTACATAAATATATACATACACAAGGGTTGTTTTTTTGTTTTGTTTTGTTTTTTTAAGCGGCTCAGTATGGAAAGACAGAATTTGGCAAGAAAAGAGTCTTCAAACAAGAACAGCCTCTGTGCGCTTGCGGTGAAAACTGGGTTTGATTTGATCCAGTTCTAAGTGTTTTAATATCACACATCGGGCATGCAGCATTCACACTGTGCCATTTTGAAGTCATTTTCGGAGCCCTACCAAGCCTGGACTGCTGCACAGCACATGCCTTCACTGTGCAGGGAACACACATCTTTCCCCCCCAAGAGCAGCACTGAAGGCAGAAGGCTTTTCCCTCAAGTGTGTGCTGCAAACTGTGCAGCTGAAAACTTCACGCTCCCAGCAAAGGAAGAGGTTTTGGCATCCATCTGTCCCAGAACTCAAGGAGCATGGTTTCAGTGGGAGGAAAAACGATCGGAGATGTGAGAGAGACTGAGAGCTGTTATTTTTTACATTTGGAGGAAGGTTGAGATATGCCTTTGTCTGAAAGTTTCTCTCACTGAGGACATTATAGATACCTGTTCACAGCCCAGGAAGACAGAGATCTCATCTAAAGGGAATCACAGCGAAAGAACCAGCCCCACAGCCAGGACCCTTAGGACAGCCTTAGTGAGCCTTGTGTATGGATGGCATGTGGACCAAGACCATCAGAATAACAAGCCTGGAGGATCTGAGGGGTTAGCAGGAGCTGATGTTCCTGAACATTGCAGCCAGGCTTCACGGCCCTTCCTACAAGCACAGCAAGACAAGAAAAATCCCCTATGCACTACCCAGTCACTGCAGAACAGTTCCTGCAGTCTTTCCTTGGACTGCCCCACCAGCTCCCACTGTGCTGCCAAGCAGGGAGTCCAAGGAGCCTCTGGTTCACCACATCCTGCTTTCTGCAGTATGTTCACAGCTGAAGCCATGCAGCAAGTCCCAAGGGGACAAAAACACTCAGGGAACAGAGGCAACATCTCTGAACTTCCAGTGGCTGCATGTCTTGGCTTTCAAAGAAATAGCCTCTCTCCCTCTCCCTTCACAGAAGAAACACTTCCAAACACGTTAAGCTTTTACATTTTTTTTTTTTTCCCTGAAGTTAATGAATTTCTATTGTTTTCTTGTAAATTATTTATTCATTAAAACAAGGCTTGCATGAAATGCAGGAAACCCAGCAAGCCTATGGAGGCTGCCGCATGTCATGGCAGTACGAGGTGTGAGCACTGGGACTGCAGCAGGGCAGCAACCGTACCCAAGTCCCGCAGCAGCACAGGGTCCCTGGTGAGAGCCCAGGCAAGGAGGACACCTCTGGGCAGGGGGGACAGCCCAAGAGGCCACCTGCAGCAGCTGCCAGCCGGGGGATGCCAGCACCACCACACATACGGGCAAACCCACCGGGTGGGAGGCATGAAGACCTTCATTAGCAAGAAACGCAGTTCCTCCTCCGCAGATTTGGGAACAGATCATAGCAACCAGATAATCACTTATTCAATTTATGTTGCGTGAGCTCTGTCAAACATGGATTAATAAATCTAGACTGCGGTTAGCTACGACTTCATCCCTGTTCCTGCGGCAGCCCGAGGCAAAGGCAACACAGCCATCCCCTTTAGATGCAGGGCAGCAGCCACAACAGGCCCAGTGCTGCTGGGGGGGGTGAGCAGCCCTCAAGGGTTGCTACCCCTACAGAAACAAGACGGAAGGTGGAAGAAAAGCAGCATTATTAATCCCTTTTGCAAAAGTAAGCCACAGAAATTTGCAGTCTGCTCAAAGTCAGTCTGCTGTGCAGCTGGGAACCAATCTCTTATCTCGAGTGCCAGTCTAGTGCCTAAACCACAAAAGCGCTCTTTCCTCCACTCCTTCAACATGCAAATGGAGTATAATTGTATAGGCATGCTTACCATAAACAACTAGCAGAACTTGGCATCGTGCTAATGGGATTTTTATTAGCCAAATATTTCTTTGGTAACCAGGTCAAAGAATCACGTTCTCTTTTGTTTCCTGTTATGAAATGAAACTGAAAAAATATGCCAGTTAAAAAAATAAAGTAAGAAGAAGCCCAACCAGTCCTTTTTTCATAAAGAAAACAATATGCTTAATGCAGAATAAACCACATTTTATGAAAAGAGGTCATCTTTGGGGGGAGGGAGAGAAACAATTGAAAAGAAAAAATGTGGCACAAGAGGGAATTATGATTTTTTTTTTTCTTATGGAAAGTATTTACATGTTTATTTTAAGCCTAACATAAATGTAAATATTTTAAACAAACAAAAACACACCAGGGGTAACAATAGAGTATTGTTGTTTTTTTTTTTTTTATGTTGAATAAAAACTGCCAGGACAGTGCATGTATATTTTTAAACATGCTGCTTCAAAAAGCAGGATGCAAGGGATGTTGCATCTTTAATTTTTCTGTTAATTATGGATTGAGCATTGTTGTGAGTCTTGTCCTCAAAACCCAGCTCAGAAAATAAGAGCAGATGCTCATACCCAGGTTTGGCTCATGTGGGAATTGAACAGAACATATTGGTTTATAATTAATGTAATTTGTTGGATTATCTTTTGTGAAGGAGCTAAGGTAAACAACCTTGCAGCATTGTAGTGAAATTCTTCTGCACTCCAAGCCTCTGTACTTGATGGAGGATGATAATAAAACTACCCTTCCTCCTGGATTGCAGGGAAATTTGAAAATGTCTGTCACATTCAAACATATTTTAATTAACTCAAAGGAAAGAATTAGGCTACAGACCCTAAAGCAAATTACAAATAGTGTTTAAAATCTGAGCTAATGATTCCCCAATTGGCTATTCTGATTAACAGAATTCTCTCATCGAGTTTGCTGTGCTTTTGTCATGGGGCAAAGATGGAGGAAGACTGTGCTTTCCTGCCCTGCTAACAAGGGCGCTGTTCTTCAGACCAAACCAACTGACCCAAAAGCCTCCTCCCTGGCTGGCACTCCTGCCCAGCCACACATTGCACCAGCAAGTATGGCACTAAGTGGCAACTTAAAGAAAAAATACAAAATCATGCAACACTTTCCAAAAAAGACATCTCTCTAAGAACACTCAGGGTTTTCATATGCATTAATCAACAATGTCTTAGTCTCGGGGGAGAGGGGGGAAGGGGGAAAAAAAAAAAAAAAAAAAAAAAAAGACACAACACTGTGTGATCTTTACTTATGGGGACAGGGGCAGAGAATGATTGCAGACATATCAGCCAAAAGCTACGTTGTGAGCCCCTGGACAACAGCACCCATTCGGACTTCAAACTTTCACAGTAGCCTGTAGCTTTATTTCTCCACGCTTCACAAAGCAGAAAAAAAAAAAAAAAAGTCTGAAGGAAGAAGTTTAAGGAGTTGGTTGAAGCTTGCTGTCTTTTCAGGCTCCCACAGAACATCTTTTAAACCTTTTGTGCGTTTAATTTCTCCTCCCTTCAAAGCACTCCCGAGGTCACCTTGCTGTACCAGTGATGCCAGCGTGCTGTCCCCCTTCAGCCACACTGACAGGTGTGAAGGAGGGGCTGCCAGAAAGCTGGCCCGGAGCTGTCAGGAGAGTTTCTGAGCCAAACACATGTGCTGTGGACCCTTCTCCTTAAAGAGCTTCCTTCAGCAGCAATCATCTGCTTCATATAAGCTGTGAGGTCTTACTGCCTTCAGTCACATTTAGGATGCTGCCTCCACCACACCGATTTTGCCCTACAGAAGCCACAGCCTACAACTCAGCTGGGAGACAGCCAGTGGAAGAGGTTTAAACAAAAGCTGAGTACCAAATATTTGACCTGCTCTTTAAAGACAAGAAGACATCATGGGGTGGATGTTTCCTGTCAGGACCACCACGAGCTAGTGCTGCTAAGGTTCATTAAAACAGCCGTCCTCTTCTAGTGGTGGTGGGGGGTGGGAATGGCTTTAAATTTAGACATTTCTTACTGCACCAGCCTCATTTGTTTTCAGTTTCCACCAAGACTTGGAGAGGCTTTCCCACCGCAGCTGCAAGGGCTGGTCAGTACCTTGGAGATGGGCTGTCCCTTTTCTAACTCTGCTTTCCCAGATAAAGGGCAACCCAGGAAGCACTTCCACATGCCAGGAGTGTAACACACAAACCAATTGGTCTGCCAAAGGTTTTGACTCGAAATAAGAAGTCAGCTGCTCCCTAAACTGCATATGCAGAATATTTTTGAGAACAGTCTTTCATGGATATGTCACACTTCTGCAGCTTTCTGAAACAGGCAATAGCACAGAGTTTGGGATACTTGTACAAGTTTAAAGTCTTAAGTGAAGGAGATTTCCAGCTCAGAAATGTACATTGCTAATGAGCTACAGGCACAGCTGATACAGTAATAGTTCCATCCTGTATTCACAAGAACAATGCTCATTCATGGGGAACCAATCTTATCAGATTGGTAACTTTATCTTGAATATCATGTTCAAATTTTCATATCCTTATAAATTAAGAAATACTAGAATGAAGTGACCAGATGTTCAAGTCTCCTCCACAGCACATTCATTACCAGACACACATTTAAGATGCATGCAAGTCTTCTAGGACATTTCTCTGCAGAGGCTCAACTATCAGTCCTCTTAGTGTCACCTGGCTTTGCTAGCACAAAGCCTTCAGCACCTCATCCCAGAACAAACTTCTGCCTCCATCCACCACTACCGCATCCCAGGACCACTAACATACCAAATCACTTCCAGAGGACTTGGGAAAGAGACGGCACCATTTCTCATTTTAAGCCAGAGCTGGAGGAAGAGAGCAGACGGGGATTTAAATAAGAGGCTGCTGAAAGATCTTGCCTCATGAGAAAGAGCCATGGGTTTATTGACAGTCTTCCTGTCCACTTTGTTATAATCTAGCACTGCATTCAGTGCTCTTACAACTTCATTTTTCCTTTAATGCAAGTTTTTGTTCCACATTAGCCAACTGCTAGTCCTGGCTGTTGGGCCTTTAATCTGTCTTTACAATGCTAACAACTGCATCTCTGACTATCAGCACCGCTGAGAATGTAACCATAGTATGGTAAGTTTAAGTGCTCAAACACTAATAGCAGCAAAATCTCTGTATACACACGCACACACGCTTTCCCTTTGATAGCTTACTATTTCTTTTCTAAAAGATGTGGAATGTAATTCTAGTATGATTATAATTAATCAGAAATTTAAGAGTAAACATACTGGTGCCTGTAAGTGAGAAATCCTGAGGACTGGCCTACAGAACATCTTAAATCACTTATTATTCTCCTTTTTCCCTCTGCTATTCTAATGCCAACAGCACATCTTCTTTTCAAATTTTGTAAAAGGAAAAAATATAAACCAAACAGGCTGTTCTCTGGCTGAGACCTTGGATTCCTTGGCACCTAATATAACAACAAAAAAATTAATTTCACATCATACTGGAAATAGCTTATATTAAAATTGCATTCTTGCTGCTTTGACTTTACTGTACATGGATTTTCTTTTATTTTTGTGATATGTAAGTACTCAACACTGGATTTTATTTTTTTTTTTAGCTAGCATTCCCTCTGTCAATTCAATACAATAAATGGGACTAGCATTTTCTTACTTGTTCACATATCCATGAAAACCATCTCTCAGTTTAGTTTTGTTGCTCTAAGTAAATGGGCACAGCACAATCCCAGTAGACACTCCAAGTGTGACCCTCACCCTCTTCCCTCCAAGAATGGTTTCTATTGCCCAGAAGCCTTAATGCTGGGGACAAACCTTAGGCTGGAGGCCTGCAGATGACTGACAATATGCCCACAATAAAAGCTTGCCCCTTCTCATCTCATATGAAGCCAGAAGATAACAAAGCTCCACAGAAGGCAGAAGAAAGGAGGGCTCCTGGAGGTGAGTGTCACTATTAAAAAGCAAGGCAGATTCCCTTAGAGACACAGAAACTCAGGGCGACTGCTCTGCTCCTTTTCCTACTGCTCACCAGCCACCACCATTCAGGAGACACGAATGATGAGACAATAACTGCATTTCATTGGCCATGCCACAGCCTTCAAAGCTGGCTCTTCCCTCTACTTTTCAGTTCCCTCTTCCATCCCAGCTGAGGAGTTTCAAATGTCTGCACATCCACAGAAGTTGTAAGAAAGCAACACCCCTTTGTACATGACCTCTCCTCCTTCCCAGCCAACCCCAGAACCACCTCTTCCCCATGTTTGTTACCTTCATCTCAAAAGCAGTTAAAGCAAATGTGGATGCAGTTTGTAGTGGCCATCCTCCCTCCCTTTGACAACTCTGGTCACCTTTAATGCAGAAAGACTGCATTACTGTAAGAATGTGCAGTCCCAAAGTCCAAAAGGAATCAGGCATGGATTTCTAGTATAGACACTCTCTATGAAGCCAACACAAAGTTTTACAGTCTCAGCAGATACCAAAAGCATTAATTGCTCACGCTGTTTACTGTTTTTTGTTGTTGTTTTTGTAAGTATTTGATCCAATGTTGGTTTGCCTTTTTCTCCTGGGAGTGGGTGGATAGTATTTTCATTACAACACTAATAAGAAAACTTCATATTTACTGAAAATGCAATTCTTTCATTTTTTAAGTATTATTTATTTGCTGCCTCCATACATTCCACAATGGGATTAGAATCTGGGAAGGCGAGGAGCATTTATGTGAAAGGGTCACGTCCTCATAAAAGGGAAGGGGATGAATGAAAGAAAAAGAGAAATCAGGTTTTGCTTTTAACTCCTCTATCTTGGATCCTGTTACTATTGTGTTAGTAAATAAAGCGGGCTGGGGCGCGGGGAGGTGAACCATAGGAATCACTTACTCAGCTGGACTCAGGAGATGAAAGCATATGGCCAAGCCAAACTGGTTTGTGGTTTTTCCCCATAAAGGTTCCCACTTCAGAACAGTACCAAGTTTTTACTGGAAATTCAACATTTGTTGACCAAAATGTTTTTAGCTGTCTTCGAAACTGAAAAATTGTAAGGCAGAAGTTTTACACCTTGATGTGGTAAATTAGCTAAGAAAATGGAGACTTGTGGAGAAAGCACTGTAAAAAACAAACAAACAAACAAAAACAATGACCAGAGTCACTACAGTTTTTCCCCCAACATCAGAAAGTCACATACATTGCCTGCAGTCATTCAATAGCAGAGGAACAGTTGTCTCCATTTGGTGGTGCACGCGCGCCTGGGGCCAGGCAGGAGACATCTGCACTCTTGAGCAAGGAACCCTGCAGTTGTGCACATCATCATCCAGCAAAGACAGCCATCTCAGAGCCCTGTCCTCAACCCAGAGGTCTAATTCAGTAGTCTCCTAAACTTCATTTTCAGACAAAAGCAAACACTATTGGCCTTAAGCTAGTTCTAAGATTAGATCTGACAAAAATAAAGGGTAAAGAAAGTTCAAGAATTTCATTGTTCCCATTTTTCAGACAGGTAAAGATGACATCTGGAAGTCAAAATGTCTCTTTTTGCAAACAAGCTTCTTTGGTTCCAGCATCCCCTGAGTATCTGCATTACAGGTATATGAAAGAGTCACTACATGGGGCAGTACAATCCATGAGGGACTGTCTCAGTTAAAAGAGGATGTCCCAGGCCCAGTGCCACAACACAGGCCTGTTCTTAGCATGTCACATTTCTCCATCACGAGACACAGTGTTGAGAATAGTGCACTAAGATTTGCTTAATGGTTTGCAACATATGTGCAGAGATGCAAAGTGTAGCCGATCAGTAGATGCCTGTGCCACCATTTGGCATCCTCAAGATTAAAATTGCTGCCTGGAACCCAACACAAACCCAGAGTAAAACAAGCCTCTCCACAGACAGGCTGTGCTTCATATACTAGCCCCAATTCCTGAGTTAAAGTGCAGCTCTTGTCAAATGCATGGCAATAACCTGATGCCCATGAAAATAGTAAAGGTGCAAGTACAGTTTAGACACTCAGGGAAATGGCATGCTGCCTGTCTACAACATACAAGAGGTCACTGCAACTTTAGAAGCACCTAATATACTTATTTTTGCAAACATTTGGGAACTTCATGAGCAAGCAAATTTCAGAACCAGCAGACCAAGAGACCATACCTACCCTACAGGTATGGCAGGCTGCATACAGGATGAGGTAAAGCTGTCTCCAAGATCTGCAGTTTAGCACTAAGAATTTTGTGTTGCCTTTAAAAAAAAAAAAAAAAAAAAGAAAAGATTGGATGTTGGAGGAGGGAAATAAAAGCTAAAAAACATATTGATTCAGCACTTTTTTCACCTTCCTTGATTATCCCATGTGATCACCATATAAAATTATTTCCCTGAAGAATCCCAGTAAGAACAATAGCCCAGCTTCAGGCTGGCACAACAAAAGCAGAGCAAGGGGAGAACCCACAGTCAGCTACTAAGGAAGCTGGAGTGACTTTCTGTAACAGGAAGCAGTGGCCATGTACAGAATAGCCGTAATAAATTTACGTCAAACCAGACTTCATCACATTCTCACTTTGTATATGCACTTCCCAAAGACCAGCTTTATGCATTCTGTCACTGTGGACACAGGAGAAAGAACACTTTCAAATTCAAAGAAGACATGTTCCCCATGCCTGCTTACAGAAGGTAGCGGTGGTTCAAATGGGAAGCTGTGTACTCTTCAGCAGCAAATTGCACACAATTATATATTTTCTTAAGGCACCTTTGCATTATTAAAGCCTCTTTAAAGAAAACAAAACTGAACACGGTTTAAGTACATGACTGCACAACTATACTATGCACTAGAACAGAAATGGACGAACGATTCTGCTCTTTTGCTCATCCTGTACTAACCAGCACAAGAGATGCAGGAACAACATCAAAGCATCCGCAGACATTTCTCTCAATCTTCCAGCTATATGCCTCCAACAAGTTAACAGAAACACAAAAGTAACAGACCTTACACCACTTATTTACCAAGGCATAATTTCTAATAGCCTTCTAGACAAAGCGTTTATAACCAATACTTGGACATGATGTCAGAAACAAAGAGACAATTTCTCTGACACTTTCTTGGTGTTTTGCATTAAAAAAAAAAAAAAAAAAAAAAAAGGCAAACAAGTAGATATGAGATGTTCAGCTAGCGTAAGAGAAGGCAGTTCCACCAGCTGAAGACTGGGCCACATGTTTTCTCTAAAACAGACCACAAAATATTACTTAGCACAATCAACTGCTCAAATCTAGCAGGGAAGATTATTGCTGCTGTTTGATTAAAACCCCAAGAGTTTGTTCCTGAAATACAAACTTTGACTGTGAGGGAATACAGGAATATAATTA
>CM021771.1:861769-863446 GCA_011076525.1 Nettapus auritus | reverse complement strand
GGGGGGGGGGGAAGAGAGTGATATGTACTCATTGCACTAGAGAGAGCCTGGAACATGCCCAAGTCTATTTTAGTCCCTTGCCTCAGGGTACATCTCCAAGGAAAGAGGAAACTGGTTTAATACCAAAGCTGAACCTAGACTACAGTTCCCAAAAAATCTTTCCTCTTGGCTCTTTTCTGAGTTTTCTCCCTCAGCTTTGGATGCCAGGTGCATCTTATAGCTTGCTGCCATTTTTGCTCACAAAGCACTCTTGTCCTTTAGCCTGTTGGTTGCATCCCCTGGGATGCTTCCCTGCTTCAGCCACTCCATGCAGTGTCCCTGCCAACCTCTCCAAGGAGGCATCCCCTCCCATGGGCCAGCACCAACAGGTTAGTCATTGCAGAGGCTATAGCCACCTCTTCCACAGCTGGTCACCCAGCCAGGAGGGTAAAAGCTCGTCCACAAACTGCTTAAAGGCTTGCATTAGCACAGGGACAGTGAGCAGCTGCTCTGAGGAACACGTCCTTCCCATTCCCACCTCATCACGAGCATCCAAATTCAACAGTTTTAGGTCTTGTGGACATTAGGGACCAAGTAAGCCAATAAATGCCATCATGAATGGGAGTGATATGACTGAAGGCAAGTCTGGGAGATGGTTCCCTGAAGTCCTAAGGGACAAGCTGTGAATGCAACAGTTATAGGCCAGTTTATCTGAAGGATCACGAAACAACTCCAAAGAACAATGTCCCTTAAACCTCTGCCAGCTAGCTAAAGATATTGTAACTCAATGCGACCAATTGCTCTTGTTAATGAACAGACAGATGGAATAACATGAAGGAGCACTACCTTTGAAAGTGACTTCAAAACTAAACTTCAACTGGCTTCAGTGGCAATTGTGCTCCTAGTCACTTCACTTAAACCAATCTTGGTTATTTGTGTAGATCATTAACAATCAGATGTTACCGGCTTCCTGGAGCATGGATATCATTTTCATACTGCCACGTGCACCTACAGAGTATTTGAGCCTACTTTAAACAAATCTGCAGCTGTAACTGAAAAAAGTATGAATTATTGGAAGTTTAGAAGAAATCGTAATTACTTCCAACCAAGGTCCAAAAGATTTAGTTAAATACTCCTTAGAGTGTATACAGCACATTCAAGAATACTGGCTATTCTCCAAAGGTTTGTATCTGCTAAGCTTAAAAATT
The DNA here is from genome assembly GCA_011076525.1 of Nettapus auritus. Classification (NCBI taxonomy): domain Eukaryota; kingdom Metazoa; phylum Chordata; class Aves; order Anseriformes; family Anatidae; genus Nettapus; species Nettapus auritus. The sequence continues at coordinate 862,259 of CM021771.1, read as the reverse complement.
CATGTAAGTCTTTAAAATTAATGCTGCATAACCACGTGTATCCTCTAGAACCACAGTAATTACAATAAAAGTGCTTTAATTTGTTATCAAGTGATTTCCATCATAATGTGACATTAAGCACCAAAGCATTTAATAATTATCCCATTACTATAATGTATTAATGATATTTCCAAATATTTATGCTAGAAGATAAGGTGGTTTTCAGTTCTTACTTCCCTTACAAACATAAATTGTTTGAGAGGTTCTGGATACAGGTCACATCCTGAGATTTCTCTGGCAGCTGTTTCTTTTTCAGACTAGAATAAGAAAAGAAAACAAAAGCAAAATCTTCTCTAATTCATAGCCATGTGACAGGAAAACATCATCCTCTTTACAAAGCAAGTCCCCAGTCTTGAAGCCTTGCACAGATGCTGAACTTTGAATTCAATAGGCTTACTCATGTGCATCAAATCAAGCATAAACTTCAGTCCCCACAGCTTCAAACTTGACC
>CM021771.1:841769-856769 GCA_011076525.1 Nettapus auritus | reverse complement strand
TCTGCTGACCTCGCCACCTGCACAAAAGGCACTGTCCCAGTGAGGGTAACAGCAAACAAAGGAAACATATAAAGTTGACCGAACAGCTCAGGGGGAAAAAAAAATGTTATTTGTAACCCTTAACAAGCTCATAGCAACCAGATGACATACTAATTTACTGACTGCTTTACACTGTGCAGTCCCCAAAACTAGAGTAAACAGTGCATTGCAAGAGTGATATTGCTATTCATTTTCTCACCAAACAATTCTGAGTCACAAATGTAGCAGGGTTTTTTGCTGGTGGTGTTTGGATGTTTGTTTGCTTTTTAAACTATTTTCCCCTCAAGAAATACTGAGGGGAAATCAACAACACCACAGTGCCATTTCACAGCTTGCAGTATACCTGAAGGTTGGACCAAAGGTTTGGTTTGGCACATATGCCCTAATGCCAACTGTCTGCTTAAGTTTGCTACCCCCTCCACCACCAGTTTTTGTTTTATCTTTTCAATCGCAAAGCAACTCCCTCTTGGAAGCCAGGACCCCCATGAGGCCAAAACTGTTGCTATTAACATCAGCTCCCTGTTCAAAGACTTTTCCAGCTTCAAGGAGCTTTTATCTGCAAGTTACTACTTACTAGAGTTTGGGAAAAGTCAGTGAGTCAGTGTCACTGGGTTTAAAATGTACAGATATCCTATGCTGTGGAGGCATTGCTACTTCTCAGATCAAGAAAAAAAATAAATAAATAAAAAGAAAAAAAAAAAGTTCCCCAATTTACACACTTCTCTGAAAGCAAAATATTTGAAGCTTTAATATACCTCATTTTCCGCAAGTCCCTAAGGGAAAAGAAGGAACAGCACAATATGTTTCCCACCTTAATGCTTTCGTGCCTTCACAAAGACGTATGAGACATGTTCCCCCTCTACCTGCTCAGTCACTCCATACAAAGTCGACTTTCAGCCTTCAGGAGAGATTCCTTCTTCTCCGAACACCGCTGCAGTTCTCACCACCACCGAGGCACAGAAGGGCAGCACATCCATCATCTTAGACATTCACCATGGCTCTGGAGACAGCAGCGTTGTCACCTTGTAGAGCCTCTCACTGGCTACTTCGAATGTCCTAGGCTCTCTAGGTTCTCTTTCAGTATTACATGGTTACCAGCTCCTTCCTTCACTGAACAGCTGGCCCCAAATGCTTCAGCTTTCCTTGTTTCAAGCTGGCAATTGTTGGCCCTCTTGTTCTCTCTCTCTGCTGTTTGCGCTAGGCCTCCCTTTGCCATCTGCACAACTCCAGCTCACACAGACCTTTCTCCTCCTCCAGGCACTATTGCAAGCCTTAGGAGGACTTCAGAGTTATTTTCTGACAGAGAGCATTTGGGGGCTTGTCTTTTGCAAAAGAGAGAGATTAGATTAGACAGGAGACAGAATATCTCTGTTTAAAAAGCCTGGGTTTTGTCTCATCTCGCTACAGCCTTCATCATCAATACACCTTTCAGGGTTCTCGAAACACAGCTACAGGCCTTGAGACCAGAAATGAGAGCAGCCTTGCGTTCACACAGATGTAACAAGCCCACAACAACCACGTGCTAACAGCAGCAATACCCAGGAGCCCTAGAGAGCAGCAAGCCAGCTCTGCCTTCTACCAGGTCTCCCCATGCTTAGAAAATCTCCAGTCTAGCTGGGGAAGTACAAGACAGGTAGAGGATACCACACACCAGCTTATTTAAAGACCAAAGACATTTTAAGGTTAAAACACCCAGGTTTTGTTGAATCACTTATTGGTTTTGAGAGAAAGGGGTGAAAAATAAACTCATTTACAGTAGTTTGTTGAGGAATCTAAATCAGCCCTGGCCATTAGCCAAGCTTAGCCATGAGAGACCACCACACTTCCTCGCCCTTGTCTGTGTGTGCTGGGGAGAGGCAAGCAGCCTGTGTAGGAGCTCCCTAAGCCCATGTTCTCCTTGTGAGCCTCACAGGTTCCCAACCCAGCAGCATCTGTCCCAGGGATGTTGGTATTAGATAGCCTGAAAATCAACACAGTAACACCTACACTTGCTCTAAGGAGCACACAGCAGCTTCTTTTCTGCTTTGCTTGCCTGGAGCACCCAGACAGAAGCAAGCCTGGCCTGTTCAGAGAGTGAATCAGATCCTATGTGCACAGCTTCTCTGTTTTATTTGTGGGCTCTTCTCTTCTACAGACTCACAAAAGAAAGGCTCTAAAGAGGCAGAACAAAAAAACACCTTGCAAGTACTCTACACAGAACTCAAGCCACCTGCTACATGCAGCAAACCACTCCTACATCCAACTCTCTGCCACTATTTTCTGCAAAAGGACTCCTTTTCACACCACATTTTATGAAGTTATTAGTGTGTAGCTTCTCCAACCTCACCCAGAGCGCACACAAGCTCACACAAATAGAGGATTTCTCTTCTATCAAGGAAGCACAACTGAGAATGCAATGAAAACCTTTAAAAAATCTTACAAAAGAAAGCCAGAGTTCTTACCTCATGAAGAAAAATGTGTTATTTTTCTCTGCTGTGCTCCGAACACACTACTTTCCCCTGCCTTGCCACCATCAGGCTAGAGGCAGCCCTCAGTGGTCAATTTAAAAGCTCACAGGTGCTAAAATGATAAGCAGAGAAGTATTACAGGTATGCTGGGGTGGCAAACCCTGCAGTAGAGGTGAGGGTTTACCTTAGGCAAGGTCCCAGAGGAGGTGAAATGCTTCAAGCAAACTGAGGTCTACCAAAAAGCCCTACCAGCTTGAAATTCTTTATTTTTCTTACGGAAACTTTTAGAAATCTTAAGCTACCAATGATATGCTTGTATTCTCCCTCTCAGATGATTAATACATTTGGGGTATTTCTATATTTGACCTTTATTTTCCCCAAGTCGTTGTCTGAAATACCCATTTACCACCAGCCACACAGCTTGGTACAGCTATCTTCAGAACAGAGCCCAGATCTGCATCCTGGGCATGTTCTGCATGTGTCTGGCTGTGGGAAAAGAAGTCTTATCTTTGCTTCCTTTTGAGGGGATGAATTATTATTATTATTATATTTTTTTAACATTTGAAATGCTGTTTATGAAGGGCAGGGTGGAGGAAACATTTGCTTTTGCTTCAAGTTAGAACTTACCTTCTTTTATGATTCCAGATGCTGGAAACAAGTTACAGAATAACTGTATTTTTCAGTTTACGACCAAAAGGTAACAGACAAATACTAAGGCAACAAACAAAAAAAAACTAAACAACAACAACAAAAAACTACTTCAATCTTAATCTACTTCATTTGTATAAAGCTGCACTCTTGACAAAATGAGAGGTTTTGTTTAAAAAGCTGTTCTACCTGCTCTAGTTTCCAAGCTATTGCACGGCCAGCAGTTTGAAAAGATGTAAAAAAAAAAAAATGCACTTTCTGAAATAAAGAACAATAATAAAGAAAGTATACTGCTAGGTTAGAGATGTTTTGAACAGCTGTTGGTAAGAAAGTCTTTCTCAAGACTTCTATTGCCTTGTTCTGGCTCCATGGGGCAGGACAGGTGAAAGAGTATCAGTTGTGCAAGTGCAGGCTTTTGTTCTTTGAACTCTACCCAGGAGGTTTTGGGTTGTGCTAGTGAAGGCTTCAGGCTAAGTTGTATCACAGGGCTTTTCTGCAGGACAGGTGAGGAGGAATATTGGCTTATCATTCACCTCTTTTTAGCTCAAATTGAAGCTACACATGTATCTGGGTACCTGGGACAAGAATGTGTAACAGCATTTTGACTCTCAGAGCAGCTGGGCACGGCGACAGCCCCCATCACATCTACCTCAACCTCCTATAGAAGTAGCTCGGAGGTGGAAGGAGAGACCTAACCCAGTAAGGTTCACCAAGTAACAGCCAGATTTCACAGTGGCTATCACATCCTTTGCCTATTCCATCTGCCCATAATGTGAACTCTGGTTTTAGTAGCTGCATATTAAGCCCAGACACAAATTGTTTAGATCATTCATATGGAAGTGGAATAATAATAGCCTTGCTTTGAACTTTTGTGCTCACACAAGCATTTTTCACCAGAAGCTTTCAAAATCAGTAGGTCTCCCCTTATACATACGTATTCCATAGAAATAGTCCTGTTCTTATTACCCCCAAAACTGAATACATGTTTCTTACGTAGGACGGAATAGTCTCAGCTATGGAGTTCCCAGTCTAAATAAACAAATTAGACAAATCAAGATATGAGACCAGAAAAGAAAGGTGAAACATTTTTCTAGAGATGAATGATGAAACAAAAACACTTCCACTCTCAGGCCCAACAACCCTTTGCTGGATCATGCCATGTTGAACTGCTTTACTTGCTCCAGATAGTTTTAATAAAGCTACATTGAACTGGAAGACGATTCTTCTGGGCCCCTCACATTCATCTGAGCAGGCTTTATGGCCTTTTGAAATAGTTTTGTCCCTTTCTTTGGTTTAAAAACAACAGAAATGGTTCTTCAAAGGTGGAACTCTTAGCTGGCCAGAGGAGGTACAGGTACATCTGCTTCTAATGGACTATTTTGATTCTTTAACACTGTCTTATAGCAGACACAAAATCACTTGCTTCCTTAGGTATCTCTACACCATTTGTTTAGATCTGATGGCAACAGAATTAGGGTTTTGTCAAATTCTGAAACTGAGAAACAGCATTTGCTAGAGTGTTCTTCAGTTCAGAGAAACAACTTGGTCCCATGCCACAGAAGGTAAAGAGAATAGAAACTCATTTTCCTTACTATAGGACAGTGTTCAGCCATACAATATGCACAAGATCTGAACTGAATTACATGAGAACCTGTGTCCATTTTCAGGGGAGAGCAGTATGGCATCCCCCTTAATGCTGTGTGGTTATTACTTGAATTTATACAAATGAGACATATTTTGAAAAGTAGAATAGCAAATGATTTTCATAGCTCATCTTCCAGAATATATATATATATATGTGCATATATGTATATATATATATTTTAGGACAACTAAAATATTTGAGAACTTAGTCAATTTGAGCAGTTTGTCAAAAGGTGAGAAAATTGCTGGGAATTTCAAAAGTTTCCAGTTTTTAGTTTTGAAGCAGTATTTTCCTTTGAAATAAATTAACTAAAGAGGGTCAAATGCAAGAAAATCCTAGAACAGTGGGCGTGGAAGATTCCTTATGACTGAATTATCTGAGCTTGATCTGAACAAATTCCACTATGAGACACTTAGGGCAGTTTGCAGTGTGCCCAGTATGATGGACTTGTGGGTTTTGGCTCACATACTGTTGTAATGCTCTCTGCTGCACACTGAGGATGGGTGTCCTCTCTTCCCAGAGGCCACAGCTGCCCCAGCTCCCTGCAGACACGCTGGTGGCACAGAGGAGATGTAACACTTGCCTTGAAGAACAGCTCCAGAGTGAGCAAGAAGAGCCCATCTCAGAGGCTGGCGGTTTCTGCTGTGAGAATAAATCTGTTTTTTCTTGGCCAGACTGCCCCCTCCAGCCCCCTTTTTATCTGTTGTTATGGCCACAGAACAGACCAGCAGGTCAGTGAAGGAAACCTGAAAACCTGTCAGCCTCCTCAGTGCAGTCACTCCTCTGGCCCTCCAGGCCTTGCTCACAAACCCATTTGAGCAAGTAAGGCCCCTGTGGGCTCCAGGGGGGCTCTGGGCCTGGCTGAGGCCAGATGCAGCAACTCAGCTTTCTGTCCAGGCACTGGAGCAGTGAGAGAGAAAAATGAGTGGGAAATTGAATTTCCTCTGCTGAAAGATTAAAAAAAATAATTCCTCTAAATCAGGACAGAAACTGTTAAAAAATTACTTCCCCATCTCTCCTCCCCCTCACCCCCTCCCCCTTCATAGGAGGGGAAATATGGAGGGAGCAGTAAAAAATGTTTAATTTTAAGTGATCCCAAATGAATTTTTGGACTTGTCTTGCAGGCTGCGAGCCAGTCCAGGATGACAGTGACGCAGGCCAAGGTGAACAGACTGCCAAGGGCCACTGACAGAGGCAGGAAAAAAGTCACTTATAAACATCGCTCCCCAGCACGCTGTCAGGAACAGCTCCATCTACAAGCACAGCTAACTCCTCTCAAGAGCTGGCAGAACTGAAGAAGTCCCAGAAAGTGTTTTGGATCTGTCAAATCAGCCATTACCAAAGAAAAAATATCATGTGCTGGGTAACTTTTCCCCAACTCTAGCTGCATGATATAGTTAATCAGACAGAGGGATGGTCATTATTACCATGGGAAATGATTTTTGCCATATTACACAGGAAATACAGTACAAACTAGTAGGATGAGCTCTGGAGATTTTGTCCCGCACACTGTTATACACCTGGAGCGCTAAAACATGAATACTTGAGCAGTGGGATAACACCAATTCCTGTAGAGAGAATGTGGGCACAGATCCCACAAGTTATGCCTGAAGAAGAGCTGATTAAGGATGCCAAGTTTTGTCCATGTGTAAATTTACAGTTGGTGGCATTTCCACTGTAGGTGCCATTGTCAAGATTTTAGGATTGGATTGCAAAAAAAAAAAAAAATGCATTTGACTGAAACTTGCCATTCAACTTCTCATCATCGGAGTAAAATACCATACTGTACCAAGAATGAAAAGAGAGGGAGAGAAAAAACAACAACATTTAGCAGGTTTTAAAATTATGCAGATATTTTTAATGGCTTGGAGTATTCAGACACTCACTCATATGTCAGAAAACAGATTTGATTTATAGGAATGACATTTGGCAGAGCAATTAATCCATACTATGTTCTAATCATGTTTGGTACTAGGAGAGGAAAAAAAAAGTCAAACTTAGGTTTAAAGCTGACTGTGCCAGGAATTATTTTCAAAGAAGGCTCAGAAGGGTTTTTAGTAAGCTCAAGGACAAAATCTGGTCTTTTATTCCTTCCCTACTCCACCACCCACCATGAGAATGAAGATTGCATCCCATTTTCTAGTTGAAACTCAACAATTCAATCTTCTTGTCTCCACTGGGAGTGAAACGGGAGCCTGGACCTCTTTGGTTGTTAAGCAGAAAAAACCTCCTTCCCACGTTATTCCTCAACCTCAATGAGACTGTCTAAATGAAATATAAGGAGGGAAACTATGGATGGTTCCTCAGAAAAATTCTGGGTTTCATCAGGCAGAGCAGGGATTTGCCTTTGTGTGACTGCCCTTTGGTCTGACTTGGGGCAGAGCTCTTGCTTTTACTAGGACGAAACTTCCACTTGTCTCCATTTTGGCCCCACATTTTCCATCTCAGAAATATTTCCTGACATGGCAATGTACAGCTTCTCATCTGGCACTGCTTAGATCTTCACTGCCAGAGCATTTACAGTTGACTATGGGGGCTTCTCATGCCCAGAGCATTGCCACTGCTCAGGTACCTGTGGCAGCTTGCATTATGGCAGAGGCCCAGGACCAAGGCTGCAGCTTCCCCCTCCTGTGGACTGAGTGGGATCTTCTTGTTTCCGGCTCTGGGACCCTGTGTCCCTGAGAGGGGTGTTCTGCTGAGACCCGACATGCTTACTCACTGCTCACTTGGCCAGCAGATCTTCTGAGTGTCCGTGCTCCTCTCTGTATGCCCATGGAGGCTGACACCTTCCTTTTGCTAGGTTGGTTTCGTACAAGCATTGCCTCTGTTGCCTTTATTCCCATCCCTAACATTGATTTCTGCAGGGAGGAAAAGCAACCTTGTGTTTTATCATCCAGCTTGACAGACATGACCATTAAGAAAAGCTGCTCTGACAAATCCGTTAGAGACTACAAGAGCAAGCACTATGTGGTAGCTTTTCACTTGCAGACTTTGCAGAAGATGCGAGTTAGCTCACGCAGCGACTGCACCATGTCTAACACAATGCTAGTGCCAGTTTTGCCAGAAGAAATCTTTCCTAGAGCCTATTTTGTCTCAAATCTCTCAGAATTAAAGCTGACAGCTGTTCCACAAAATACCAACACTAGACATGTAGCTGAGTTTGTACCATGGACTGCTCACCACTAGTGGCTGGGCATTCAACAACAAATTAAAATAAATCTACACTTCATGTGATTATTCGGTTCTTCTTGGTTGGTGTTTGGAATTATTATTTTAAAAAACATACCTCCTCTTTCCACTAACTCTATTACCTCTTCTTCATACCCCAGCTCCTGCTTAATTCATTCACAGATGAAAACATATTCGTCTACACTCCTTCCAGAATAGCTTTAAAAAGCCAAGGTTACATTTTTAAGGCAAATAATTATTTCAGCAGACTGGTTTTAACACCTGCTACGAAGATTGCAAAAGCACTCACATTCTACCTATAACTCAATTTTCTCACACTCATAACTCAGAAAATATTTGCCTCTGGGTTTAATAGCTTCCATATTCTTTTCTATCTGAAGATGTACCGTTAAATATTATTACTACTGGAGGTACGTTTGGGCAACGTCTTTCAGCTGTATTTGAATTAAAGGGAGAGAGAAGAAAAATTCTGACCAGATGCACTATTTTTGGAAGATGACTACAAAAAAAAACAGCTGACCTAAGCTAGCTTCTGCTGAAAATTATACCTCTAGGAAAGAGGAAGGTAGGAGAGAAGAGTTCAGAGACACTGAGGAGTGATTTTGGGGCTTGCTGTAGGAGCCATGGACTCATGCAGCAGGCAAGCAAGGCCTCAGCCCCCCATAGGTTTGCTCTCCTCCAAGCCAGCCATCCCAGCCCAGCAGGGAATGCTTGGGGCAGCCTGTGCAGGGGGAGCGTAGTGCCCTCAGGGAAAGGGGATGTACACCAGTACCCATCAAACAATTGAAATACAGTACAGTAAAATATTGACTTTAGGAACTGCAGGAAAATGAGGCAAAGCTGCTGATCTTGTGAAATTTTTCTGCCCATAAATATGCCAGCAGTCCACAACGGCTTCTGCTCAGTGGCACATACAGAGCTCTCCCACAAATGCTGCTCTTGCAGCACAAGATGCAGAGACGCAGTGAAGCCAAGTGGAGCAGTAAGCAAGGAACCTTTCCACTCCTTTTTCCCACTTTAAAACTCAGTGCTACGGCTCATTTCCTCAGAGTAGTTCTGTGCAGACAAAACCTCCTACCTGGAGGGACTGCCATGGGAGTCAGCGGAGTCTGCCTCAAAACCCATGCATGAAATCGCTCACTGCCATAGCTGAGAGACTCCTACATTTTGCCATGATTAATTCATCCTGTGCTGCCTCACCCCTGTTGGGCAGCAGGGAAGCAGTGACAGGACAGGCACCAAGGCCTGCTCACTCCCAGGGCTGCCCAAGCTCTGGCCCACGCCAGGAGCACCCACACATGCACTCCGAAGCTGCAGCCCTTGGGTCACAAGCCGGCTGGGCTAGCCTGGAGCAGGGCTGCAGTCTCCCTGGTGCAAAGACTGATGGTTTGTGTCTAGTCTTTCTGCTGGAAAAACTCCTGCCTGTCCAGCTGTTCTTCCCTGTGTGTCGGGGGCAGCCCCACGCTTGCTTTGCCCCTTCCCCACAGCCAGCCCTCATTTGAGCACCAACTGATCTCCATACAGTGCTGCGAGCTGCTCTACTTTTGCTACGCGAAGCCAGCTGGCGGATAAGTTACCCAAGACATGAATTCACAGATCACTTACAGTGCAAACAGTCTGACCAAAAAAAAAAAAAAAAAAGCCATAAAACAAAAATAGGGAAAAATATCCAAATGTAGCATTTCAGGCAGAGTATCTCAGGCTATTGCCCTCCCACACAATTTACTCAGCTGAATCTGGAGCAGATAAAGACCCCAAACCTCGCATCCTTCCACATGCAAGAATCCTGAGGTCTGATCTAGTGCTCAGCTGAGTCAAGAGAAAGACTTCTGTTTGCTTCATTAGGCCACAGCAAGTATGCTTCTGCCTGAACTTGGAGTATGATTTATGCATTTTCCCATCTAACGTGATAGTTTGCTATGAAAACTTTCAATTATACCTGCCTGAAATCTTCTAGATTTGATAGTAATTGGTGCTTTTTTCCTTGCACTGACAGAGACAGACAGCATCTGAGTAGTCATTAACTCTCGCAGAAATACACAAACTGGTAAGTGTTTCAGGTTTGATGTTACAACTGCTCACTGTCACCTTGGGATCTGCTTATGCCAGTTATTCCCTCCACAAACTCTTTGTCAGAGCGCTTACGTTTTTGCTGGAGAGCTTTCAAGTTCTCTCTGTGAGTTGAAATCCACATCACACACACAGGCATGCACACACTCTGCTTTAAATATCATAAACAAATGATACCACAAGCCTTCTCAAAGCATCTTAAAGCGCTCTTTTCTTCCACAGGATAACGTATGTGGATTTTTCTGAGGAAGCCTTACATGTTGATTTTATTTATTTATTTATTTTTAATAATAGGAAATAGATGTTTCCTCCTCGGTGCTTGAATTTTGAAGTCTGGAGTGTGGATTCTTCAATAGATGTGGCAGCATGTGGGTATTCTCTCCCATTTTAGAACTCAAGTTGCTATAACAACCCACAGCATCTGCTCAATCCAGTACCTAAGTGTCTTACCCCCCTCCCCCCCCCCCTCCTTTCCTTTTGGTCTCCTATTCTTCTGAAGTCAAGTGCTTTGCTTTGGTTTTTATTTAAGGAGCTAGCTTATGCTGTAATGTCTATATGCAGAATAACGTGAAAGAAGACAAAACCTGTGCTGAAAAGATCACAAGTTTTAGAGAGTATCTGGCCGAGTGGGATGAGTTCTGTGCTCAGCCCAGTTCCTGACAAAGTCAAGATTCACCAGTTTTGTGACATGAAATTGAAATTAAGTACTACAGCACATGACAGTGTGGGTTTCTCTGATGAATGACGGACACTATCAGGGAGCCACTGACAGAACAAGAGCCAAGAGATGGACAATCTGGTCTTGCCTCTAATTGGCTTTGTATAATTATTTTGTTTCCTACTTATTAACCACTTTCCTCTCCACTTTTTAGTCTCTTTGATTTTTAATGAAATGGATTTTTTTTTTTCCAGACGGGAAAAAACAAGAGACATTACATTTTTCATTCGTACCAGAACAGCAATGCCACACAGGCATTGTGGTTTGGATATTCCACCATCCTCTGTGTGTTAGCTGTCCAGGTTTCTTGCTTCATCATACAGGACTCCTTGTGAAAGAGGAGCTGTCGCTGCTGGAGACCCTGGCTGCAGTGCCAGGGTCCTCACCATGGGTAGGATTTGTACCTCACCATGGGTAGGATTTGCAGGCTTCTTGCTGCCATGTAAGCTCTGCAAGGTGGCACTGTGAAACCAAGCTCCTTGTTGCCTCATGCAGCTGCCCCTGCCTGCAAGCAAACTCTCTAGCAAAGACAATGCATACAGCTAATGAGAGACCTGGGTCATGGGCACAGCTAGAGCATGTACCATGTCTCCTCAGCCTTTACCACTCCCTGACATTCAATACACCAGATATTCAAGGTGAGAGTCCACGGGGACTAGCAGACACAACAGTGAGGAGGGCTGAGCCATGCAGATGGAAGATGGTGGTTCTGGGAGCAGAACGAACAGTCTTGGGGAACAGGAGATGGCTCAGAGCCATCCCAGGGACTGGGAACATGGAAAGCCTCCAGAAAGGTCTGTCAGCCTCCCAGCTCTCCCTTCTCCTTTGCCACCACTAGACTTAACCTTTGTCTTTCCCTGCACCTAGATACAGAGCAGTATCTGGATCTACTGAGGAGAGCCAGACATTGGCTAGGTGTCCTTCACCTCATATATGGACTTTCAGGGCCAACTGTAAGTAATCCGGTGCCATTAAAACTCCCATGAGGGGCAAGCAACCTGGTTTCCCATTTGTCTCAGGAAGCACATGATAATTTTCTCTGAAATCACACCTTTCTCCTTCAAAGCTTCTGTGTATATTTGGTAACTTTTACATATGTCATTTCTGTACGACAGCCACAGCTCCCACCTGGAGTTTTGCAACATTGTCCACATGTTACCTTTCCTGAAGGATATAAATGTGTTACTGATACTATTTTCGTAATACAGAGAGAAAGTGAGAGGAAAAGAAAGCAGAAGGAATGAAGTTGCATGCCAACTGTGGCTCACCTTGTGCTGCAGAAAGGCAACGCAGAAGATCCTCCCTTCCCTCTTACTTTGCAAACACACAGAGACAGGGTCTCTCTCCCCAGGCACAGGGACAAACACCACCCTGAGCCAGCAACTTGCTGCTGTCTACCTGCTGAGGAGATGCGTGCACTGTCCTTCCTTGCCCCCAGCAGGTAATGGCGGCCTCTGAGACTAGGCAGCTATGGTGCGGTGACACTCAGGTGGCAGAGGATCAGTCTTGTTCTGCCTCTTCACTGCTCATGCCACAGCCCCTCAAGTGTTCTGTCATGAGGTAGGCACACTGCACTTCCTCCACAGGCAGGGACAAACGCTGTGGGTTGGTGTTGTTCTCTCCCCACCCACACTCCCTGAAGGTGCTCAGAAGCAGCACTCTGTGAGGCTGAGGGTGTTAGGGGGACAGGAGCATGGAACCAGCAAGGGACAAGCAGCGAGTGGGCTTCAGCCAGCAACGGCCTTCATGCTGATGGTGCCTCAATTCTTTCCCATAGTCTGAAGGCACATGGGTTCCCTCACCATGTCTCCATCCCTGTGGAAGTATGGAAGCACAAAAGCAATTATAGCTATTGCAGACATCATGCAAACTGAACTAAAAGTGGGCAGGGGGACTCCAGGGAAGATTTCAGTGTTCAGATAGGGGTTGCATTTAAGAGCCTGTACAGTGTGAGAGGTCCAGATCAACAGAACTGGGCTAAGAAGCAAAACCACCTCCAGCATGCATACACATGGCTCTGTTACAGGACAATTACACCCTTTTAATTTCCTTCAGCTTTCCCTGCATTGCTGTAAATGAGCACAGGTTAGCCTTGCTGTGCTGATTTACGCCAGCTTAGAACCTGGTGTTCAGTATAAAGAACATGTGATAAACCATTACACCATTAATCTAATTAAAGAACCTTAACAAGCCATTAGCCCATTAAGACATTCCCAAAGACTGGTTATTGGAATCTCAAGACTCCTGTCTAGTGGAAGATAGGTTCCTATCTAGTGGAAAACACAGCCACACACTAGATGCCAATGTGATGAAAAGACGTTATCTGAATACTTTAAGTAGACAAATCTATTTATCTTTGCTTTACCAAGAGCTTTTCTTACTGATTTGGGCAGGAAAGAGGCCCTGTAGGCACCTGTTCATTCAGCACCTTTTTTAAAACCCAGGATTAACTGGATGCTACTCCAAAACCCGAGCAGGAGAAAATATAGCTACAGTCAGATTTTATTATTACTAATGCTCTGATTAAAGTAACACGATCTGACCCAGAGGTTTAATTTCTAGATAGAGGTCATAAACAAATTAAATACTAAGATATCTTTCATCATAGATGTGGCAGTTTTGATCACAAATTATTAAAGCTCCTTATGAGAAGTCCAGTAAATATTGTCTTGAAATCTACCTTTTAAAGTTTTAATCTAACTTTACTACTAGATATTCATCCTTGTTCTGCCACGGTTTGAGGCCTGACAAGTCTATCAATTTCCTGGTCACATCTCTGCATTGATATTTAGAAATCAAACCTCTAAAATGACAGTTGTCTTCTTTGTATTGTGGTGACCTAAAATCCTGGTAACAAATGTCCTGATCAGTACAGTTTCTCTCTAAATTAGGATCCAGAATGGGGGATCAGTCCCACTGGAGATTTTGGGAGGTCACACTGGGTGCAGGTGAAAGCATTATGTCCGATGATTAGGCAAAATTACAAATACGCTTACACACCAGGTACCATTTTTAGCTCTTTGCAGTAGGGTTCTGTGGCATTACAGCCTGGACTCCTCCATATGTGTAATCAGCACTGACAGCTTGTTAAGTAATTCTTCTGCAACCCAGCACGGAGCACATAAGAGATTGCCTGTGCTCCTTGGGCAGGTTGCGACCAAACGCAGACCAAGAGATGTTTAAAAGTATTTTCATTAGGCAGCATTTCCAGCTGTACCACTAACACTGTTCAAAATGGAAAGCAATTCTCTTCCTGGCACCATTTCAGAAGATTTAAAATGCATCATTCTAATTACTGCCTGACGAATAATCCTGGAATGCTAGCTGGTAAGTTTGCAGTGCAGACAACACATATTATCACCATGCTGGTATATTGAACATTTTATGATGTCTAGTATCTCTAGGTTATAAATGAGTGAAAGCATCCTTTGCCACTGATGGAGATACAGCCCTCTAGCATGCAAGCTGAAGGTTCAAACATCAGTGTGCCCCAGATGCAGGCCCAAGGTAATTTTTGTGCTCAATCAGTCTAGAACAGTTGCCAAATCCGTCTTCTGATTACTCCCGATCATTTAGATGATGATTTCATTGAGTCTTTCCAGAAATTCATAGAACTCCTCCAGATTACATTAACTCCTTGCAGTGCTGTGTTACAGTGATTGCCTGATCACACAAAGGTCAGTCTCCTTTATCAAGGCCACATGTAGATCCGTATCTGCTTCTAGTGATTCAAGCACCTTCAGAGGTCTGATTAATTACGCCACCAGGAACTTCATCCTCCGCCATGCATCCAGGGGATGCAGAGCCTTCAGCGGGCTATGGGCATGAATACTTTGGCTGGTGTTTAAGGGAGGGAGCTCCCATGCCAACTTTTCCGAGCATTGCCTGTCACTCGTATGAGGTGCATTCAACACACAGAACTGGTTTAATGCCAAATCCTGAGTGAGGCCAAGGGAACAAGTGTTACTCACATGTCAAGAGATCAAAAGAGAAGTTTCAAGAGGGACAAGCAGCCATCAGGAGAGGTAAGGATGAAAGAACATTTTTAAGCCCCTGTTGCCCCACAAAGCAGAGGCCTAATACAAGCACAAACCAAATACCAGCACTGAAAATTGTGCCATCTGTAAACACCTCTAGCACTGCCTGCTTATCACCCAGGCAGCAATGTGGGCTGATTTCATGGTATTCAATAAACTTAAGCTCCCCCTTCTCTCTCTCGATCTTTTTTTTTTTTTTTTTTTTTT
>CM021771.1:802658-836438 GCA_011076525.1 Nettapus auritus | reverse complement strand
TTTTTTTTTTTTTTTTTTTTTTTTTTTTTTTTTTTTTTTTCCGCTTTAACTCTTCTGGCACCCTGCAGGAGCAGAAACACCTGGTGCAGCCACCATGTTTACACCAGGAAGGGGCTGGCAGAAGAGCTGCTGCTTCTGTTTTATGAGAGTGCTTTGGGCGTTGGCACGCACATACACAGAATGCCTCTTTTACTTCCTCCCCAAGGCATGTTTTACTGACCTATTTATTATGCCTTCATTTCACTTAGGGTGAACAGAAACACCCTGTTTGCATTCGCTTTTATATCCAGATCCAGCAATAGCATGGGAACTACAGTTACCTAATCCTGCAGGGACACAAGGACGGCCTTGCCGAGTTTACCGTGTGCCCAGCTACACCAGAGATCCTCCTCCAAACATCAGTTTAAATGCAATGAACTCTGTGCTGGGCAATTGGATGAAAACCTACCAGTGCAATGTGCTTTTTCCACCCTGTTTCCACCTACCTTGAGAGCCAGCCATCAAATCCATCTTCCCCATACCTCTGTAAGTCTCCTTTGTCCTTCCTTTCTTGGGTGCCCTTTTCCCCTTTCCCTTTCTGTTGGTTAAATTCAACTCAAGGGATGAGTTTTTAAGAGGAAAAAAATCAAAAGAAAAATATATCCTGGGCCAAAATGGAGCCAGGACAGGTTTGTCAGCAAGCAAGGCACATGCTCCTGCTGACATGGAGGGACCGCGATCACTGGCAGGGCACCACAGGGAGCACGGGCTGCCCAGGTGCTACCTCCCATAGGTGGAGATGTCCTCTCTCTGCTAACAGACTTTCCTGGCCTTTCCTTTTTTAAAGGGCAGGGAAAAGAGAGGCCCATGTACAAGCAGTACAAATAAATAAATCCATAGAGAGGCATAATGAGATTGTCTTTGCAGCAACACAAAGAACAGCACAAGCACAAGTCCTCAGTAATAAATGACATTTTGGGTCTTGAACAGATTATAAGTGGTATGGAACTGAAAGTCAACATTTTCCTTTCATTCACTAGTTCACATTTCCCCTACCAAGGAGCCCCTTTCACCAACTGCTCTAGGTGTGAAAAGTCACTTGGCAAACCAATTCCAATTTTGCAAAGGCTGTGTGCTTGAGCAGAAATGTTCTCCATCCAAACAAAAAACCCAGACCAATCTGCAGAGCTCCCCAGGTACAGTGATCCTGTCCACTTGCAGCATCTCTCTGTGGGCCTTCACAGATGGAGCAAGCAACACAGCACAACCTGCTCCCTCTGCCAGTAATGTCAGGCCTGTTAGTTAACCTTGCCAAGTTCCGGATCTCATTTCTGCTTTTCTTACACTGGTATCAACAGACACAAGTGAAGAGCTCCCTTCTCCCCAGCTTGACTCCCTCGCTTCCTGGGCTACCCAGGCAAACAGGATGGAAAAGTTACCTGGTTTCAGAAGCAGTCAAAAGCTCTTCCACCGGTGCCTACAGCTCTGAGCTGTTGGTGCTATTTTCAACAGTTTCTTTTGATCCTCAGAGCTTTGTAATTTTAAAGTCTGGCCTCAAGGGGGAGATGCCAGAGTTAAGGATCTTCATTATTACAATAAGCATAGGCTGATCAGTCTTAAAATTCTGGTTGTCCCCAGTTGCATTGCCAAGAAAATCCTTCTGCTGTTTCCCTGTGCCTTTGAGCTGTGCTTTCAGCAGCAACTCGCAGCAAGTGACCTTCTGCCGGCTGGAACCTGACCACTGCTCCTGAAATACACATCCATGTCAGTGAGCTTGTCCCAGTCAATTCCACAAATCAAATCCAAACCCATTGTCAACGGAAGCGCAGAGCTGATCCTGTTGCCTAGATCACCTGGATCAGATCTTTGCATCAAGCACAATCTCATTATGGGAATGCAAAATGCTTTCCAAGACTGCATCCTTGGTTTCCATTAATTTGTAGAGCATTTTTACAGACATAGCCAAAGAAGTAAACTTCAGCTTCATTTTCCAGTTTGGGTAGAAGTAAAGCTCTTTGATATCTCCTCGTCTCAGCAGCACAGACATCAGCCCAAACTCTTCTCAGCTAAATTCCCTGAACTCTGCTTCTTCTTGCAGCTGGCTCCCCGTCACACTTGGCTTTCTCATTGGGATAAGCTTGGTTAAATGCACTTTATGCCATCTACCCTACACGGCAACATATTTATCATGTTTACAAAACAGAAAATATCTGCAGTATTCACTCATGGATGTTTCCACATCTCTAGACAAACATCATGCACCATCAGGATAATTTGAGGAGCCTGAGATAATATGGAATAGCCTTAGCTCAAGCTGAAGTCAAAAGCCTACAAACAGTTTTCAGATAAATTTACCAAAGTAGGACACATTAGGTCAGCAATGCACTGAGAATACTACTGCATGTGGTTTTGGCATTGAAGGTGAGAAGAAGACAAGACTTGTTTCTGGACATGCAGGAAGGTAGGTCTGCAGATGATGAACTATGGTCAAGCAGCTGAAAACAAAGCCTTGCACGTATTCAGGAGATTTGGTCCAAGCACAACAACCCTGCATCAGAAGAATACATTCAAGACACAGGATGGGACCCCAGCAAGTCAGCAGCCCATATCAGACCTCCCAGTTAGGTGGGGCTCAGGGACTTAGTCTGGTTCATGCTCAATTCATCTTTTATCAGAAGCTGGCTCCTATTATTAATACTCTGTCCCTATTTAGTACAGCAAATACATACTCCTCTTCAAACTATGGCCACATGGAAAGACCAGTGGTCAAATGTCCTTTCCAAAGAAAAGCAGGGTTCTTCTCAAGTGTCTTACAGTTACAGACAAACGTATCATCTGTACTTCTGTATAAAGTCCCTTTCCTTTAACAGTATGTCTGTGCTCTAACCATGTCTTGTATTCTTACGCATCTTTTCTCACATCTCCCTAAGCAAATACCTGACAGGTTTGTATATTTGTGGTTTAAACACAGCCTAGTATCCCTGGATTTCATATCACAAAAAATCCAAGTATCCTATCTAGCTCTGGCATAACACACAAGTTTGGTGGGGAGGAGATTTCCAGGTATATCAAGGGGTTAACACTCTGGTGCTTTTCCAGCACCAGAGTTTTCTCAAAACTGACCCAAAAGGGAAGCAGCCCGGGCTGCTGGCAGCACCAAGCATTGCTGGAGGAGCCGTGCTGCAGCAGGGTAAGGCCAGCAGGAGCAGGAAGGTGGCCGTTGCCCAGCCAGCCCCAGGACCATGCTGCTCCCCAGCCCGGGTGCACATGCATGCTCCTGCACATGCTGCATCTCCTCATGCCCAACACAGTGATGGGCAAAGCCGTGCAATGGGAAGTCTCAGCCCACTGCCATTTGCCCAATTGAGCTCTATGTACATATTAATGGGACACCTGGAATAAACAATTGGGCGATGTGATCCAGCTTCTACTGGATCAAACAGGAGCTTGAGGATAATGACATACAGGCAGCAAACTCTCCAGTTGTAAAGGAGATTTATAAAGCAAAAGATAATTTGGTTGAACAAGGCCGAGTTGTCAGACATTTGCAAAACCCTAAGCTCACCTAAAGGCAGAAAGAACTCAAGAAAGTATCAAAAAAGTTACGCAGGGAAAGAGAGAGAATAAAATAAATTCCCCTAATGTACCACAAATATCAACCACCACACACTACCTACAAACCATATGTTTTTCCCATCTGTTCTGTTATCTTCAACTAAATTTATAGTATTTGGGCTATCGGAAGAATTGTCAAGCCTGAGCTGGGCAGGATTATAAAACCTAGGTGTTATTACACTTTAAAAGACATTCTCCCCTCCCCCTACCACATCAGGCACAAGATTATCCATTTCTCTTGCTGCCTCTTGGCTCTGGTACTACAGAGGATGCTACACTTATTCCCAGCTACAGTAAGTGATAGGACATCCCCAGACCCCCCCCCAAAAGCATGGTTCTTCTAACTTTCTATTTTCTTCCTCTCTCTTCCCTGTCCTTCTCGGTAGGTAGGTCAAAGGAGGAGTCATGGCAGCTGAGACTGCAGGGCTGCTTCCTGCTCTGCCGTGAATCATCAAAGCCCAGGTAAGTCAGCAGGGAGCCCCTAGCACTCTCCCAGTGAGGACCAGATCTCCTAGGGCAGGAGTTCCACTCAAATACTCCAGCTGCCGGGACTGAGCAGGCTGTAGATCTGTGCTGTGTTCATGCAATGGCAGTGCAGGTAAACTACCAGAGCAGGCGAGCAATGGGGCTTCAAAATATAGGGGAAGTGGGGGTCTCCTTGGAAGAAAACAATGAGATAAAAAAGCCACCTTCCCACCCTGCTGCCCAAATGCATTGTAAGCCAGGGAGCACACTGGGCCGCTTTTTCTCCAGCACAGAGCCTCCTTCCACAGCCTGCATGCTACTGCCACCAAGGAATCTGAGAGCTTTCAGGTGGTCTAAGAAAAAGCATGTTTAAACACAGCCTGAATGGCTCACATCCTACCCCTTCACTGTTAATCCTACAGCCAGCCTTGTGGGAAGAACTCAGCACACTGGATACTTAAGCTGCTTAAAAATAAAAGCCTATTTCTGGGGGGCAAATTTTTAAGAGATGCTCTCCATTGTGTGCTTCTGTCCCTGGAACATTAGCTCTCTCCTGCATGTGCAGTGACAGTGCTTTTAAGTGTGTACACATTGAAGGAGAGTGCTTGAAAAAATCCAGCCCTGACTGTCAAGTCAAATAACAGCCCTTCAAAATGAACCCTATTCCTTCCATGCACAACACTCTCTGGTTTGTGCATCACTTGCAGTAGCTGTCTACCTCTCAGCACTTCTATCCTGAAAGCAACATGACTTGCACAGCTCCAAAGGCCTCCTAGGAAGCCCACAAATCAGTCCAGCAGGGAAGATCCCGGTTTGGTTTTTCACTTGCAAAGGATTAGGGTAAACGTAACGATTTTCCACCCAGAAGGCCTTTAAGGAGCGATTTTCCGCACAGAAGGCCTTTAAGGAGCATGCAGAATTCCAATAGGTGTCTCATTAATGCCAAGTCATGGAGCACACGGTGCCGCTCCCCTGCTGTCCGGTCCACCTGCCCCTTGCCAAGCGGCTCTATCCAGTGCTGCCTCGACTTGCCGACTGCCAGGTGATGGTTTCCTGCTGCCCGGCCCCTGCTGCGGAACCAGTGCTGCCTCCAGGTTGCTCGCTCGTTTGCTTAAAGAGCTGGGTTTTGAAACATGCTAAAGCTCAGCACTGAGCCTTGGGAGAGGCCAGCTCCCCTCTGCCTTTAAGCAGGACACACGGAGGGCTTGCTGGCACAGCACCATCTCCCTCCTGGCTTCCAGGGCGGATGGCAGATTGCAAGGCAATTTTCCTCTGAGTCCCTCTGTATTCATGACTTTCACCTGTCAGAATCAGCAGTCTTTCCAAGCCTGCCACTGTCACAGAAGAGGCAGATGACTTCAGAAAGCAATGAAAAGTGCTGCTTCACTCTTACAAATGCTGCAGTGCACAATAGGACTACAGCTATCAATTCAAACCGTGCCAGAAAATGTTTAAGATTTTTTCAGTAAAGGAAAGGGCTTGCATCAGAGACTCCCAGGGAGCAGGCTACAAAGTCAGTCCCCTCACTTGAATATTATGAGAAGGGAAGGGAGCCTAGGCCAGGTGGAGATCCAAACACCCCAGAGTGCCCTGGAGTGCAGTAATCAGGGCTTTCCCTTGGCAAGCCAGCAACACGGGTGCAAAGCTTTCTGCTAGTCACTTTCCCTGGCTTTTATTACAACTAGAGCTGTGGAAACAATGGAGTTTAAATACATGTATAGCTGTACAGATGTGATGTGACATACTTCAACTCTTATAGCCAAAACCATTAATCGGATGTTATTCAAATTAACAGTTCGCTTTGATTGCTCCAAAATTGCATTCTGGGGCAAATGAAACCTTTAGGCAAGTTGTCTGTCTTTCCATGGTTGGTTGTATAGTGAATATTGTATTCAATACCATCTAAAGAATGTAAGTTCACAAGAACAGTTCTACTCTTCAAACCTTCCTAAGATCTAACTGGCAGGTTTGGTTCTTTTTTTCCTATTTGTATCCCCTGTAATAGCCCTAAACACCAGACCAAACTCCATCCTTTTTAATTTCTGTGTAAGGCCGAAGAAGGGCAGTCGTGCAGACAACAGATCAGATTCCTAAGAGAGGAAGAATTCTGCCCATCTTGATCCAAGTAAGAGCACAGAGGGTCAACAAATACCTCTTTGCTTTCGTAGAGCAAACGAATCAGATCTGGAACTGAGAAATGTGCATCCAGCAGCCCCACAGTACCATTTGGAGACAGTTTATTTTGGAGAAGAGCAGGCCATTGAAGCTGCCCATGTTCAGAGGACACCAAAACTTTTATTTCAAAGTTAATCCAGGATCTCAGAAGTTCTTTTGTGTATAAGACATGAAAGAGATCATTGTAAAGGATAAACAAAGATAAAGTCTTGCACAATGGAAATAATAATTAAAAACAAACAAACAAACAAAAAACAGGCCTGCCACACCAGGATTGAAGAAGCAGGTCCACTGGCACATTCAGGAGTTCAGGAGTGCTGAACTCACACTGCTGAGTTCAGGAGTGTGCGCACACATGTGCAATGCACACACACATGTTTGTGCACTCCCCTCTTCCCCTGAAGCCTGCTGCATCCCGCAATGACTGCCGGTAAGCAGAGCAGCATGCTCTGATGTCACAAGGCAGGACAGTTGGTCTATGATCAGCCAGCCAGCCAGAAAGAACAACACCACTGGGGATGCACAGTTTTGCCTTTTCCCACATTGAATGGGGCATTAACTTCAAAGTCTATGATCCCTTAAATCTTTAACAATAATTAATAGGAGAAAGATGACTAATATTTGTGTTTGCCCTTAAACTTGCTCTTAGGGGAGAGAATAAAAGCTCAAAGAAAGTGACATTTTGTGCAAGCAAAGTCAACAATATTAGTTATTCCTGAATTTGTCTTAACTCCAGCGTTAATGCTTTACTTGGCCTTGTGCTCCCAAATGGACTGCATTTAGCACTTCAGCTCCTAGAGCATGAAGTGTTTCACTGCATGGGTTTCAACCCCTGTGCTAACTGGAGCAACCTGAGGGCTGCAGTAGCCCATCTGCCATGGGCTCCCACAGCCCCAAGGGCCTCTCACAGGCCAAGGGAAGCTCCCACCACCCAGCCCCTGATCCCAGACCTTGAGCCTGTGGCCTCCAAGGTGCCCCAGAGCTGGGGCATGGGACCCTGCAGGGAAACAAAACACCAGGAGGGCTGATGCTTCCCTAGCCCAAGGAAGACTCATGTGTTATTATCTCTAGGGGTTAACTTCAGCATGGACCTCAGTGGGTCAATATTCTACCTCAGAAGGTATATTTTTTTCAGACGTCGAAGTGTGAAGGCGTTTTTTTCAGCCAAGAAAAACTGTTCACCTCAGGAAAAACTGTTTAACATTAGAAAGCTGTTCTGTCACATCACACGGAGATCTGGCAGGCAAAGCCAGGTGCCTTCCATCTTGTGTGTAAGGGCCACACCAGGAGAGGGTGCACAAACAGAGAGCGAGCAGGGTTCCCAGAGACTGAACTCCCAGAAGAGATGCACCAACTCTGCAGCTTTTCTGTCAGCTCTACCACTTTTCTTTCCATGGATTGTTTAGAGCTGACAATTTTTCCTAAGCTCTACGACTTTCACTGCAAACAGGGACAAGGCCTTTTTGAGACAATTCCACGCTCACCAGGTCCTGGCATTGCTTTATGCTCACCAGTTGGCCAAGCCAGGGCAGCACACCCCAAGCCACTCAGTCCTGAGCCAGATACGGCAGGCAGGGAGAATTTGCTCCTCTGCAGAGATCATGAGGAAGTCAGACGATACAGGAATGTCCATGACCACTCAATGCCTCTCAGGAATGCCCTGTGGTAAGGAGATTTTCCCATATCAAGCTCTGCTGAGTGCTATGCACCCCATTTCCCCTGGTCCCCACCCAGGCAAACTTGCTAGTGAATTCAGCAACAGAATGAGGCTCAGAACCCAGAAAATGGCTGGATAAGCACTGGAGTCCAGCCCAAATTTTAAGGACCTCAATTTTCTATGGCATTTTGAAGCCCACAAATTCCTTGTTAATCTTGCCTTGTTTCAAACATCACTTTATGTCAGGTTGTCATTTAAAAGCTATTGAATGTAGGGAAAGAAAAATCTCAGCAGATTTTGTCTGACCACTTCAGATTGCTACCTATCAAAAAAGGGCAAAACTGAGCTGGGAAATGGATGTCCCTTACTTCAGGAGAGTCCACTGCGAGGGCCTGATCCAAAGGCCACTAAGTTAAACAAGGGTCCATAAGTTAGGTTCTTAACAAGTTTCAGATGCTCAGTCAATTCCATCAGTCGTTTGCAGAGATGGGAATGAACTTCAAAGGGTTTGGTGCAGAACTGAACTTCCAAGACTTTGGATCTGAACAACCTGGGACTTGCAGGTATGTTTCCAATCATCTGCAGATGCAGCCTGCAATGAAAGGGAACAGATCCCTAAAGTTTCTGTATTTTGCAGACAGAAAGGTCAGAAAAAAGTGTTTTGTTTGCGGGAGATGGTCAGTTAATTCTTCCACTCATTCTTATCAAACACTTACACAAGCCAGCTGTGAACCACAAAGACGGGAGCCAAACTACTGGAATTTAATGGCTCATTCTCCAAAATGTATTGGCTCATAAACATACACTGTGTTCTCATTCACCGCTAATTTACTTTAACAATAAACTTATTGTGACTCGAATTCCCACTTCAAAGAGAGTTTTTATGTGGCAAATGGGAGGGGCATAAGTGGGAGTTTTCCTCTGGTGAATAAAACAAAGATACAGTAAGGTGAAGAAAAAAAAAAAAAAAAAAGCTTAGTAATTATCCTCCACAGGGTGTAAGGCTATAAAATGGCAGTACTTCAAATTATTTGCAGATATGTCCACATTTGTGAGGAATAAAATCTTTCAGAGGATAACACACCTGTGCCATGGGTAATTGCCCTTGCTTGCAAATTAGAGCTGGCCCAACAGATGTTTTTTCCACCACACACAGACAGCCAAAGCAATAGGAAAGGCTTTGCCTCTTCACGGAAGAGGAAAATGATTAAACCCACCACCAAGCAGTAGGAATCAGCTTTGTCTGTACCTTTTCCTGCAGTGGCTGCTTCAGAGCAGAGAGCTGGCCCTCTCTTGGCAGGATCTAAAATTGGTCTAAAATTTTGGGTAGACCTGTGTGGTGCCAGGAGTTGGACTCAATGATCCTTATGGGTCCCTTCCAGCTCGGGATATTATACGATTCTATGATTCTAGGATAACTGCAGATGTGAGCCAGCCCAGAGGCTGCCTGGGAAGTGGGCAAGACCTTGGAGAGAGCAAGGAATTAAAGCTGTGTCAGCAGGAGGGTGCCTACAGCCAGGGACACCCAGGGAAAGCAGCCTCGTTGTGCACCAGGAAGAGGCAGACAGGCAGGACTGGAAGCTGCTCCAGCCTATTGTGAGATCCCACCAAGCCCCAGCACAGAGCCCTGGCAGCACAGCTGCTACACCGACCTTTTGGGGTGGACCAGCCTGCCTCAGCTTTAGAACCCAGATGCAGCAGACCAAGCTTATGACTTTGGCACTCTGGCATTTTTAAAACAGTGTCTGGGGTTTTCCAGCAAGTTTACAACCTCATCCCAGCATGTCTGGCTAAACAAGCCTTGCCATGGCCCCATGTGGGTGGATCAACACACTGAGGGGTGGATCCCTAAAGATGCTTGGGGCCTTGGTTCCATTGATTTCCCTAAAAAAAAAAAAAAAAAAAGTGAGTGTCAGCAAGGAGCTGGCTGTAGCATTTTCCCTTTCTGTTGTTGCTCTGTCCTTAGCAGAATCATCCATTTTGCTTTCCTTTCTCTTCCTAAGAGGTCCCAAATCTTTCCATGGCACTATTAGATTTAACCTGACTAACTCAGAGAACATCATCTCCCCAGCATCAGCAAAGACTCGACTCTAGAAGAGTAACATAACAGAAGAGTTTATGGATTGCTGGAAGGAACAAGGTCAGCCTGATTGCCACCCCGTGTGTCATAGCTGCCTGGAAGAAATGCTAAAACTTTTTTTTTTTTTTTTTTTTTTTTTTTTTTCCATGAAAAAGATCAGTATCTTTTTGTTCAAAGCAAAATGTTTGGGGAAACACATAAGTTATGACAAAACTAATGGGGAGAATAGTGCAAACATTCCTTTGACATCGTACCGTAACTCTTAATGCAACAGTAAATATTTACATTGACTCTTCATAGCCATGCATTTCATATTTAATATGACTATTCAATTAACGTTAAATCCAACAAAACCATGTAATGGGAAATAATCAACATTCTCCTGAATTTGCTTCACCTAAGATGTTGAGAATTTATTTTTTCAGTTCAATTACAGATCAATTTTAGTTTTTAAACACTTGGATGTCTTGCTAGCCAGGAGCTTTGTCTCCTCACCGCCAACAGCCCATGAGTCGTTCCCTGCCATCACTGGTATACCTCCACCCTCCTGCTCCTCTGCTACAGTAAGTGAGAGAAGCCACCAAACAAGAGTGTGGTGGCAGCTGGAAATACACCACCTCCAAGGTGTGATAGACCCCCCCATATCTGATGCACTTCTCATCTGCACTTCACTTGTTGTGTTTGCTCTTCAGCTGAAGTGCCTACTTTCAGGTTTGACTTCTTGAGGTTGGGAGCTTCTTGCTGTGCCCCACAGCTATACAGATGTGTCATTAGAGAAGTCTGCCTGAAGAAAAGGTTCCAAAAATTTTGCAGAGCTACCATCTTCTACCTTTCTCAAGCATGACATTCATTTAAATATATCTATATATGTATATATATATATACACATACACACACATCTCATATATCCATGTTATTTAGCCCAGCAAAATACTTCTGGGATTTTGTATCTGTTTCCAGCCTTAATGGTGGGCACACAGAAAGGTGTTTGATCGGGGCACTAAAAATATGCTCAGACTTAACAATTGAAAATTGGTCAGTAAAGCCAGCCACATTCTCTTTCCTAAGAACCCATCACACTTTGCTCCTCTTCCTTGCCTCTGAATTGAGTCAAAGCAACTAAATTTCTGAAAGGCCAAGTGCATTTTCCTTCATCACTTGAACCACATATTTTCTCAGGTACCCGAGCCTCATTTTCCAATCAGAAATGTTCTACTTGTCCCTGCTCTACAAATGGAGGTTGGATTAGATGGTCTCCAGATGTCCCTTCCAGTCTCAGCTGTTCCCGATCACAATAACCAGTTTAGGCAAAAAAGCTGAACAACAAAAATAATAACATACAAAGGAACAAACTCTGTTCTTCTTACTTCATTCATGTCCTGCTAATGCACCTTTTTTCAGAGTACCCCCTAATACTTTGTATCATCCAAGTCTGATGCATATCTATCAGCTGGAAGCAACTGGGAGCATTGCCAAAATATTTAGCCCGAGTCTTGCAGTATTTGTCAAGCATCTTGCAGAACCAACTGTAAGTCAGGTGAGAGTGGGAGAATTTTAACCTGCATTTGATTAAAGCACACACTTGTAAGTTGTCCCAGTTACAGGGAGGAAAGAGTGCTTAAAACAGAAGCCCACTGCATCCTGAACAGAAGTCGGGAGGGCGTTTGAGAGGCTTGTATGCTAAGGTCTCAAAATTTTTAAGACTCAGTTCTGGTGCACCTGAGTTGTAGTTTTCTAGTAGCTGGGCTTGAGAATATTGATATTAACTGAGAATAGTTTTGAACATTATAATATTAGTAACCTTACAACTGTAATTTTTGTACATTTCATATGGTACACGTAATAAAAGATTTCAACTGGATTAGGAAATCTAGGAGCTAAAGTAGGCTGAAAAGAATGTAGTTAACTGTCTGGTGTTTGTAGGGTAATCTGAGCAGTTTTTCTCTCACTTCACCAAAGGACTGTGATTATGCTGGAAGCCCACAAAACTACTGTCCTTAGAGGGGAATTCTGACCAAATTGCATGTATACAATGGTTTTGTACCTGCTTTGGCCATATTGACTCAAATCTGACAACTGCCTTCCATTTTTTTCTAAAGCTTAAGTTCTTTGCCTCTAGTGACATTTTATACAGGAAAGGAATAAAAAGTATGTCTTTTGTTTTAACTGTTTTAGTGCACAAATACTTCTATGCTACCTTAGAAAATTCTGAGACTGACAACAAGAAGTCACCTGCAAGCAGTAGGGCTGCGAGAGATTTTAAGCAGTCAGGATGTCAATTTATCACATGAATTTTTCTGCAATGGTCTACACGGATTATGAAATGATACAGTGTGATTGTTCTCCTTTTTATCTGCACTTCTTACTAATTATGACAAGCTACAAGGAAGCGAGGCTTGATGCATCTGATGTTATTGCCACAATTTTATGTTTTCTGAACAAGTTAGAGATAATCAAATTGAAAGCTCAAAAAAAGACAGCTATTTGAACTAATTCCCCAACCAAAAAATGGGTGTGCCTTATTTTCTCAATTAGCAATGACAGGTGAACTGATTTAACTTGGAATCACCATTCTAATCAATGGTTTCCCTAAAAGTATATTTAGCTTCTGAAAACACAGAGTGTCTGTTTGTGGCATAAATGGGTTAACAGTGCTACCCAGCTGACCTGTGATCCATACTGCAGAACTTCTCTGGTTTCTGTTCCCCTCACCAGTTTCAAAAGCCTGGACACCAGCGCTATAAATGCTGCAATGAGCATCCTCTCCTCTCCCCAGCTCCTGCACAGAGTTGGCAAAATGAGACACTACTGCATATTTAATGTGGTGGAATCATATAGCCCATGGATTAACTGTTAGCATCATGCCTAAAGCACGTTGCAGGAACTGGCATTATAAGCAGCAGGGGTGGAGCAGCTACTAACTGGGGAGAAAGAAAAGAGAAAAAAAAGAAAAAAAGAAAAAAAAAAAAAAAAAAGGTGCTCAGACAGGGAATGGATCTAGCTGGTTCTCTCCCCTGAAGCACTGCAGTCCTTAGTGGCAGACACACAGATGTGGTACCTAGCTCTGATCTTTGTCAGCTTGTTCCCCTTCCCATCACATCTCTTTTCTTCCTCTACTCACCATGCCTAAATTGCAGGAGTTGACATCACATCGCACTACAGCAATGCTTCTCCAAAACTGCTGCAATGGTTTGA
The DNA here is from genome assembly GCA_011076525.1 of Nettapus auritus. Taxonomy (NCBI): domain Eukaryota; kingdom Metazoa; phylum Chordata; class Aves; order Anseriformes; family Anatidae; genus Nettapus; species Nettapus auritus. The sequence goes on along the minus strand of CM021771.1, from coordinate 823,272 downwards.
GAAGGTTTTTTTGAGCGAGTGGGCGAAAGAAATAAGTTGGAGAAAGGGTTGCACTTCTTTGTCCTCATACGGGGAGGCACTCAATGGTCCCCTTTTCCCCTTGGTTAGGGTTTGCGTATGCGAGACTCTAAGGACCCTACTGCCTCCTTGGTCTGTTCCCTTTTTCTTACTAGTGTTTCTCAGCTTTGGTGCAAGAGAGGCAAGCATTCCTCTTGGATAATCCCCTGCATAAGCTGTTCTGTAATAACCATAATCAAACAGGCTTTAACACAGCAAAGCTCCCCTGACTCGAGGCACTGACTGCATCTTTGCCTGGCTGTGCTGTTAAACCTGCACTTCCCATCAGGTGCTGGCCAGCCAGCTCTGGCCGCCAGCACACAGCCACTCAGCCCCTGCTAGCACCCTCTTTCTACTCATAGTCACTCTTCCCTACACCATATTTATGAGTGAAAGATGCTAAGGTGCTAGGCAAAGGGGGAGTGTAGGAGCACAACTGTGACACATTCAACAGCTGAGCCAGGAACTCCAGGGTAAAGGTACGAACCAAAAGCAGTCATCACCACTGACTGACATAATTAGCTTCCACGTTCAGATCTAATGATTAAGACTACAAAAAGTAAGTTGTTTTAATAGTGGAACAATTCCACTTTTTCTAACATGCTTCCTGCTAGCACAGAAACTTTTATCTAGTATTAACGTTACCAATATGAGAAATAGGTGCTTGTTCTAGGAAAGATCCAGCAGCAAAGACAAATGGTGTCTGCCATTTAAAAAGACAAGCTGCCTACAGGAGGAGAGCTTTTTGATGTACCATTAGGAACATTCATTTGCTCTATCTTTAAACCGTGGCACACTGTATCGGAAGATACCTCAGCCTACCTGGGTCTTTTGTGTCAAGTCTGCAGCCTCCTAGTTAATGAGTTACTTACTAGCTCATAAAGTGTCCCTAGGCTCCCTGGAATTGTAACCATGCCCATGCAGCAAGCCAAGCATTGATGGCACTTACAAGTATTTTCCCTATCAAAAGAGAAGAGAAATTGTGCTAATTTTCCCTCCATAAAACAAAAAGATGGGCATCCTGCCTGCATGTTAGGCCCTTCTTGACTGCTCTTTCATTTGGTCATTAAAATGTGGAAGGAAAATAAAACTGTGTCAGCATCCTAGAACACTTCAACTCAAGCTTTACATAGGAATCCTTCTACTGAGCAAAACCATGACAGTTTCTGCTTCCCTGGGCCCTAGACACAGCCATTAGCATCTCATACAGACCACAGCAGGAGGCAAGCATGGCAAAAGCTAAGCTTGGATTCCTCCGGATCAAAGGGTACAATCCATTGGCACCATAACCCCAGCTAAAGTGTCTGGATGGACTTTGAAATATGCCAGAAAATGTGAAAGTTTGCAAATTAACTTTTATGCTACAACTTACTTAGGTGGTGCAGAGTGCATTAAATGCTAACACAGAGTGTGTCAGAGCATACTCCATGGAGGATGTGCAGCGTTAACATCTGTACTTACAGGGTCACTGGCAATAACAAGTGGTTATCCAAGTGACTGATGACCCAAGCCTCTAGCACAAAGGTTGCTACTTCTTTTGTATTTTTGGCTACGTCCAATTGCAAATACATGTGTTTCTTTCCTCACATACAAACCTCCATTTAGAAATCTATTAATATAGAGTATATGATCGATAGTAGAATACACGGCAGTAATGAACTATAAAAAATGAATGAAAAAGAAGCTGAAACTATCTAGCATGTTCACTAATGGAATTATTGTTCTAACATGGAAAGTTTTTGTTCCAAGAGAGAGATTTGGTCTTAATAAATATTTTGTATGTATTGACTTACAGATATGCAATGCATGCCCAAGCTAATACATCAAGCACTGAATGAAATCTCAGCAGTGAATGTAGTGCATTTGTGGGAAGGCTTTCCAGACAACTGTGATTTCAACAATTACATTTAGATCTATAAAATACTTCAGGAGTTAACATTTCTTTGCACTGCATCCTTCCTCTATTTCATAGGTTCAGCTCTGTATGCAAAGCATACATTACAAATGATGCATGCTCATGAGCAAGTAGCTGATACATTCTTTGAACACAGGTACTATACACATGCATGCAGGTACATAATTTATACTTCAACGTTCTTTAACTTTCTGGGCAGTTCCAACAAGAAAACTAAACACCTTTTTCATTAACGATTTCTCCCTCTCCCCAGCTTCCTGGAAGATTAGGGGAGGTGGGTGGTGGTGGTGTATTTTTGCTGCCAAACCATAGCATGTTCACAGTTATGGGGGGTATCAACATAGCTTTTGCTTTCTTCATTTGTTTCCATAAAAACAAGTGATGTTGACCCAAGATCAATCAAAAGCAGTGTCACCTCACCCATTTTAGTATGTATGGCAGTGCTGCTCAAGCTGCAGAGGCCTCCAGGGCTAGGTACTGCAGCATGATGCCAGCAATGACATCATCCCCCAGTGATCCTTTGCAACAGCCTCATAGGTTTGGACTGGGCTGAGCAGATCTGGACAAGTGCCAGCATATGGTCGGGCATAGCTGTCCAAGAGCAAGGCAGAGCAGTGTCCCACCACAGGCTCATGGGAGCACAGCATCCCGCGTCTCTGCAAACAGCCCCAGAGACCGAGCACGGCCGCGGCCGCTTGGAGAAGCACAAGCCTCTGGTACAGCTCCCGGGAGTCACTGTCTGCTGCTTCTGGCTTCTGTGCAGGACTCTAACTTCTCAGTTCCTTTTACCCCCATGGAGACTAGGATTGTCTAGAGAGAACTGGTCACTCACTGATCTCCAATTCTGCACCTACAACTTCATACTCCTGTGAACCCAGGCCAAGCTGTGGCTGTGCAGACCTCACTCTTCATCCTACATGTCTGCAAAGTGGAAGGGGCAACTGAGCAGGAGGAGGTCTGCAAAGCCTCTCCAGCTAGGGTGGCATTTGCCATGGAAAGCAGCAGGTTGACTTTAAAACCATCAGGATACATTTAACCAACTTGACAGAACAGGAAGAAAGAAGAAAATAAACTCAAGGCAAATTGCATTTGATCTGGAAATTATTAATATCTGAAACAATAAAGACAGGCCCCCTGAATACCATTTGCATAGAATCCCTTCTCAGAGCCAAACCACACTTTAAAGGACTTCATCTCGAAAGAGCACTGCCGAATTGAAACAGAACTACTACCATGAGTAGAGGGTTGTGGAGCCAAAAGATGTCAGATTGAACACGAAGCAGAATTTTCATTCTTTTGTGTACTCCATAAATATTAACAACTTGACACCCCATAATGAAAGCAAAACGCACATAAGCACGGGCAGAAAAACCAAACTAGCCAACCATTCTTCTCTCAGGATTACAGTTGGAAATTAGTTGCCGAGGTCAGAGTTTTCCAGCATCACTGTAGGTTGGGATTAACTCCATGGACATTGCGAGGGCACAACAACATGAGAATCTGGCTTTGCTTGAAGCAAGAGGACTGCAGTCCCCATGAAGTGGACAACCCATCCTTCCAGCCCTTCTCTGGATGGAATCAGCTGGCAAATCCTTGAATCAGCCAGCTAGTAAAGGGGCGATGTGCAGCCCGGGGCTATAGCATCCAGCAGGCCCACTGAGGACCCCTCCTGAAGCAACCCAACACCTGCTGTGGCCCAGAGGCACAGCACCACTGCCTCACACCTCACAGGTGTGCTGACAGAGTTTGGGGGCCACACAAAGTGATGTGGAGGGCACAACAGCCAAGACTTGCTGCAGTGCACTGCTCCGAGTTCAGAATTTGCCTGCCAACTCTCACTCTGCTCATTTATCTGACAGAAGGAGTCATGTTTCTTGTGTCTTTAGGAAAAAAGAAGCAATGGCACCCAATCTCTTCATTTAAATCCCAAAATAAGGTTTGTGATTTCTTCCCCTTGTGCATCAAACAAAGTACGGATTATCCTCTAGGCAAAGCCTTTAACTTTCCAGGACACACAACAAAAAAGAATGACTAGCTGTAAGGGGGGAAGCATGAAGGTAGACTCCAGCTGCTTTGTTTGGGTTTAACTTGGAACATGCACAAAGCATGGGATGTTCTGAATTCTGTGTTTTGTTCCTAACTTGTCTCAGCAAAACTTTTCTATATATCCCTTGGAGAGAGCTGAGGAGGGCGGGAAATTGCCTCTGTGTGTGGAAAGCAGTGGGGAATAAAAATAGGGAAATATTTGTTTTGATTATTCCCCCCCCTCCCCAAAAGTGGTAAAGGCTTTTGCACGCACTGTCAGGAAAGAAACATTTAAAAATATTATCTTATTGCCTAACAGAGTGTAGATCAGTTCTTGCACTGAGCAGAATGGCACAAGTCACTAAAATATAGCTCCGCAGCGCCTTGCTGTTCCTCTTAAAATAAATAAAAAAGAAGAACATTGCTACAGTTGCATTTACCAGGGCCTTCGCATATTTTCTTCCACCAATTCCAGAGCCAGCTTCAGTAACTGAAAGAATCCGAGGGGCAACGGTGCATCAGGCAATAAAAGTATTCCCCTACCAATCATAAATATTTCAACTTTAGACTCCTTCATACTTTGCAAGTCCCCAGGGAGCCTTTTGAATGCTTGCCCTTTCCTTACCACAGTGTTTCACTTGCTGTGTCCAAGGCAGGAGTGAACTAACCTCTCTGAAGGATCTAGAAAGCATGATGAATAATAGCTTGGCTCCAGCTTTATCAGAAGTTCCTTTCCAATAGCGACGGTATGCATGAGTGCTTTGCCTGCAAGCTCCTGCTGCAGGGATCAGGGCCTGCCTGAGCTGTTACACTTCCGCATCTTCCTCCAGCACAGGGGGAAGGCTCTGTGCAGCCTGTTACTGAAACAGCTTCTTCGCGATTTATTATTGTACGGGAATGGGGAAGTCTTAGGTACATTTCTGAACCTCTAACTATTCATTATAGAAACACCACAGGAGAGACAGCCCCAACCTCAAATAAACATGGAAGATAAAAAATCCTGTTGTTTCTAGCATTAAGTGAAGTCTATTTAAAGTCAGGGGAACCCGGCAAGCAGTTCTGCGGGTAGACATTTCAGCAATGAGTCTCCAGAAATTACGTGGGGAGCCAGCCACTGCCATCACCCTGGCTCTTTCCACAGCTCATCCTGGAAACACAGACCTTACCCTTGCACCAGGCAGCCCACAGGCGTGCCTTCTGTGCAAGGCCCAGTCCTTCGGAATGGAAGCCTGCAAAGTCCTACCATCTCTGACTGAGACAAATTGTATTTTAGTGCTCTGGTAAATACAAACAGTGGGTGTACCTCCCTCAAGGAAGAGTTAGAGCTCTGCAATGCTCCTAATCTCTAAATTGTTTGGGTAATTTCATTTGACTTTGCTGATAAATCAAGAATGCATTTTGTCGAATCATTTACTGATTGCCCATTTCATTCCTTTTGAAGTATTCCCAGAAAGGTGAGGGAAGGACAGGGACGTTTTCTTCTATATTGTCTTTCCCCCACCTGCAGCCATTAAGATTATTTAATTTTAGGTCTTGTTCAAATTTCCTCTACCAGTGAGGGAAGGTAATTGCTTGCTCTCAGCCTCCTGCTGCCCACCACTGCCCTTTCTACTCCCCCCAGCAGCTGCTTAAGGAGGGTATGCAGGAGCGGTTGCCGTAACTGCAGGAGCAGTGACCTGACAGATAACTCACACCAGTGCATCCTGAAGAGGCACACAAGCCACCTCTTGCACCATCACCCTTTCAAAACTCCCACCACAACAAGGCCCTGAGCTTCTCTGGTCACCTATACAAATTACTTCCCGAGTTTTTACCAGTTCCAGGAGGTGCCTCACCAGGCCCACTTACATTTAAAACAAAACCAAACCAAAAAAAAAAAAAAAAAAAAAAAAATAGCTGTACCGGATCCTGCTATGGTCTCAGATGTACGTTCCTGCCCAGCCAGCAACACGTTCAGGTTGGGAGATTCTATTGTAACCCCAGCCAGTGGAATCCAACAGCATGTCCTGCCTGCCCATCAGGTGCTAGAGCCCTCCTGGGGCTCAGGACATTTAACATAATTTTAACATAAAAGTACTTAAGTACAATATAAACACATTTATATAAGAGGCAAATGTGTGGTGTTAAATTAGATTGTTCCACAAACGTAGGCTATCAAGCAGCCCCATCTGCCCCTGGGAAGGCAGCAACAGCCAGGTGCGTGTGTAGGAGAGGGGAAGGATGGAGCAAGAAGAAAACCGGGAGCACAATGTGAGCGCATAGGGAGAACAGAGCCCTGGGCACAGCTCCGCAGCCAGCAGGGCTTACCTGTGCAGCTGCTGCTGAAGCCAGGTGAAGCAGGTGAGGGTGGGATCCTGCAATCCCACCATCAGCACCAAGCTTCACTCAGGCCTTCTGCATGCTGCAGGGCCTAGGCAAGTCTGTCAGTCAGCTGAAAGCACCTGGCAGCCCACAGGCAAGTGGCCTGGCTGGAGAAGGGCAAGGATTTACAGTAGCCTTGGGGCTGGCCAGGCCCCACGCTCATCAGGGAGCACCAGCTGGTGGAAAGAGACCACAGCACTGCCCCAGTTTAAATCAAACATCCCTCTTGGGATTGAAAGAGGCTTTTCAAAACAAGCTAAAGCCTGAGCTAAAAGTTTAGAGCTCCCGAGGTGACCTCCTTGACTGACCAGGAAGCCATGACACCCTGTGCTCAGGGCAGGCCTAGGCAGTAAACACCCTGCACCCAGCCTGGAGTGAAAGCCACAGGGGGCTCACCCGGCTCTGGCTGCAACATTCTGTAGGACCAAAAGCGCACACAGGAGTCAAAGGCTCAGTGAAGCTGGCACCAGGGAGCCGAGCTCAGGTTTTATTACTTCTTCCCAGGCTCTTGGCACGCCCAGCCTGGCTCCAGCACTGGGGCAGGAACAGGGGAACCCCAACACACGTGCGGCCTGGCCCTGTGGTGAGCATCACAGGGCCTGGCTCAGGAAGACATCCCCAGTTCTTGTGCATGTGCTTAAAATTACCAAGTTCCAATGGACTGCAATAGGAGTGTCCCCCAAAAGGATGTATTAAACATGCTTCCTTGAACTGGCCCTAGACAATCCCAGCTTTGTACCAAAGGAAATTTGAGTAAATCAAATTTTAAAAGATTATGAAGTCTTTTAAATAGACATAGAATCAAATTATGCTGTTGAACCTTTTGATACATACTAAAAGCAACACTTTTTTTTTTTTTTTTTAAATCAATTTTGCTAGTTTAATTTAAACCAGCCAGGAAAACAAAGGATTTAGCTGGAGTGCAGTTAATGATTCCAATAAAAAGAACTAGCTGCTTACATGCTTGACACTCAGACTTTTCCTGGCCCCTTTTAGCTGTCCATACAACACATTGTTAAGTTAACACTTAATAACACCAGATTAATATATAACAGAGAGATGTGTACTGCAGCCTCATTTGCTCTATTTAGCAAGTTCTATTAAATTCTGTTTTTCTCCCTTAGAGCACTGTAAATAAGCCAATGTTCACCTTTGAGAATGAAAGTCTAAAGTGCAACTTAATATGAGAAAATCACCTGGCAAGTCATTTGTGACACACAATTTTAAATCACATTAAAAGTACCTATTCTACTAAATGGGGGATCTGACGCCAAGCGGAGCATGAAGTTGAGGGGCATGGGTGTTGCCTGCTCCCCCCACCTCTCCAGGCCTGTGAACTGGGAGCAGGGCTGGTCCCTCACAAACTGTCCATGAACTGAAGAAAACAGTACCTGCAAGCCTTGACTTCCCAATGAATTTGGCTGTGTGAGCTGGCACTTTGGGCAATCTCTCTCAAGGCAGCTTGTGGTGATGACTGGTGGACACAAAGTGCCATGGAGCACTTGGACATAGTGAAATGGCTATGACTTGCTAAGTGCTACAGTACAGGCATCCCAATGGATGCATGCATCCTCATGGACAAAGGGCATCTCTAAAACTATATGATAACACTAATTAGACTAATAATAAGACTAATAAAATAACAACCTCCCCTTTCTGTGCACAGAATGTCTCCAGGCTCCATCCTGCTCACCTACTGCTGAAGACACAGAATCACAGAATTGTAGGGGTTGGAAGGGACCTCAAGACATCATCGGGTCCAACCCCCCTGCCAAAGCAGGTTCCTTAGAGCAGGCTGCCCAGGTAGGCGGCCAGATGGGCCTTGAATATCTCCAGAGAAGGAGACTCCACAACCTCCCTGGGCAGCCTGTCCCAGTGCTCTATCACCCTCACCGTAAACAAGTTCTTACGCATGTTGGTGCGGAACTTCCTGTGCTCCATTTTGTGGCCGTTACCCCTTGTCCTGTCCCCATAAACCACTGAAAAGAGGTTGGCCAAATCCCTCTGTCTCCCACACCTCAGGTATTTATAAACATTGATGAGATCCCCTCTCAGTCTTCTTTTCTCCAGGCTGAACAGACCCAGGTCTCTCAGCCTTTCTTCATAGGGAAGATACTCCAGGCCCCATATCATCGTTGTGGCCCTCTGCTGGACTCTTTCCAGGAGATCCCTGTCATTTTTGTACTGGGGAGCCCAGAACTGGACACAGTACTCCAGGCAAGGCCTGACCAGGGCAGAGTAGAGGGGAGGATCACCTCCCTTGACATGCTGGCCACACTCCTTTTAATACATGCCAGGATCCAATTGGCCCTCTTGGCCACCAGGGCACACTGCTGGCTCATGGCCAACCTATCATCTATCAGGACCCCCAGGTCCTTCTCCTCAGAGCTCCTCTCCAGCAGGTCGTCCCCCAACCTGTACTGATACTTTCGGTTGTTCCTTCCCAGGTGCAGGACTCTACACTTGCTCTTATTAAACCTAATTTGGTTTCTTCCTGCCCGTCTCTCCAGCCTGTCCAGGTCTCGCTGAATGGCAGCACAGCCTTCTGGCGTGTCAGCCACTCCTCCCAGCTTTGTGTCACTGGCGTACTTGCTGAGGGCAGACACTATTCCCTCATCAAGGTCGTCGATGAAGATGTTGAACAGGATGGACCCAGCAACGACCCTGGGGAACACCGCTAGTCACAGGTCTCCAGCCGGACTCTGCGCTGCTGATCACCACCCTCTGAGCTCGGCCAGTCAGCCAGTTCTCAGCCCACCTTATTGTCTACTCCTCTATCACACGCTTTCTCAGCTTTGCTAGCAGGATGTCATGGGAGACAGCATCAAAAGCCTTGCTAAAGTCAAGGTAGATGACATCCACTGCTCTCCCCCATCTACCCAGCTGGTGGTGCCTTCTAGGGATGCACTAGGACCCTTGACACAGGAAGGAGGACTTGCCTTCATAACTGAAACATCTTTGCTCACCAGCAGCCCCAGGGCCCACATAGCCAGCCAGGCATCCAGCAGGAGGATTCACAGCACAACCCTGGAGTCCTTGTGCTGGAGGGAGCACTGGGGTAGATCTGTCATCCACACACAGGGCTAGACCATATCAGCATGCCAGACACAGAGTTGTAGATGGGACTTCACCAAACGTTCTTCTGTTTGTTACTAGCCTTTTATCCATCTCCTCAGGCTGCGCTGACTTCCTACATCCTCTCCCCAAAGCAGACAGGCTGTAGGAGTTGAGTGCTGTTACACCTGAGCTGCAGATGTGGCCCCCAGCCAGCATGCCTGCCTGTAAAATATGCTGCAGCCAATGGGGAACACCCTGCTCTGAGCAAGGGGAACTGCTTCCCTGGCTCAGTGGAAGCTTTTTGCTAAACTAACTAGGGAACAGCTATGACTTTAGATTCACAGCTTAATATGGGTTGTCTGGGGTAAGAGTAAGATTACAGTCTGAACACTAGTTTTTCTCCTGGTGAGTTTCCCATGTGCTCAGTCCCTAAGATTTAAGCCTATGTTAAAAGGACAGGAAAAAAAACAAATCCCCAAACAAGCATAGAAGGAGGGAATTCATTCTGGCTAGTACTTCAGCAGAGATATGGTTCTTTTATTAACAGTGGGTGAAATACCTTTGAATGTATGAAAGAACTATGAACAAAGCTACAAAAAAAAAGTCTAGATGTGAGCAGCAGTGAGAAAGCAGAACTCCTGCCAGCACACTTCTGACAGTGTTGACTTACAAGTGCTGGGGTGAATGTCTCTGCTCCTCCACTTGGGTCCAAATTCTTTGAAAGAAGCTTTTTATTCCAAAGCATTTAAATGCCAAAAGCAGACCTCAGATTTGTACTTCAACTCCTACAGAACACAGGCACCCTCAGACATGAAGTTTAGTCCAGGTCCAGCTGTAATACGCATGCATTTTAATCAGTTGTTCAAAGTATAATGTAATAAATTACAGCAATTCAGCAGCAATTGAGCATGTATTTTTTACACAATTTTCTAATAAACACAAATGAAGAGATAATTTCTAGTCACATCTTTTATTTCTAAATCAGTAACATATTTGTGCTACATTCTAAATTAGGTGAATTGATACAGCTGCAACATTACCGGAGCTCTCCTGCCTGGTCCTGAGGTTTGGTCAGAAGAACCTGAAACTTTCCTGTGGTAGGAAGAGCACAGAAAGCTGCCTTGCATTTTACTTAGAGGTGACTGTCTTACAAATGGCAAGTGCAAACCGAGCACCCCCTGACATACAACTACCCACGTCACAGGAATACAGAACACTTCTAGGCCTGATTCTCCACCGCCAAGTTGCAGTTGGCAAAGACAGGGAATGTCTACAACAGGCAATGCAGCTTGGGGCAGATACCCAGGATCACTGGGGACCTGAAGCAGCACTGCCACACCAGCAGGGCTCTCTGCCCAGGCTAATTAGTCAGTCTACACAGAACTAAGACAGCTCAGCTGCTCCCAGGGCTAGTGCCTGCTCGCAGCTAGCTCCAGCTAGCTGCCCTGGACATCTGTTCAAACGCCAGGCTCCCAGATTGGACACAGGTCACCTGTACTGCACCTAGCCTGCATGAATAAAATAGAGAAGCCAAGCTTTTCACAACTGTGTGCTCTCCCATCAGAGAGCTTCACCAGCACAACAGGTCAGCAAACATGTGCCAAAGCTGAGCGCTGGTACCAACAGAAAGCACCAGTCTCTCCAGGAAACTCACCTCTGCTGTCTCCATCTTCCCAGGGGATGATGGTGCCAGCTTGCAGAAGCAGGGGGTTCCGCAGTCCCCCAGCTCCCAGATGCCAAGGGGGCCCAGGTGGTCCCACTCTGCCAAGCCCCAGCAGCTCAGCTGCCAGCAGGGCATGCAAGAGTAGCAGTGGAGGACACAGCAGTGACCCCAGAGCTGATGGTATGGTGAGGGGCTGTGCCGGAGGGACAGGGAGGCAGCCACAGCAAATCTCATCTGTGAAAAGAAGGAGCTGCCTCTGCAGACTTACAGCATGCACCTCAGCAGGGAGCTTGGAGAGGAAGATGAGTATGAATGGCATTAAAAGAGCATTCTTAAAGATAAATAAATAATCACAATGCTGTTTCCAAAGCAGGCCTTTTTAAACTTATAATTAATTCCCTTGAAAGACATTGGTATGTAGCTACGGTATGTATGGATAAATCTGACAGAGCCTCTTCATCTAATCAAGAATTGGTGCATGTAAACTAAACAATCTCAATTAGACTGTGGAAATCATTGCCACAGGATATTGCAAAACCAAAGAGTCTTTAAAAGTGCTGAAGCAAACTTATGAAAATTAGTCCCCTTTGTAGGCACTAGACATAACGCTCTTCATACATCCTTCAGTTCACGTCCTTCAAGGACACACCAGGGAAAGGACTGCAGCAGCAACAGACTAGTTAGAATCACAGATTATGTACACTGTACTCCTCTATGCCAAATTGTGTCCCAGTGTCATCACTGTCACAGTCTCATTGTGATCATTCCTCCTTCTAGGAATTTTTAATAGGATTTTATTTTTCCAATTTCTTCAATATATCACTTTTTTTTTTTTTTTTTCCCCAATTGCAAAAGGGTAATTTTTAAGGTTTGTCAGAAAAAGACTAACAAACAAAACAAAAAACACCAAGGGGAGAGGAAGTTTAACAGTTTTGAAAGTTTCTAAAATGACTATTTTGGAAGACATAAAGCACCAACTTCTATAATAAAGGAAAAAATCCCAAACATACTTTTTTTTTTTTTTTTTTTTTTTAACTGAAGAATTTTAGTTTTATAACTCAAATAATCTTTAATAGAATAAGATATACGTATGCTTCAAATAGCAAACAATTATGCCACCTGTAACACTTACAAAAGCCTGCCTGGAATGAGGGCTTAGTAGCATGCGCAGGGCAGCACCTGGCCCTGGGTGCACACTTGCCTCATCTAGCACAGTCCCCATCTTACAACACCCACAATGTCCCTGCCTACTCACCCTTCCTCGGTACAGGCCTACTGTAGCTGAACTGTCCCAGCTGGAGCATCTCAAGGGGCTTGTCAGCCCCCAGAGGTGTCCCCAGAGGGAGTTCAGTTTAGCCGTTCCTTCCCTTTTGCTGGGGCTAACACCAAAAGTTGCCTCCGCTTCCCTACACACAGCACTTACATTGAGATTCAACTCTCTAGAAACCATTACACACAGCACATAATTTAACAGGGATGCTGTAGATTTAATAAGACACTGATTACATACAATTTCAAAAGACATCCAACTACAATATTGATATGGGGTGGATCACAGGGCTGCAAAGTTGCAGAGACATTTATTCCCTAATCAACTGGCATTTAACATTACAGCTCCCTGGCCTACAGGATCTCCATCAAGTGCATAATTGGTAGCTTTAATTAAAGGGCTACCCACAGCTTCATAAAGAGCTAGAGACCAAGGGCCTGCAACAACTGAGAAGAGATGAGGTTGGTCACGTTCTTATTACCCTGCGATCTACCACCAGGGTGGTCACGTGCTAATTACAGAGCTCTTGCAACGGCATGCTGGGCAGTTTTCCAGACTGGTATCTCCACTGCAATCAGAGCCAAACTGCAGCTTATCACACTCTGACTATTAACTTTGTCCCTGCTGGAGAGGTTTCTACACCTCACCCCCAGGTCTTGGAAATGGTATTTTATTATATTTCAGGGACTTAAGTCCAATACTGATGAAGTTGTTGCTCCTCCTAGATCCCCATGTTAAGGAACAACACCCAGGGCAATTATCATCATGTGCAGGCAAGATGAGTGAGGGCACCCATCCTGGTAGTATTAGCACACCACAGATAATCATGATGTCCACAGCACCTGCATTCAGGGTGCTGGAGCTGAGACCCAGAAGGGCCCCTTCCCAGCCCCTGTCCCCAGAAAAACATTTGTACATCGACTGCCACACAACTCAATCCAAGCCCTGCACAGTGAAAACCAGAACACACTTCTTGCCACAGCACCTTCAGGAGGGTGTCAAGAAGGGGCAATGCCAGGCTGGCAGTGCAGCAGCACTGGCCCTGGGAGGTGGGGCCCTTTCCCCAGTTCTAACACAGCTGCACTGCTAGCACTGGGCACAAATATAATTCTGTGAGGCCAACAAGGTAGTTATGTTTTGCAAGTTAGCTTGATTTCCTACAAGGGAATGTGCAAAAGTCCCTTTTAATGGCTGCTGAGCCTCCAGAGCTAACACAGAGTAACAGCTTTCGGGCTGCTTATTGCTCTCTCTCACCCCAAAACATGTCTACCTTTTGCTAACAGTGGTAATTCATCATGTTTAGAACGGTGTTTGCCGTTTACTGGATTATTATCTCATATAAGCTCCAAGTGCTATTTGCTATGGACTCAGAAAGGGTCTCTGAAAGCATTTTTCTTTGGTTCATTTTCCAAATAGCAGGACTCCTAAATTCTCTACATTTGCATCGCATAACATATCAGAGGAATAGAGGCTGAATCCTGCTGCACAAAACAATGACTGTACATTTATTTACTAGTGAAATTAATATATATTACAGCTGCTGATACACAAATATAGCTGAATATCTAGGTCTGAGGTTTCTCCCCATTCTTGGTTTTCAGTTCTGGTCCACACAACTGTAGGTATTTGTGAGCTGCTTCTAAAAGGAACCACTAACTATCCTCTCAGAAAAGCAAAACATGCCAAATTTCAGTTGGGATCCACAGCTCTGCAGAAAGAGGATAAAAGCCACTACTGCTATATTAATAATGAATGGAACTGAGTCTGGGTAATCAGGGGTCACATCGAACATTACTATTCCTAAAACTAGTGTTTTTATTGCAGCTGTACTAAGAGCCTGTGGTTCTGAGCACTGTACATTTGGAGACATATGGGTTTAGATTTTAAGCAGTTGTTGAACAAAGTTAATCTCACTCTGTAGCTAAGAAATGAATATAAGCAAGGCTCTTTCATATCAGAAATCCTTCACATGTTTGTTATTACATGAGTCCTCCAAAATATTTTCTAGCAGAAATACTTGGCACAGCAAAAAAAAAGTTCTAAAGCAGTAGTTCAGTTAAAAAAAAAAAAAAAAAAATCGAGTTAAGGTCAAAGGGCTAGTGATGCAGTCATATCCCAGATTATAACCTGAGACTCAGACAAACCAGTAGTGGGAGGACCATTTATACTTAGCAACTAGGTTGTCAGCGTGAAAACCTCAAGTGGGTTGTAAGTGTAGGGTTGACTGTCTTTGGTCTTTTATATTTGCTGATTCAGCTATGACAATCAAGGGGTGTTGCTGTTCAATTTACTAAGCACACTAAATCAACTGATTTCATATTTGTTCTTCAGTTTTGTTTGCCTTATCTCAATCCATTTGGCTGATAACTAGGCCTGACAAGAAACACTGGCATTTTCTTTAACAATCATTGTCTCCAAATATGATCTTGTTTGTCTTCAACACCCTTGAAACCAGAAATGCCTATTCAAAAGAGAATCCAACTATGACCATTAAAGCTACAAATCCACTGTATGCCATGCAAAGCCAGCACTAAAGGCATTTGCTCTGCAGGACGGGCTGGTATGCTAGTGTCAGTTGACAAATGCATTTCCAAACAGCTCAGTAATTATTTTCTCTTCCTTTGTTTATTTTTTAAATGTCCGTTAAAGGACAAAACACTTCACACCATGTTTTCCTTCCAACCCTGATGCAGGCTACATGTTGACCTTGCCCACAGTTATTGGTCACTCCTTATCAGAAGCAGCTCCTCTTCCTTCTTCCCCTCCCTTCAGAAAACCTTGCCCTCAAGTGGTTTTGATGTCATTTTCAGAGGGCTAATTCAAGAAACTGACGGATAGATTTATTTATTTAAAAAGAGGCCTAATGCTATTTTGAAAGTTGATAGAATATTCCGAGTTGGAAGGGACCCACAAGGATCACTGAGTCCAACTCCTGGGTCTCCAAAGTTGATACAGAGTCAGAAGCAACATCACTTTTCTAACATACGCTCCTAACCATAAGTGGTGGGAATTTCAAAGTACACTTAGCATTGGTTTTTCTTCTTTTCCCACTGATTCAGTAGTGAGAATTCCCTTGACTTTAATGGGAATTGAGTTTGGTAAGTCCTGTGAAAGCCTCACCCAAAGCAGAGCAATTAAGAAGTTAAAGGAAACCCAAGTAGTCTCCTGGATCTCAAGATTAAAAGCAGCATATGTCTCTTCATCTTGCTCTTCCCCCTGTTTGCCAGTTTATGACCAGCAAGCCTGGGCATCTCAGAAAGATCCTGCCTCTCCACAGCAAACAGTCAGGGCTGACAGAAGTCAGTTTCTCTGCCTCAGCCCTCCTGCTCTCCAAAAGACTCTCTCACCTTCCTACACAGTATGAAAAAATAATAATAACAAGGCTCTGTTTTGAAAGAGACAAAA
This sequence comes from Nettapus auritus, assembly GCA_011076525.1. Taxonomy (NCBI): domain Eukaryota; kingdom Metazoa; phylum Chordata; class Aves; order Anseriformes; family Anatidae; genus Nettapus; species Nettapus auritus. Next base: position 807,519 of record CM021771.1, on the reverse strand, counting down.
TGGTTGTTCAAATAGTTCTGCTAATTTCACAAAGATGCGTGATAATGTTTCACATATGGCTCTGTGCCTTTTAATAACAGAAATTAAACACACATTTCAAGACACAAGTTTTGTTGATAGGCTGCTGATAGTCCAGAGTAACTGTTTGCCTTTTGGTTTTAATTATTCTAAAGAGAGCCCAGGGATTATTTACCCAGAGCTAATGGGTTTATGGGCTCTTTAAGGAGCAAGATAAGCCCACAGATGTGACAGTGAATGGCATGGAGGTCAGAGCTACCACAGGGGCCTGTGCTCCAGAGGATGAGAAGGTGGTAGGGAAGGGCTTATGCTGCAGCCTCAGGCCTCTTAACAATTATCACATGGCCATTAAGATAGTCTTGCTCTGTGTAAACATCCCTGTTTTCCCTGGAGGGGACTCTGATCTCAAGAGCACAGTCCACAGCCCCACAGCCTGGTCCTGGCTTCCCAGAAGCATACATGAGGATGGGGCTGGACCAGTCGCACCAGAGAGCTCCCCTGAGGATCCAACTCACTGCTCCTACATGGAAGGGCACCCCACAGGGCCTGGTGCTTGTCCACAGCAGTCACAGAAGTTACCTGGTGCTTGTCCACAACCCACCTGTGCTGGCCAGGTCTCCCACACAGCCACAGGTCTGCCACACAGCCATCAGCAGACCACAGCTGTCCTGCTGTCCCCATTGCAGCATCTGCCCTGCCAACATCTCACACCAGCCCCAGGCCTGTTTGAGCTGGGATCGATGCAGAGCAGCCAGAACAGGACAGGCTGTGACTGCTTACACCAGCCGTAAAGACAACACTGGCTGTGAAACAAGGTTTGGGTTGTCATTAGGTCCTGTGCCAGCAATGGGACCAAGATGGTGCCAACACTCTGGCACAAACTGCAGTAGGAGCTGTGGGGAGGAGGGCCTGTAGTGCAGGGGAACATGGCTGGGCCTCCCCACAGCACATGGACCAATCATCCCAACCTTCCCAGTTGCAGTGTTCTTGTTCTTTTACCTGAAAAACAAATTTGGATGGCGTTAAGGGCATGTTAGGATGTTTTAGATCCAACTCTCACTGCACACTGAGGTAGCACAGTCACTGAAGTTATTCCTGGATCACACCACTAAAAGGCGGGTAGGAATCTGGCCCCTTTAATACAGGCTATGTTACACAGTGTCAAGTATTATCTGTTTTAGAATATTACCTGCTACTCATTCTAGCCAATGACTCATATTTTAGGGATTAAACATAACCAAGTTACTATATAAACTCTGGAAACATCTTGAAGGCAGAAGATGATTTTATCCAGAACATCAAAAGTGCAGGGAAAAAAAAAGAACACTGGAAGCTCTAAGAGCCAAGAGCCAAGATTATCTTAGATTTCAGAGTTAATTGCAGATCTGAAGTGCCTAAAAATGCAACAGGTTGATCCTTCCTGCACTTGGAGAAAGCAGGAGGCCAGTAGCTTCACAGACCAACACAAGCACCCCTCCCATCAAGGGCAGAAGGAGAATCAGGCCTCTAGATGCAAAGAAATCCCCTCAGCTCATATGGACCTTGAGGAAGAAAGAGTCAGGCCTGCCACATCAGAAGTTTCTCTTTCCTTCAAGGGACTCTATCAATTTTGCAGAGGTTTTCAGCCCATTATCGCATTACAGGTAGACAGTTGTCATAAAGCATTAGATCTAAGCGAGGCTGACAGCATAACTGCAGGCTAGCTCCAGGCTTGGCAGTCTGAGCAGCACCTGTAGGCACAGAACCAGAGTGTGTTCCATCAAGAGACAGGCTGGCGTAATCTGCTGTGAATCACTTTGAATTGCTGCCCTTAATTGACAGTACACTCAAGACCCGGTCTGTTATACAGACAAAAACCTCAAAGTACATTCATGTACACACACACTCTTGCCAGGAACCTGCTTGCCCTCACATGAGCAATTATTTGAGACCTAGTGGCTTTTTTTTTTTTTTTTTTAATTATTATTATTTTATTTTATTTTTTTAAAGAGTTATGCATTTTGCTCTGCTCCTTTATTACTGCAGGCTCACCATCCTCACAGGAATAAGCAAAAGCAAAGTTTCTCCTGAGAACTGTTCAGGTTTCAGGGGCGGGGGCAATCAACTTTCTGGGGAAAGGGAGGGGGCATACATGCTTCAGATAGGGTAACAAAAGCCAAAACCGTGGAGAATTGCTATGGGACAGCAACCAGCTCCCACGAGACTTACAGGGTGAGATGGTGGACTCCTTCCCTCACCAGGGATACCAGCATCCTGATATGTCATGCAGGTTTCCAAGCACCTCTTCTTAAATAGTACCTGAGAGAAAACGCATCTAGATGACACAGATAACAGAAGTCATGCTGACACCTTCATCCTCTACCACGAGCCTAATCCTGCTCCCTCCAAGCCAGTTAGCATTTGCTAGGGATGCAAATAGGCAGGTGTCAAAACTTCATTTGTCAGGTGATGAGGATCCCTCTTTTACTACTGCTGCCTCAGATCACCTCCTAAGCAAGCTCTCACCTCTCTACATCCCAAACTAAGCTTCAAGCTTTCCTTTGGCTTTAAGGTTTGTTGTTCTGAATGAAGAAAGAATTTTAAAGAACTTTTAGGCCCAAGTTTTTATTTATGTTGTGCAGAAAGAAGCATTGAGAAACTGAAACTGAAAGTGCCTAAATGCCTAGCCCCTGTGCTGACAGCAGAGGCTATAGAGAAGCCAGAAAACAAAGGAAATTCACAAAATTCAGAAAACAAAGGAAATGACCCTTCAGCATTAAAGTTTCAAAAAAAAGTTTGCTGACAAGATTAGGGGTCAACATTGAGAGCATGCCTGGGGAGCATTCTGGCTGTTGAGACAAGTCCCTTCCCTGTCACAGATGCAGTTGTTTGCTTCCTGGTGAGACGCCAGCTGAGAGAAAAGCCATATAGAGATCATGGGGCCGAAGAAGTGGTTTCCATGACCAGACAAACCCTTCTCTTTATTCTATTAAAGTCTGCAGGGCCCAGACTACAGTACCTGACCAGACTGACAGCAGCCAGCTCAGAGCCACAGAATCCACCGAGGGCTGTATGCTGCACTCCGATGGGCTCTGCCTTTCTCAGCAGCCCCTGGGACCAGCCCAACCTCTTTGGCTTTTGTCTAGCCCTGCAGGATCATTTCAAGGGCTGATTTGTAAGGGGGACCACCAGCAACAAACGTCAGATCTGGTTTAGGACTTGGTTTAAAAGCATTTAGATAGAAGAATAATTGCACAGGGATGTGGTTTACTCTGGAGAAATAAAGTCTATGTTTAAATGCTTGAAATTCCTGGTGACTCTAATAATTGCAACCTCTGCCTCGATAAAATGCACAAATAATGTTATTGAAACATTTCCAATCAAAAGGTATTATTTTTGGTTTAAAACAGATGCAGTAGTCAGTATTTAAAAGGAAGACGTCTGGGCGGGCTTACCTCTATTTCAAGGGAAGAGAAAACTACTGGAACATTGGTTTAGTCCCTTTTTCTCTGTTTTTACAGCCTTCATGCTACAACATTATAACCTTCACACAGTTCTTCTGTTGCTTTTTGTAACCAACTGGAGAGTAGCTCTGTGATCATGCACTGAAGAAGTATTATTGCATGAAGGTGTGTTTAAAAGCCTGACCTGGTAAGCCATCACATCCCTAGAGAAGCACTAATGCTGCAGGAGCTGAGCCTCCTCAGTCAGCCCAACTGGCACAAGCATTGCTCCAAGGATAGTTATTGAACCAGTCTAGCAGGCACCAAATAGATTTACGAACCTAAGAGTCTCCTGCCAGTTTTGACTTAGAGGTTCACAAGGCTATGTGAAGTGAACCACAGGCTTGTAGCTTAGATGCTGTATTTTCAGTGGCATCTTGATGCTTAAAGATGCATTCAGGCACCTACTAGTAACTGTGAAAAGGTATAAAGATGCAGGTGGGCACTTTACCAGCTTAAGTGCTTAAATACCAAGCATTTGGTACTATTGCTTCTGAAAACAGAGCTCAGGATCCCCAGCACTATCTGAATTTTGACTTTAGCTCTCTGCTGACCTGCATTGCTCACATGAGTAAAGTCAGATGTACCTCACAGAAGCTGGCAGAAATTGGGCCAGTGATTCATGAGCCTATAGGATTAGTTATAATTTGTGTCTTTGAGTAAGACAATAAGTTCATCATGCTATCACACTCCATGGATGCAATATCAGCACATATGGAAGACGTTTATTACTATAAATATTCGGGCACTTGATAGTTATCCAAAAATATAAAATCAGGTTAATCATTCTATCCTACAATCCCTGGCAAGAGATTTGAACTCAGGTTTTTCTGGCTCAGCTTAAGGTTTTACATATATGATCATTTCTGCCAGCTGGCAGCACTAAAATCTTAGGCTGAAGTAGTTTTCAAGCAGCCAAACCTATCTGCACTGTAATGTTACAGAGCTTAGCTTTTTGCAAGCCATATATTACTTAAAGATACCCTCCTATTGCACAGAGCTATGAAAGTTTATGTAGTACAGGTAGAAGAATTACTTTTCTTTTCAGAGTTAATCATTAACATCTCTCAGAGAAATAAACAACTGAAGCTATTGTGTTATTTCCAAAGGTTGCCTGGGGCAAATGAAATACTAATTTCATTAGCTGTCATAATACAAGGGCAGCTATACTGTCCCTACATGCGTGTAAATTGTTTCCAAAAATAAGCTGAAAGAGGAAATCTCTAAAGAATGCATAGCTACCTATCACAGTGAAGGCATGGGAGAACAAACTAACAAACTTGTCTTTAAATAATAATTATTATAATAATTAAAAAAGAAAGAAAGAAAGAAAGAAAGAAAGAAAGAAAGAAAGAAAGAAA
>CM021771.1:697846-802648 GCA_011076525.1 Nettapus auritus | reverse complement strand
AAAGAAAGAAAGAAAGAAAGAAAGAAAGAAAGAAAGAAAGAAAGAAAGAAAGAAAGAAAGAAAGATACATCAGCGCTTGTGCTCGCTCATCTTCCAGTAACACAGGACTCCATCCTGGGACTCATCAGCTCTCCTATCATTCAATGGGACGCTAATGTCTGGCCACGTAGCAGTCTCCTGCTAGGTGTCACAAAAATGAAAATGTTTAAACTTTCAGTTTTGTCTCTTGTTACCAGGAGGTCTGCATATTCCTCCCTTCCTTCAAGAGAAGCTGCTGGCTTTTTGCAGACACAGGACCCTGATTGGTGAAGTTACAGCAAATACAGGCCTTCCCTGCCCTCCTGTCAGCCCACCTGCATCACCATCCACATGCGTAGGATGAGGACACTGCTGCCAAATGCCCAGAGGCCAGCCAGACCAGCCAGGCTGGGGCTCCAAAGCCTTGTTCCAGCTTTGTGTAATGCACGGATGTGGGGACAGGACAGCTACTTGCCAGGAAACAGAGTCAGAGCCAAAAAGGATGGACCAGCACCAGTGCAGAGGCAGCTCAGGCACCCCTGCAGCAAGCTTCTGGAATTGGGAGGCTGATGTGGTTCAGTCCTTGGCTGCTGCCCTACACGCAGCTAAAACCTCCAGTGGGAGTTAATCTGGCTCTCTGCAGAGGTTCTGTAACACATCTGTGCCTCAGTCTTCAGCACATCCCACAGTGGATGTACTACCCAGGTTACTGCATCTCCCATTAGCTTATGGCCAACTGCCTGGAATCAGAAATGCTAGGGGGATCTTGTTACAAAAGGGGATTACAAAGAAGGGCAGCAACTATAACTGAACACTCATTGCTGGTGTTTCTCTGGGATGGGAATTACCCCAGTCACATACAACTGCTCAAGTGTTTGGCGTTAAAACAAAGTGAAAATATTTTTTTGGAGTGTTGTTGACCCAACATCCCTGAATGCCCCATCTCTGAGTCATGTGCAAGAAGGCTCAAACAGGTGGAGCATATGCAAGGTTTCCACAGCATCTGATGTAGGGCCTTATGTTTTCACCATTTACTGGGAAGCCTCAGTAACTCAAATAACCTGTGCAAGGAGGTTCAAGTTTCCCCCTCCCAACCTTCACCTCCTCCGCAGCTTACAGACTCGTCATCATCATTATTATTACCACCGCCACCTCCCACACTTGCCCAGGAAGCACCCAGGCTCCCCCTCTTTCATCTGGATGTTTCCAGGACGGACCCACTGACCTGCTCCTCTCCTGTAGCTGTTCTCCTCCACCAGGCCATCAGGAGGCTTTGCACAGCCCATCTCCCCGGTGGGCTGCACTAGGCCAGCATGCATCCAAAAGCTGTGCAACTCCTGACCTGGGAGGCCACTGGAAAACAGCTCTTTCCAGTGGCCAGTTTTCTTTTCCAGAAAACAAGCACATACTCCTCGTCTCCAAAGTGCTTCATTATCTCTTAATTAACAAAGAGCCTTCTTAATCCCTGGCAGCACAGCAACGTGACAGCCTCAGATGGGCTAGGTCAGCCCGACCCATCACATCATCCCCTTCCCAAGGGACCTTGGAATGTTTAAGCAAGCGACCCCCACACCTGCACACCCACCTGGTTCAGGCCACACAGGTGAGTGAACCCCTCTCAAGGCTGGTGGCAACTGCCCAAGCCCTCCTGCTAGGTGCTGCTTCCCCAGAATACTTCCACCCCACAGCTCAAGCAACTTGCCTTTCCCTGTGCATCTTATGGCTGTGCTTTGAGCAACAGGGACCAAATCACCATAGCAGTATATTGCAAGTTCCTTGGCTCAGGTGGGAAGGCTGGAGCACCAACAGGATGTTGCAGTGGTTGATATGTTCACTTACATGGCCATATGCAGCATATACTGCATTTCACCCCATGCATCTATTTGCAAGACAATATGCTCTGCTTATCCATAGAACCTTAACAAACATTACATCAGGGAAAAAAAAGAAAGAAAGAAAAAAAAAAAAAAAAAAAGACAATTTGCAGAGGGTGAGTGCCTGTTAATCATAAGCTAAAGGGGAAAGGAAAAAATTTAAGTGAGATATAAAGGGAGGAAGTGACTCAGTGGGTGGGAGGGAGGGGACAAGCGTTCCAGACAGATGGGACATGAATAACTTTTCCATCTCCCTCTCTCTCTTCTCTCCCAAGTCTTGAAGAAACTGCTGTGTTGAAATAGTCAGTCATTAACTATTTGATGAGGTTTTAAAATCTGAACTGAATTCTCTGAATGTAACCAACTATTATTATAGGGTCTGCATCACAGCAATGCAAGTGTTGGAGCCCTTTGGCAAGCCATAGCGGTGAAGGCAGGACCCAGCACTCGGCAGGAAAAGCCACTAAATGGCGTCGGCTGTTTAGCTCCACTCAGCCCTGGTAACACCAAAGGAATCGGAGCCGTAGCACTGGGCAAGCCTGCAGGCTGCCCATGACCAGCACCAGGCATCCATTGGTGCTGTCAGAACAGCCACGCAGCTCAGCCCATTGTGTGCTCAGCCCGCAAAGACACAGGCCTCCAGTGAAGGTCACTTGGGAGGAAACGTCTGCGGTCCTCCAAAACCCCTCTCGTTCTGGCTGTCTTCCTGTAGTCCAGTTCCTGGGGCTGATTCTTCCCGTGAACAGCATCCACCCCTTCGGAGGGCCAGGGCACAGGCAAAAACATCCTCTGATGCCCGGGCAAGGGCAGGGGGAGGCCAAGAGCACTCCTAAGTTCCTGCACTGTCAAGGGGAACCACTCCTGCTCAGTCCACCCTGTGCTACAGAAAGGGGGTCTGAGAAAACCTGAATGAAGCATTTCCTTTCCTGGATGCCAAAGGCTAATTGACCAGCATGAGACCTGCTGAACTTGGTGGAACCGGGGTGGATATAATCACTCAGGAGAGCCAAAAAACAATTAACGGAATGGCTTCAGCTGGTTTTACGTCTGCCTCTTTATTCAAAAGCAAAGCTAAGATCAATTTCTTAATATGCTCTGTAATATCTGCTATTCCTTCCCTCTCATTATTATTATTAGCATTGCAGCAGTGTTTTGTGCATGTAATGAAAGAGTACAACAAGGGCTGGAGTGGCCTGTCTGGTAGAGATGGAGTGGGCAAAGTCTCAAGCCAAACGGTGATCTATATTATAGGTATATAAAACAGGAAGGCTGGACAAACCCTCCTTAGCTCAGGCCCATCAGGTCTTGAGGGGATTCTTAATGCAAGCCTACCCCTGCTGATCACTTTTACCTCTTGCTTGCACAAGAAAAAGACAAAGAATTCCTGCTTTACACTCACCCGGCATGGCTGTGGCGAGGCTTGGCCCGCCCAGCACCACCACGAAGGCCACAGGCTTACTCCAGCCCTGTGAGCTCTGCCAGTTGATGCCAGCAGGCAAAGGCCAGTGGGAGCCTGCCCACAGGCACAGAACCCAGAGCCCAGCCACTCGGCAGCCGTGGCAGGCAGGGCACATGCACGTGGAGGAGACTAACCTCTAGCAGAGGGCTGGGGCAGGTGATGCTTTCATCTGAGCCCCAATTCCACCAGATTCCACCAGAGCCCCAAGAAACTTGCTCCTCAAATCCCATTGCATTGCCCTGCAGTTCCCCTATGTGTTTTGCTTTTGAAATTGCAGGTTCCTTCTCCCTCTGCAGCTACATCACTAACTGAAGCAACGTTCCCTTTGTCAGAAAGACATCAGCTCTCTTTGCAGTCTTCTCTCTTACATTATAGCAAGAAATAATACAGCATCGTAAAAATCCCTCCCCTCCTCCCAATTCCTCCTTTTATCCTCCTCTGAAATTAGGGCCACTTAGAGATAATGATCTCACCCGTGAAGATACAAACAGCATCATCTACATTTTTCAGCATCTCCCACGTATACCATCATGTGTTAACAGGCAGCCTTCTGGTGAACGTGCAGGCTTCCCTTTTGGATGCGTGACTCTGTATGGCCCTGAGAAAGATCCATCCAAAACAGCAGGAGCAAGACCGCGTTCATTTCTCTCATGTGCATTTTAGCTGAGAGTGTTTTAGTGTTTTACTCTCTGCAAAACAAGCAAATCATTGCAGAATAGGTTCTTGAAGAAGAAACTGAGAACTACAAGGACAGGGATGATGCTGGAAGCCTTTTTTTTTTTTTTTTTTTTTTTTTTTTAAGGAGCTGTAGATGGATAATTGTCCAAGATAGACTGGCTTGTTGACTTTCTCACAGCAAAAGGCAGAGGGACGTTTAATTGATTTTAGCCTGTAACTAAACATATACTTCTTTCAATATAATGAACAGCAATGCTACAATACTGCTCTCCTAATGTAAATTGATCCATTACAGATGAGTGTTTAGATCAATGTGTGATGTCTTCATTGGAAATAAAACTGTTTGCTCAGATCGCTATAAAGACAATGGGCACTGATATACAATATTTATATGACAAGGAATGGTGCTTAAAAAGGATATTGTCCGTCAGTTATGAAGCCAACATTCGCCCAACAGCCATGCACACATTTTTAGAGGCAACATGACAGCAAGAAAGATCCCAATGCCTTTGAGATAAAACACAAATGGAACTAGAACAGCCAAGGGTCTCTTCAAAGCCAGAGACATGTTCGTAACTGTACACAGTGACAGAAGTCAGCCAAAGAAACAAAAACACCCACTACAATTTCACATGCCAAATCCCTGTGAGTCTTGCAAGGTTATGAGAGCAGGTTCTCCCCAAGTGCTTCTTTTGAGCACTCCCAAGTTGCCCAGGTGCAGCAAGGCGGGTAAGGGATGATCAAAGGGAAAACATTTAAGGCATGGGGCCTACTTATCGTCCTTCCCTCTGTGCGACGACCCTTTGGTGGCAAATATCCCCAGCCAGGACAAAACTGAGGGCTAAGCAGCTTGGCACAGGTGTGCTTACTGCTGCCAGTGCTCGCTTTTCAGCATGGAAACTGCTGGAGAAAAACTACTTCCAGCATCAGACAGAGAGGTGTGAGCAGCCATGGTCCCTGGCCAGGGTAGGCAGCGCCAATGCTCACGTAGGACTGAACGATGCCATTTGCCCAGCCACGCTATTCTACATATATGCACAACCTGCATTTTGTCATCTCTGTGAGTTTAGGGAGAAGTTACTCCCACTACCTTCCAAGTCAGTTGTGATTAACACGTTTCCCCCGCTAGTAGCTATTATTGTGACTTTTCATTACCTCATTCACACAGGACATTTTTTTTATCCCTTGTGTGCCAAGGAGGTTTTCTAAGAGCCAGAGTATGGGCTTGCCTTCCCTTCTGGATCACATCCCAGCCATTCATTACTGGGGCAGCTGCAAGCACTTCTCCTTCTTCTAGGGATGGGCTCTACCTTTGAAGCACGCTGCCAGGGCCCGTTGGGGTGACCCCCAGGTGCTGAGCCGTGGGGAGCCGCCAGACCTGCGGTGGTGGGGTGGCAAGGGTTAGGGCCAGCTGCTCCAGGAGCACTGGGCGAGGGTGCCGACTAGCTGGGCATGGCCATGGTGCGGCAGGGCTAGCAGGAGATGTGGTTGCTGTCTATGAATATGATGGGTGCCTGAAGGTCAGGAGGGGACACTGGGTGTGGAAAACTAAATGAAAGGACAATGCTGACACAGAACAAATGATGCTAAATAACTTGTGAAAATAGTGCCGTTAAGGCAGTGATCTTCTGCAACAGCCTTTAAATACAAATAGGGGAGAAAAATAGCCTTTAAATACAAACAGAGGAGACTCCTTCAGCTTGTGAAACTGATGGCTGAAACCAGTGGCAGAGGACTGTGTTTGCTGGCCCCATCCTACTCCACTTTACTTGCAAGAGTCCCCTTCATGTAAGTGAGACCCATCTGCTCTGTCTTGTTCTTCTTCCCTGGAGGGGAAGCACATGCTGGACACTTCTGGTCATCCCTGGTGAGAAGTAGCTGAGATGGTGATAAGCATAGCATATACTTTCACCTCGTGGTAAAGAAATCCTAACCCACCCTGTGCCACTCCTGTATCTCATTTGGTGAGACTTTGCTACTGAGTGCAACTACTGTTAAGGTTGGTCACAAAAGTAAAATTCCAATAATATTGCATCAGAGTTCTTGTCCCCATTATGTTGTCTCTCAGACTTAATGAGATGAAATGCTACAAATATGTAGCATATTTGCAGAACAAAACTATAACAAACAGTGATAGGTAATGTTCCAGTAATAGCAAGTATCCTTTTCGTTAAAAGGACCCCCTCTTCCTGTCATTTTCTTGATACACTGCTAAAAGGAATAGAAGGGTGAACTCTGTCATTATCAGAAGCAGATTTTTCCTTGAAATAGTCACAGCTAGCTTCAGTTGAAGACTAAGGCCTCAAGACAGGAAAATTCATCTGATCAGAACACCTACTTCAGAGGGAAAAAAGAAATCTTCAATACCTGGGACTTTTGCACAGAAGATAAAAGCCTAACCAAAAAAAAAAAAAAAAAAAAAAAAAAAAAAAAAAAAAAAAGACTGGAAGGGAAAGCCAGCCAAATTCCCATTAGAATATGGTACCGGTTTAGCAGGGAGGAAAACCACCATTCAAACTGACTACTGAGGGCAGCAGTAGATTTTCTAGCTCTTGAGGTCTTCAAATCAAGACCAGACCCCTTCCGAGGTGTAAGTTATGCCACTCCTCTTAGGAGGAAGTGAATGTAGTGCCTGAGCAACCAACATGGGACAGAGGGGATGTGTCTTGCCTTGAGGACAGGGCTGAAGACTAGGTCCCAACAGAGGTCAATCAACCCATCAGCAATCACAGTTTTTGGGAGGGGAGAAGTTAGCACAAATCTCTGTTTCAACTGCTGCTGTCACTCCCTCACCCAGATCATCTTTTTGACTGAGGTAGGGCTGACTCACCCACAGCACACTCTCTGGTTGGAAAGCTCCCCACTGTCTGCACTGCAGCCAAGGCGTGAGCATGCAGGTTTCCTGCTGTCACAGTGAAATGGGGCTTTCACACTCCTGAGCTGTCTGTATGTGAGCAAAAAGGACTTGAGACAGGGGTACCGGAGCCACCCTTTCCAGCCTTCTTTGAATTTGCCCAAAGGTTTCAAGGGTGGCCTGCATTTGCTGCTCCCTGTTGGCTTTGTCACATTGCCTACTCTCCAACTCTCAGGCTGCCAGCATCTCTCTCCTGGATGACTTGGCTTGTGTTATTTTGTGTTAAAACTGGTATGTTTTTTTAATGGCTATAAATAAGTTAAAACTGCATCTTTAATTAATCACTGCACTTCATAGTGTAAGTGGAGCTTTTTTACAATGACTCGTTTATGATTTTAAGATGCCATTTGCTCACTGTCAAACATATCTAGCTTTTATCCTTGCGTGTTTAACAGGTTGGGGATAGAAACAAAATTTCATGAATGGAGGATTCTAATCCATTTAATCTAGTGCAAATAATTGGTTACTAAGTGGGAAGAGATTGAACAGCTACTTTTATCTAAGCAACAATGAACTTCAGGCAATAGACAGTATGTTTATAATCTTAAAAACATTTTAAACTAATCTTAAAATGTTTATTTTTCACTCACACAGGTTTGAAATTGGAAATACATATGTCCGGATGACTAAAACATGAAAAACAGATAGGAGCAGCAGCATGTAAAGTATAGAGAAGTAGAAGCATTAATAGAAATATTTCTGCTATAGTAGCTATTAAATGATTTTTTTTTTTTTTTTTTTTTTTTTTTTTTTTTTACGGTTTGGAAGAAGAACCCATATGTTTAAAGGATTTTTTCCCCCCAATTAAAATAATATTTAGAGAAAGACACACACACACACAGAGTGCATGCATAAAATTGTCTATCAGCAAAGTGAGGGCTGCTAATCCTTTTGTTTCTTGCCCCACTGGAAAGCAGAAAAGGGCACCTAATCCAACACCATCGACATCTTCAAAGCACCTGCCTGGGGCACGGGCATTTTCAAAGGCTGGTTAATTCTCTCTGCCACCTCCCACACCCACTGAGGCCTGTGGAAACCCAGCCTAACCTTCCGGCCTCGCACACCAGGACTTTGCCAGCAGTTCAGAACAAAAAGTAGCTCACCAGTGCCAGGCTCCCAGTGTTCTGCAGTATGGACATTTGTTGGTACAAACAGGCCGCATCTCTGGCAAGGAGCTGTTTTGTTAAATCTGCCTTTGCCTGCTTAGTAGACCCTTTCAGATGTAGGGAGAACAGCTGTGCATTCCAGCGCACTGCATGTGGCCAAATGCAGTTGTGCACAGCTTCTGAGTGCTGAGCCATTCCCTGAGCGGACAAACAGACACTTGATGTTATTTGGTCTCAAATTTAATTCAAATGATGAGCAGGTGGTTAGATACCAAAAGATGTGGTTATTAACACCTTCCTCTCCCCATTATTTTTTTCTCCAGGTAGCAAATAGATACTTTATATAGCATGTAAATGTGCCATGAGAAGAAGAACTGCATTACAACTATAGCAAAATATAAAATACTTTTTAAAATTGCTTTACTTCAATTCCTAGACAACTCAAGTCTGATGTGCAGTGTATGCTCTGTCTGCTAGAATTGAATCCACGCACTCACTACTTTGTTAGCTTAAGAATTTTGAGCAATTTTTTCCATTTATCTGTATTCTCCCCAGAATCATTTCACACATTTCTCAGATACATCAATCCTTCAGGCATTCCTCTAGAAACTCAGTAGGATGCCCTGCTATAAATATAATAAAGCCTTTTATTATGTCCATTAACCATGGACATGTGTGCTCCAAAAGTTTCCTGACACGCAGTCATTTGTGGCTTTTTAATTATAAACAGAAAATTTCTACCAGCAAAAGACAGCAGACTGGAAGTGGATCTTTATGGGTGTGTTTTGAGCATGTTCTTCAACAGGCCGACAGCACCCACGCCCTCTTTCAGATCCCATAGGAGACTCTGTGTGTGTGTACACGTACATAAGAAGCAAGTAACACGGCAGGTCGATCTTGCGTGATAGGAATTTGTTGACTGTGCCGACCCAAGTGGGCTCATGGAGGTCTTTCAAACTCCAATAATAGCACTCTAATCAACTCTTTTTCCAATATGCAAATATTTCTCCCCTCCCATTTTGTAGACCTCGTTCCTCTTGAACTCAGAAAAAAAAAGGCCCCGTAAATTACTTGACAAATTAAGTCATTTATTGAATGCATTTTATTTCAACAACCAAAAAATTCTAACAGCCTAACAATGCACATAAGTTAAAAATTAATTATCACTTAGTGATAACAAAGATAAAGTTGATTTACATGGAAAAAAAGAACATTTACAATATGTTAATCCTTATTCACATTGTTGATACCGCAATAAAACACAATTTGTTTTTTTTTTTTTTTTTTTTGTTTTTTTTTTTTTATTTCACAAAAAAGGCGGAAAATTGTGCTTTGTTAAGAGGCACTACAAGAAAAGTTTCTTTCTCCAAATAGATATTATATGATGGATATTGAATAAATAGACATATATGCATTGTAATTCGCAAAGTTCTGGCAAGACCACAGGCTAAAATGCCCACAGATTCACTTAGAACCACTGCAAAATTGGCAGTGAAATTTAAAATAAAAAGGCAAGACTCAGCATTGAAAAAATACCTAATAAAATTTTTGGTTGAAGTGTAAAAGATACCAAATGTTGATGCCATCATCAGATGAACAACCTAACATAGCTTGGCAAAATTCAGTTTCCTTTCAAATGTACGGAGTGATTTCAGCTACAGGATAAGAAGACAGTTTTGAAAGAGTAGCTCTGAGAGAAACATAAAGCAGCAACCATTGAAACTCTGATAAAGCTGCAGCATATTACAGAAATAAAGGATGAAGACCAAAAAGGGTATTAAGTAAGCAACCAGCCATCATCTTCCAAAGGTGTATGAAATTTATGCAGAGATACTCTTCTGTTTCAAATATTACTTTTGAAAAAAATCCCTTAAAAATTCCAGAGGTTACTGAGCAGCTAGAATTAGCTTGTATTGCAACGTCTTCTCCCTGTATATTGTCTGTTCTGAGTAACTATCTACACATAGAGGTTTGGTTTTCATTTTTAACTCCTACCTTTTATACCTTTCAAATATATAAATAGTATTAACAGTTATATTACATTGCCTGGTGTAGTAAACAGAAAATAACTTTCAAAGTGATATTGCATGAGGTCTTTGTCAAGGTTACATGAAAAGCCCCTGTGAAGGAAAAAAAAAAAAATCAACCTAGAAACCTTGTTGGTACGGTTATGATTGCAATTTGAACAGGCATCTGAAATCAATCCAGCTGCAACAGTAGTGAACGGTGAGGTCTCTTCTTAGAAATCCTTGCACAGAAGTGAAAAGCAAATACTACTTGGTGTCTCTTGCGACAAGATGCTTCAAAACAGGTGGAAACTATAGTAGATTGCAGCTTTAGTGCTCACACCATTGAAGAGTCAGTCAGTATAAGTTCTGCTTTATGTAACGTAGTTGCTAGTTAGGTTGCTGCAAAACCCTTCGACAAGTGGGTGAGTGGGTGTGAAGGGCCTCATGCCCCCACAGCAGGGAGGCTGGAAAGCACTCATGCCTCGGGTGCTCTGCGCTGGAGGTGGGCTGCAGCTTGGGAGACCCGTGGCTGAAAACACTTCATTTCACTGGCACAAATGCGCGACACAGAGGAAGCCCAGCTAAAACAGAAACACACGGGAAGCTGGAGAAGAGGGTGAGTGGGCAATCACCATTGCAGACCCTTTGTCTCTCAGCAATTTACCTGGACAGGATTTGTTGGGATTGTAGTATTCTGTGTCCCAATGTAACTTTACACTTGCGTGCGTGTGTTTCACCTTAGTAAAAACAAAAAGCAACAACAAGAAGGAAGCTTATAAATTTTAAGATCTGAAACAGAGAACAGGTAAATAAAATCCACAGTAAAATGTGATTTATAGTATGAATTCCATACATCAAATCTCAACACATTATTTTTCTTCTCTTTCTAAAAGACCTCATTAGCGGACAAGTCTTCTATGCACTGAATTACAGTTTTAGTCATTCTTATTCCCATGAAAATTCATCTGTTCACTACGGAAAGGACTGTGGAGGGTGGAACATGCTGTATCCTTTTAAGTGTGCATTTTGTTTAAAGTACTTTAACTTACTTAACTTACTTAACTTCTTTTAAGGTGCCCTGATTTGTTTTTCCATTTTCTCTCATTTTTCCTCTATTCTTTTTTTGGCAGTGTTGATTTACGTCTTTAAATACATACCTCAAAAATTATCCATCAAGTTGCCAGATAGGAAGCCATATAATAAAAAAAAAAAAAAAAAAAAAAAAAATCAGGGATAAACATAGAAAATAAATAGGAATTCAAAAATAGTCACCACACCCTGAGAGCAGGCGGCAGTTTATCAAAAAGCCAAAGCAACTCATTGTGAAGTGGTTTTAATACATAGACAAGTCTCATATTTAAAGAACTCATTTCACAGTCTATACTTTCAGGCTGTAAAGTTCCGTCCCATGCAATTTTAATATATATATATTTTATGTAAATATATATATATACACACAAAGTTGTAAATTTTCCTTCATTGATTTCATAGGACTTTTTCTTCCCATTTACTTGCTAGATGTCCCTTTCATAAGTGCAAGATTAATGAAGGCATAATCCTATGTGATTACAATGATTACTTCAGTCATATGTAGGAAGTGTAACACTCAAGTGTCTGTGTCAAGGCGATGTCTGATTGGGCAATGCTGAATTCATTCAGTTTGCACATGGATCATGCGCAATGAAAACAAACAAAAAGTAAAAAGAGAAAAAAATAAATCCTTGGATCAATGTATTGCTTTCTGTTTTCCTATCTCACATTATCTCTGGTCGATGTCCACTGGAGCTGCCTTATTTTTGTCGGGGTTCTCTTCCTCAGGCTCCACTTTGTACATTTCCTCGGAGCCCTCCTCGCTGTCGTTCTCCTCCGACTCCGTCAGCAGCTCCTCATCCTTGTACTCTGCCACATCAACCACTGTTCCCAAATGCTCTTTTAGCTTCCCGTGATGCTTTACATGGTAACGTTGGTTCTGGAAGAATTTGATGATGGTGTGTTTGGGGAGATCCAGCTGAGCAGACAGGGTATGAATGGCTTCCTGATCAGGGTAGAGACCTACATCATGGATAAAGCTTTGAAGGATACCTAGAGCTTCCAAGGATATCTTGGTACGGGATCTTGGCTTTTTGGCACAACTGTCCTCAGCGGGTGGAGGAGGAGCCTCTTCTCTAGGTGGGGAATTCTCCTTTGCAGGCTGGGACTGCTGTCTGTGCAGCACCTGTAAGATTAAACAGACAAATATTTCATGTACACAGTGACCCCCTTGGTGCTTGAGATAAGAGGCACTTGTACAGGTCTTTACATGGGGTCTAACTTGTATTTATGAAGAAAAGTACTAATCATTTCCCACTAGCTTTCTTACCATTAACACAGCTGTACCAGTAACTACAGACAGAAAGGAGAAAGCAATATAAAAGACAAACAATGCAGGCAAAAGTAGACATACAAATACAAAGTAAGTAATAAATACAAAACGTAGGTAATAAAAAGAAATATAGCCAAAATCAAAATCAAGTCAAAAGGTGTTGTAGTCTGTCATGACTGGCCAGTTGTCCCATCTCAGACAAGTCATTCTCCCCCTTTGCTCCTCTTCTGCCCCTTCCTTGTTTCCTTTTGTCTTTTTAGGCTAGACACACCATTTCTACAATATGCCAAGTACCACACAGACCCAACTGAATGTGAGACTGTGAGGTGCAACTTTATTGTGAATAATGATTTGTCATTAAAAATCTATCACAGCTGTTTTATGGAAAATATATATATATATATACTAGTAGAAGAACAGAGATTTGATAAGATTTCCTTCTATGAAGACTGAAATCACGGACAGTTCAGTGTTTGTTGTTGTTGTTTTTAATCTTAATGCTTAAATGCACCTCTTGTAAAGATTTCTCTGTTTTACATCTGTATTAATTTCACTAGTTGAAGAGTTCAAATAATTATATCCCTCCACTCTGAGAAAGCCTCTGGGCAAACATTTTCCAGTCTTGTAACAGATTTTCACCAGCAGTATCTCCTTTTTGGAAAGTTTAAAGAAAGCACATGCAGCTCTTAACCTTCCTAACAGCCACTTAAAATGGCTAAGAAAGGGCCTTGTGCAGCCCTTTTTCCAGGAAAAAATAAAAATAAAATAAAAAATAGAAAAAAAAAAAAAAAACTTGCTCAGAACTGCTAGATATACAGAGGAACTACATATGCTTTCTTTAAAACCAAATCTATACAAGAGAGATTACCAGCAAAAATCCCCTACAGGATTGAAGACTCTATTTGCCCAGAGGTTTTGTCAGATGCAGGGAAATAATTATTAGAACTCAACGCTACAGAGCTAACAAAATCAATATGGATAAATATTTCCTTCCACAAATAAGAGGGAATTCTAGCTCTTCACCCAAAGAAAAAAATGTTTTTGCTGCAAACCATAACATCAAGAAAATCAACCCTACATGAAAGCTCTCTAAAGGGGAGATAAAACATAAATAAATAAATAATGGAAATTTGCTGAGACCTTGCACTGAATTTTAAACACATACTGAACCCCTAGTAAAATCATACTCTATCAGAGTTATTCATGCAAGAGGAAGTTCACTGTGGAATATCAGATTGTCAATACATGCAAGTAAATAAAATGGCCCTGTGCTGAAGAGCCTTTTATTAATTTTCTTCATCAAACGCTGCTGTCATAATAATTTACAATACTAGCAATCTCTACATCACGGGTTTTAAAGAGAATATGAAAGTCCCCAACAGCTGCCCACTGTGTAAGTTTGGCTGTGGAGCCGGACCTGGAGGAGATGCTGTGAAAACAACATGACTCACAGCCCAGGAAAGGGATTACGTTCCTCCTGCCCGTGCATTGTGGCAGCAGGAGGCACTTGGCAGGCAAAAAATGTCTCCAGCTGATGCTCATCACCAGCACAAGAGACATGGTGTCTCCATGAACAGCAGGTACAGGCGAGAGCGCACGTGTGTGGAGACAACTGCATGGCCGGATGACTGCAGCACAAGCCACTGCTGCGGCCACGGAGCAGTGCTCGTCAAAGTGGCAGAATGCATCCAAACAAGGAGACAGCTCCTGGCAGCTCCACACAGTCGCTTAAAAGCAGGTGCTGCGAGCAGCACCAGGCAGGTCTGAACAATTGTGGAAGATATGCTGGTGAGCTGAACTGCAGATGTGTTCTGGTGCCCATGGATTCACTTTCCTCCCAAGCACATAACCACTCCAGGTGAAAAAAAAAGGTAGCTAAGCAAGCTCCATCAGGGGAGCTCAAATGGAAATGCCAGGTATTCCGTTTTATGTTTGCTACATCTCATGTAATAAAAGAACATAATGTTCCAATGAACTGAATAGCTCAGTTGCTCTTTGAGCATTTCTTTTTTGTCCATGGATTGTTTTCAAAGAGAAAGAGTGACGTTTTCAACTACAGGCATTACAGATGAGGGTGAGATCTGTACCAGCATCAGCAGGGAGCACTGAAAGCAGCAGAGCTGGGCTCACTGACACTGTTGTGCCCTCTGGTCCTATCTCCTGACACCATAAGGCCCAGAGCAGCCAAAAATAAAAGGATCTAACACCAAAAAGTGCCAGTGAATTTACAGCCAGTATCATAGGAAAAACCTCATGTAGCATTGCTAATCAGAAGCTGAATTCAAGTAGCAGCTAACACAGATAGAAACACATCCAGAAAGAGTGTGAATTACTCAGTTCATTCTTGTTGGAGTTGAAAGTCTTTTTTTCCCTTTTCAGTTGACAAATAGCATGAGAAATGATCCAGCCTGAAAAATGTTACAAGACTTCCAATCAAATATAATGATGAAAAAAATCCAACAATACAGGATCAGCAGCAGTAAAATGTTTAATTTGAAGGAGATGAAGAGATGCCTACAGCATCTATAAAGCAATCAACCAAAGAGGGCCAAGAGCGGGAGGGAAAGAATAATTTTACTTAACCCTTCCTTCTCTGGAGTGACCTCTCTAGCCTTTTCCAAAGAGAAAAATACATAATGCAGAGGAAAAAAAAAAAAAAAGGTGTCTTATTTGCCTTACTGTTTTCTTAAATTACACAAAACCCTAAAGCTGCTCTTGCTCCACATAAATCTCACGTTTTCACTGGCCTGCTCCAGATTTCTAATGGCACTAACAATGGATTTCAGTGATAAGACATTATCCATATACACACACATACAGATGTATAAACGCACAGACCTTCCTTCAGATTTAACCTGTGACTAGTTTTGTACTTCCTTTCAATAATATGGGCCATTTAGTACAAAAGTACATGCTTTTCTGTGTGAAATAGATGAACAGTTACGGCACATGATACAGTATGAAATCCAAATTACCTTTATGTTAAATATTTGCTTTCAACTACATTTGTAAAATGCACTGATTTGGTCAATTTGCTTCCTTCATGTCTGGCTCTGCATGCCACGTTCCCACGAAGGAAACTGACCATTTTTGGTGGTTTCAGATTTCCAGATTTTGGGGTCATTGTTAAATCCACAGGTAAAATTTCCACTGACTTCACACACTGTTGTACATACCCTGCCATACACTCTGTATTTTGGGTCAGTGCTGTTCTGCTGCTCTACTGCAAAAAAAAAAAAAAAAGGAAACCCCACTGATTCTTTTGTACTTAGAGTACAGGCTGTAGCACATTTTCCAGTGAAGCAAAACCCTCCCAAATTATGGCCTGAACCTACCACTAAGCACTAGTGGGGCTTCAAAGACAAGGTACAAAAATGATCGCCAGATGCAGCTTGCCTTTTCCCAAGGACAACTGGTGCTGGGCTCACAAGGGGCACACACCAGTGTAGGCTCCCCCTGCCCCCTTTCCCACTCACTTCTCCCACCTCCATGCCTTCCCCAGCACAGCCCCAGGGCTGCCTTCCCCTTATCCCACTCTGCTGCCAAGTTCAGCTCACCCATCTGTTCCCTTCGCTGAAAAATCCTCCGTGGGCTCCTGCCATCCCATCTCTGCTTTTTGACCTCCCTTTCCCTTCCCCACTGCCCCCTGGCCACAGGTGGGGCAGCCTCCTGCTCCACAGCCACCACCATCTGGAGTGACTTCCCCTTCCCTCCCTCCCTCCCTCCCTCCCTCCCTCCTCACAATCTCCCCATCTACTTTTGAATCAAATGTGAAGATATAGATTTCCTTCCATGCCCACAGGACTTATTTTTTCCATCCCTTCCAGAGATTTCATTTTTAAACTCTACAGGCATCACTGCGTTCTCAGCATTTCAGAACAGAGCGGGTACGAAAGGGGTTGCTTTATGAAGTTTCATTCAGGTAGATTTTAAACTCATAGACAAACTGATTTTTTCAAACAAATTAACCAGCACTGGCAGAAAACTTGCAAGAAAACTAATATGATGGAAGTTGACTTTAAAAGATAAAATGACTGGTCTTAAATCACACTGTACTGAAATATGATTTGAAGGCCACAATGAAAACCAGCTGGAAGCCATGTGTAAAATATAATAGTACATGCCTACAGGGAAGGAAGTGAGATATTGAATGATTAAGTTTAGGAGAGTATATAATGTAGTGTATCATTACGGGAGTGATCAGGATTACTTGTAATAAGATAAGGGTTTGTGGTCTTTCTAAAATCCAAAGCCAAGAATTATTGGGGGGAAGGGATCACTGCACTGCTTTGCATGTATCCACTCCCCATGTCTGGAGACATTCCTGCAGGAGAAACCTGACTTCAGCAGCCTGGAACAGCCATGTTCCACAGAAAAGAGGTGAGTGAACCCAAACTGAACAAACATCACATCATCAAAGTCTCTTTTCTGCACTGTATTTAATTTTGGCTGGATTTACTGTCCAACTGGTGTTCACTTCCATCTTCACCCACTTTCTAGCTCGACCCAGACATGTGAACAAGGTGAGACACTCAAGGGAGCCAAGCGGGATGCTGGAGCAGGCTACACACATGCTCTCATGCACCCTCTGCCAGCAAGGCACCAACTAACAACACTCACTCCACGAAATGCTGTTTTGTTGCTTGTGCAGCCATTGCGGCAGATTAGAAACAGGAACTGCATTTCTACATGGAAACCCCAAATTCTTTTGTTTTGTGCTGTGGTTCTGTTGTTCCTTTTGCAGACAGGATTAGCCACATGAGCTTCTTTCCAAGAGGTTTTGCTGAGATGATGAGGTGTCCCTTACTATTAAAAACATCAAAAATGTAAAATTCTTGGAAGATGGTGCTTTACCAACAGACACTGCACTTCAGGCTACCTTTTCATCTTCCCTCTACATGTACACCACTCTCACAGCCAACCATGACACTGTTATATCACACCAAAAGTCTTTCATGCCAAAGAGAGTACAGTTTTAGCCAGCTTAAGGAGCCCAAAATAAAGGCCAGAAAGAATGCCCACACTGCAAAACATGGGTTCAGTACGTCTTTATGGTACATCTAACACCAGCCACACATTACATCCCTTACAAGCACTCACAACTAGTCAGCAGGATTTGCCACCAACTGGACTCAATGCAAAAACAGCTTCACTACGTACTTACCCGTGCAAGCAAGCCCTTTGGAAAAGCTCCTTCACAATGACTTGCTAAAGTCAAAGAGAGGGTGGGAGCAAGCCAAAACAAGGTGTTCAGCTACACTTTGCTGAGACCTGCAGATGGAATTTGTAACACTTTACCTTTGCAAGCCTAGAGCTCCCAGGCAGCACTGTCAGTGCCTGGCTATCATGCTAAGAGTTTACTTAAGAGACAACCTCCATCACCTTTCAAAGAAACCTTATACTAGAAGAATGTGCTGTCTGTCCCTCATAGCAGATTTTACAGGAATAATCTGTGGGAGATTATCTATTCAAACAAACAACCTTACACCATTACCCCCGGTCTTTGGCAGCTTATCTTCGTATATGAAAATGTGCAAGAACAGAACAGAACAAACTGCTGCAATAAACAAGATTGCACCCTGACAGCCTCCCAGGCTGGGGGTGACACTGGCAAGAGCATTAATTAGATACAATCACTGTGCCAAGACACTTTACAGGTTTACTAAGAATGTCTGTACAAGAAACTGTAGCAGAAGTTACAACTTGCACCTGTGTTCATTTCTTTCCTTTAAAAAACGCAGTTGTTAGACTACCTTTTTTTTTTTTTCCCTTGCAAAAATATATTCATTTAGGTAAACATTGCAACACTAGTCTGAGCCCCAGATGAAGTATTTTTGCTGGGCTCATTCTCACAGTGGTGATTTCACACTTTGACATCATAAAGCTGTGTTAAAGACTGTGGTTTAGTTTCCTTGCTTTTCTTGGATTATACAGTATCCTAAGGTCAAAACTCAGGAAAATCCAAAACTGTTATTAAAAAAGAAAAAGTATCTATGAAGTGATGACAAATTGCAGACTACAGGCGTTAGATTACATTTTGACTTCAGGCAGGTTTAATATACTTTAGTTTCCTTTTACAATTGCCCTTAGCAGGTACTGTTATCAGTAAGGGATTTAAAAATATATATATATGGTACTCAATAAAAGAAGACCGTGTCAAAAGAAATCAATATGAGCGTGCAAAATGGTAGGAAGTCTAACATGGATAAATATGTTCACTTTCATCTAACTTCAGTCCGAGCTTCTTTTAATTTTGTAACTCAAATACTAACAGCACATCCTGTGCATTTTCCAATGCAGTTTAGTAATTGCTTCACAAGGGTAAACACCATTATTACAGATAATTATAATACATGTTTGTGATATGATGTGCTCCATCTCATGCAAGCCAGACCAATCTTTACAAGCTGTTGGCTAGAACAGCTTGTAACCCAGAAGTCCTGGGTCCTATTTAGCTGCAGAGACAAAGCATTCACACAGTAAAGAAAAAAAAATCCCTGAATATTCAGGTCCTTCCTGTTACTGTTCATCTGCTACTGACCACCACTGGAGCCAGAATATTGGATCAGACAAACCCTATGTCCTAAATCTCCCAGCTCTGAGGTACGATTCTTTCTCTGAGCCATGCAAAAATGGGAATAAGAAGGAAATATGAAGAAAGAAATGAGTTCCATAGGGAATTCAAACTCAAAGGCAAGTTTGTTTTCCAGACTGGAATGTGAGCTGGTTTAAGCGATTCATTTCAACATCTTTGGAGCACACTCTCCACATGGTTCTCTTTGCTTTACGGCGGTCGTGTTGCTTAAGGGCAGGAAATAGACAGTGATCTGAAAACATGGTAAGCACTGAACAAATACCCTGTCTCTGAAAAAGTGGTCCAATCCTGCAATTCTCCTGCAGGATCAAACTGTCAGAAATGGTCAAAAGGAGTCAAAAGAGATAACAAAGAAATGAAAATTTGAAAAAATAGCTAAACTTTTAGTTGTGCACTGCATTTGCCACCACACAAAAGTGACAGCATAAGCATTAGCACAATGCAATCAACCTTGACTTACAGGCAGGAGGGAAGGTGTCTGCTCCCTGTACCCCTGCACATACTGCTCCATTTAATGCTATCAGGAGATTAGCATGCATCAAAGAGCAAATACACCACAAAACATTGTTAAGATCTATCATCACTGGAGATAAAACATAAATTACAGCCTGATTACAATGTGCTGCTAAGCGGCTGCATGTGCAGCATAGATCACAGTGATGACTGGAGATGACCAGATAACTTTTGGACAGGTCTTAAGGTTACTGTAAAACATCTGCGTGTACGAATCTGTTCTCATCTTTGCTTTTCTTTCCTGGAGCTGTGGAGCTGCTGTCTGCACAGTTGTTTGAAGAATGTTTACAAATCAGCTTGACAAAGAGAAAAAAAAATTCTGCCATCACTTGACCACAATCATGATCTTATTCTTCAGTAATGCGTGGTTTATTTCCCTTTCCTGATCTCTGCTAATAGACAGCACGTGCCTATACAATAGCCACTATTTTGTCTGTATAATGTTAAAAAAATAAATCACAAAACTCTGACAATGCAGAGCAATGTCCCGGTGTTTCCTGGGGTAACTGTTCTCTCTTGAATGCTAACAAAAACTCTTCCCACAAAAGCATAGGCACAACTTTCATTGCTGTGCAAGTGCCTGAGAACTGGCTGATTTTATGGGCTAGCATAAATGAGCTCATGCTGATGAACGTTAGTGGATTAGCTTTGCATTTCCCATCTTTGGCTGGTTTAAGCCAGACTCTTAGAGTTACTGCATAGTAACTGTGCAATAGTGAATATCTATCCCTTTCTCAGCTATCTAGCTGCAGCCTGGAAGTGTTGTAAACAAATACTATTTAGCCCACAGGTGGAGCCAGCACATACCTACTTGTATAAATATGCAACCGGACGGCTTCAGTCCGGCTTCTGCTGGCACAAGCCAGGGTGCTGGTGACAGAGAGGCCAATGTGTCCAGGAAGCATTGCACAACGCCTCTGCAGACTCTCTCCTGAAGGCATCGGTGATGGATGGCTCCATTGTCTGGGGATGAGGCATGGCCAGCACAGCTGACATGGGGGCTGGCTTGCTGCATCCCCCAGCAGGCAGGCAGGACTCTGCCAGCCTTAAATAAGCCAGCAAAAGCTTCTCTTGCCTGTAACCTGCAGGAGCAAGGCAGCGTCACCCCACAAGGGAAAATGCAACAGCCCCATAAAGGTTTGCAATGCTCTTCTACATGGTGACACTAACTGGTGTCCCACCCAAGAGGGACTCTGAACGCAAGTGTATGCGCACTGAAGGCCCCAGACCCTCCTGGCTAACACTTACCTTCTTCAGAACACAACTGTGAGCTTTGTGGGCCTCTGACTTGACACTTCCCTGATTTCTCTTTCAGCCCTAGCAAGGCTCATTGGGGTACTACTGTATGCAGAGCCCAGCTTGGCAGCCTCCAAATGGAGCCTAAGCTTGGTACAGCAGAAGGGAGGGTCTGCCAAAAATTTCAGATTGATCCTGAATTTCCCTGTCCCAACCCTGCTAATCCTAACGAGGAGCTGGCACAATGCCACAGGAACTAAGGAAGTAACAAAAGGCTTTTTGGCTTGCTTTACTTCATGAAAATACTTCTGGTATCCTCTGCATTTTCTTTTTCAATTAACACTACACATGTTCTCCTTTTCATCTGAAAAATCAGAGGAGCATTTGCGGGTAGTCTGAGCGAGATCTTCTATGAGAAGCCCCAACTTACAGCAATCCTTAGGGTCAATCACTAAACCCCTAACTGTGGTGGCATGAACGGCGCCACTATAATCATGCTGTTTCCAGTTACTCAGATCAGGAGTAGGCACTGAATTATTTCAGGAAGGATATGTTTGGATTAGACACTGGATTCTGGAGGGACGGTTAATTATTTGTCCCATCAAACTGTTTTAGGTCCTCACAGATGGCTATTTGGGGTTCCAGGAATACCCAACTGTACTGTTAATTTTTACAATGAGGGCAGTTACAAGTCAGGAGAACCTTACTGTTATGGTTAGTGAAAATAGCAGATTTGTTCTGATAAAACACTACTCAGCATGTTTTTTGCTTTCTAGACGTAACCACCAATGTACTTAATAACAGGACTTGAGCAAACTATACTGTGTGAATCAAACACATAAAAGTATAAATACTCATTTTTTAAGAAAGTAAGTCTTAAAAAGTGCATTATAATCAACTACCATGGTAAAAGGCAAAATATCCAGCATTACCACACACGCAACGGTCATAATGTGCTTTATTATACCCTTAGCTTGAAACTGGGTAAATAAAAATCAAATGACCAAAGTACACTCTGCCCCACAGATTAGGGCACTGCGGACAGGAGGCCTTGGAGAATTAGATCTGAAATCCTTTGTCTTCCTGATAATACTCTGCTAAAAGTGGGTATGTCTGGGAGAGCAGGAAGCTACACTGGCATAACTGCTTCTGACGGCTTGCTACTCTGACCTGTGCATATATTTTGTGGGTTAGGGATGCTGGAAGAAAAAGGTTTTATGGAAAGTCTCCTACCAGCAGCACCTGCAGTTTATCTTCACAGTACTAGAAAATATATGCAGTTGGAAAATAAAAGGTACTTGTTCATTTTTAATAAAATAGTTTACTATATAGCCAGCAAGGTTGTAACAGGACAAAACAGAAAAACACATTGTGTTGTAGCCATCTCTGGCTTTTCCACTGCCTGCTGGGGAGAGCTCCGCTGATCACCCAGCCGTTGCTTGACTACACACATCTAATCGTGGAGGAAATATCAAACTTAACACAAGCCTGCAGCTTGTATAGGTCTGTGTTTAAGGAGCCCCAGACTTTTGCTAGAAATGCAAAACGCCATTCTTCTCTTAATTAAAATTAGAATTATGTAGCATTTTTCAGTGAAAATATTTATTTCAGTCAAATGTTTTGACTGAGTGACATCAAAGTATTGCTTAAATAAAGTCTACTTTTCTGAGCCATTTGCCTGGGGGAGGGGGAAATATTCTGACAAAGTTCAAGCAGTCATTTAGGCATTTTTCATGAAACAGCAAAATCTGGTGGCTTTTATTCAGAGCAACTTTTGTCCTTCAAATTCTTCCTTTCTATTTTCCTTTAAAGCATTATGTTGCTCTAAACTGCTACAAACCTTTTTTTTTTTTCTTCCTATTTTAACTGCAAATAACAACTTTAAAAGCACCAACATATTTTTTTCTTTCAATATTTCAGAAATGTCAGCAACCTCTTAAACTTAACTCAAGCACTTACATAGCTCTAGGCTGTACCACCCAAGTAACAGAGGCTCACAGCCTTCTACCTACCTATGAACTTTGTGGTCACAATTACAAAGGGCAGTACTGATGGGAAGGAATAAAATGTAACACAGTTTATAAAGGGAACTGGATGTGAATCTTTCATATCTCAAAATCCAATATAGCTTATGATTTTTATTGCATGTGGGAGTAATTTCATCTATAGAATTAACAGCTTGGTCAGTAAGTCTGATAAAAGCCATAAAGTACCTTTGAATATACTCTGGCTGGAGTCTTCTCAGCACAAGGAGTGCATGTTACAGCTGATGGCCAAAGGGACACATTTATGTGGGAACTCATCCCTAGTTTTGGTCCATCGCACCATATTTTGTTCCATTCTCTCCAGAAAGAATGGATCAAAGCCTTTCTTATCATTCAAACACCCCAGGAAAAGGTGTCATCAAGACTATTCCCCCTCACCTTTCCAACACTCTTGAACCCAAGAAATTTGCAACCTACTTCAGTTTGGGAACCAGACTGAACTCAAATTAATCCCAAACAGAGCAATATGGCATTCTGAAGCCTATTCTCATCTAAACCAGGGGATAACAGGAGTAACATTACTCCAAGTCAGCAATGCTTCCTCAGTGCTAATCAGACTATTAAAAGCCATAAGCAGTTTGTTCTGTGCCGATGGACAAAGACAACCACAGAAATGAATGAAACCCAGGGCAAAATTAGAGATTAAAAGTAGTAATACTCCTTTCAGCAAACCACAGTCTGAATGCATGATAAGTGGCTAAAAGAGAAAATCACTGCAAGATCCAGAGACAATAAAAAAGTCTCCTGAGTGAATGAAATGTAATTTAAACCAGGTCTGGTACAAAAGCATTTTATTCACGGGGCTGTACTTGCTGCCACTGACAAACCCTTTGCTGCCAACAAGGACTGCCGCAGCTGACCCTCCCTCATCTCACTTCGGGAAAATACACACACTCAAAGTCAACAGTTGGAGGGAAATGAAGAACCCAAACACAGCAAACTTGCTAGGAAAGATTACCATGTAGGCTCCCTTCCCAAATAAGCAGATGGTTTCCAGCTAGTCAGGGTCAGGGACTGCCCATGCAGTTTCCTGCCTGCTTGCCTTTGTAGCTTATCTAGATCTCATCAAGATATGTAGTCCAAAAAAAAAAATTTGAATGGCTAAGTGCAGAAATTAGGGAAACTAACTACAAATGAGCCTTGTTTTGCACTTGTGCTGAGAACCAGGGGAATGTGCACCCACGGCTCACCTGCAGTGGTGCCAGCCCTCTCCTGGGGCTGTGGCACAGCTCACCTGCACAGGTCAGGTCAGGTCTGCTAACACCGCTGTGCACACCCAGCCACCAAGCTGTGCCGAGCTCTACTGAAAACACTGGGAAACAACTCAGCTGCTTTGCCCCTGCCATCGGTTTACAAACCTGCCTGCCTTAATTGTGGTGCTTGTGCCTGCTGGCAGTCCAGCTCTATGCTGTACTGCCAGGGCTGAGAAGGCTGCCACCTTGGCCCCACTGGCCCCAGCCCCAGGCCATGGGGTGCCACCTGCATGCCACCAGCCTCACCAGGCAGCAGGGAGCCCCTACCAGAGCCTGGCACGGCCCCGGCACGCTCCTGTGGGGATGTGGTGAGCCAGGCACTGGGACTGCGACAGCCCCGGCACCACTCCCACCTCCCGGCCATGCTCGCAGCCCTCAGAGGGGTTGCACACACGCAACACGCGGCCACGTGTACTGTACAGCTCCACACAGACACTGGCTCTTGTGATGCCGTGCATGGGAGCAAAGCAAAAATCCAACCAGGAACGTATGCATAAGCTACCATATGGAAAGGGCATTCTCAAATTAAACCCTGAAAACCAGATGAGATCTTAGCAAAGGACAGTTTCACTTAAAGGAAATCTCTGAGGTCAACCGGCAATTAACTGAAAGGTTCTGATTGAATACACTATTGACTGCTCTCACATCAGACAGCTTTGTGTTTATTATACCTTATGGGCTGTCTAGGTGCCAAGACATTAAACTGTCAATAATCTATTAATACTAAACAGCTCCTCCTTCCTTACTCCTCCACGCACATACTCTTAGACTACAAAAGTGCACAAAAAAAGATGCAAATTTTTGAAGTGAGATGGGAATGAGGTTTTTTAGGATATTTCTTTGCTTGGTTCCAGCTTCAATGTACAGCAATGTCCATAAACAATATAACATGAAGTCTACAACTACATGGAAAAAATTGTGTTAAAAAAAATCAGACATGATTGAGACCATATCCTGAAATCTGGCTTTCTTCTCCAAGCCATCTTTAAACAGTCTAAGTTAAATTTAATTAACAATTTACAACAAGGAGAGAGAAGTTATTTAAAGAGAGGCCTACAGGTCCTTAACATTCAGTGTCTGGGAAACAGTTGTATTAAAAAAAAAAAAAAAAAAAAGTTTTAATGAATTTAATAGAGAAAAGCACTTTAATTAAATGCTGTCAAAGAGGATTGTATTAATGACTGCACACAAAGGAATTTAAAGCAAGCCAAGTATATTTAGCAAATAGGAAGTAGGCTTTCAGAGGCTGCAACTATTTATGTTTCTGCCATTGCAATGCATCTAGATCACATTGCCAATTGGAAGCAGTTATGTTATTAGATATGATTTTATTTATTATGGATTATTAAAATTTCAAACACTGCAGGGAATACATTTATCTCACTCCTAAAATGAAAGAACAAAGATATTTCCTGCTTGTTCAGTACGAGGAAAAAATAGATGAGGAAATAAATAATAAATAATAATAATAACTTAGCACTTAACTAGTGAAGTGTTGTCCAGACAGATCTATTTATTGGGCTTGTTGACTCCTGGAATTTTAGTGTGTCTCTTTCTTTCTGCTACAACTGGATGGATTTACAGATGCCACCACAGCCCTTCTCAGAATAGCACAGAAGAGGAGCGAGCTATTCCTCCTCGCAGGCACAAACTTATTGTATCCTGTGGTAGTATACTTCTGCAATCTCTTGCATGTTTCACATCTAAATATTACCAAAACCCCAACAAGTAAAAAGAAATCTGGGTTGCCAAGCTTTTTGCAAGCAAGATTGAGGACACCAGGGTTTTTCAAATGTAACCAAGAGGTTAGCCACATCATTCTGCTAAAAACCTGTACGAACTACAGATCTGCATTAAGCTTTTTTTTTCAGAATGCGCTTTCTTTCCTCAATACCCAGGTGATGGGATTTGTGGCAGGAAAAAAGGGGGCTCTTCATAGTCCTCTCTGTCCATGTGCCTTGGATCAAATGGGCATGGTCTAATTAAAGAATAACCCAAACCATAAATTTGAGAAAAAACAACCAGGAATTTCAAGGATGTCAACATTATTTTGCTCTATGACAGTACAAATAGCATAAAACTAACATTGGTCCGAATTGGAAACCAATGAATGTTTTTTACATGAAGTTAATGAGATGGCTGGGTCTATACTATCCAGGGTACGTTCTGTGATTTACCACATCCTTTTTGTCATATGTACTGCTAAGAGGTTTACGATTTTAGATGTTTCAAACTTCTGAATGCTCCATGAGAGGCACCTTATATGTGCTTTTACTCCTTGGTTTCTGGACACCAAGACCTTTTGAAGTTAGGTACTACAATTTGAGTTGGTCCTAAATTACTGGTCAGTGGTTTTAAATGTATTTATTTGTATTTAAGCACACATTTTTTATGTTCTAATTCAAAACATGAAGAAGTGAGCAGAACTGGAGAAAGAGACACTGGAAAGGAGGCATAAGGGGACACCTACTTGCTTCCATGTGAGTAGCATCATAAATAGTGAAATTAAATTTTCTAAATACATTATCTGATTTTTGTTTAAGACTTTTATTAAAGTCATGTGTGATGTGTGTTCAGAATGTAGCCTTTGTTGTTCCACAGCTAGGGATCTTGCAAACAGCTTCACTTTGTCTGCGCCAAGATATTTTGGAATATTCTTTGAAACACTGTAAGCATAGATGACTGTGAGAAAAAATATGTGCTACTGTACTTCTGGATACTTGATGTGTGAGAATAGTGCATACACACAGAAACATTTCCTGTTTCAATCTGTAATTCCTACAAAAGTCCATACAAACATGGAACAACATACATACACAGCAAATTATCTCTGAAAAACATATATTCCTGCACATATAGCACTCTCTGGGTATTTCCAACCATTAGGGAAAGGGGAAGGAGAAGGGGAAGGTGAGGGAAAAGGGGAGGGGGAGGTCTGCACCAACAAACTTCTGAAGAGACTGGCCCAGGGCAGGGAGACCAAGCATCTCTTTCTTGCTCTGTCATAGCCTAACTCCCAGCACTGCCCAGAAGCTGCACAGTTTTCTCGGGGTATGCTGTGCAACATGGGAGGAAGAGCAGCTCGCTTGTTCTCCGAGATCTTTGGGGGACAAACAGTGCAATGTACTGTGACAGCACAGTACAATATTGTTTCCCTCCCCATGTAATTTTTATAATTGCCAATCTGTACACAAAGGCCGTCTGCAATGATCTGGGGCTCTAACTTTATTCTAAGATTTCTGTACGGAGCCTGAGAATAAAATGCTGCCTACAACCAATAGCCTATAAACACACAGCTCTAAAGCCTGAAATTACCATTTATATACAACTGTGAAGAACAGAGAGCATTCAGGGAACATAAAAATGAAGCGAAAAAGAGCAATGTTTTTAACTGCAAAATTTTCCAACGTAAGTGGAAAGGAGGCTTATCCAGCCTCAAGATTTGTCTGCTGCCAGCCAGCACAAGCTTCAAAGGTTACGTGAATTTAAAGAGCTTTATTTAGTAATCTTGCTCTGGATGTTTGCTCATCCTCAACCTACCATGACTCTTTGCAACACTGGCAGCTTAGCATTTATAACAGGGCCAGCACTGGAAGAAATGAGGGCTAAATCTGATCAAATTGTGTGTGAAAGGCAAAAGGGTGAGATGGCAGGGGCCAGAACAATAGTGATGTAATTTGCTAAAAAGACGACCTGTCAGAGCAACATCAATGCAAACATCCACCCTGCTGATTCCTGCCAAGACTCCACAGTACTAAATCCACATTCAGATTTTAAATGGATTTCTGCCTTGAGCAACCCTCCATAGGAGCTAGGGGAGCAGGAGCAGAGCTGCTCCAGGGCAGCCCTGCACAAACACGAGCCAGGCAAACAGCTCTCTTCCTCCCGAGTCCCACCTCACTCCTGTCCCTGCTTGCAGTTGATCCTGCACCAAACGAAAGCTGTCTGGGAGCAGGTGGCACAGAGGTGGCCTCACAGCTCCAGGAGTCTGAACAAATACCAAAAGCTGCACAGTCTTTTAATGTACTGATGACTACTATGCAGGAGACAACGTTGGCAGAATTAAAATCGCCACCTCAGAAAATGACAACAACAAAACTATCTGGTTGATCTCCCATTTCTAGGATTAAATAGAATAATAAACTAAATTAATTTCAGAGCAGAAGCAGTATTGCTTTAATTTGAGTGCAGTCCTCACTATCATTATAAGGGGAATCACAGGCTTAAAGTTAATAAAAATCAGCAGCACTTTTCAGCCACATTAGATATCCACACTAAACAGAAACAGCTGAAAAGGCACAGTAGGTAGTTTTGGCTATAGCAGTCAAAGCTCGGTGGCTTTCCACTGCAATTGGAATAATTATCAATCATAAGAAACTTTGCTGAATACCTCAGAGTCTAATATAAGGGGTTCATTGACGTATACATGATCCTGTTGCCTTTGTCAAAACCTGTGCAAGGCTCCTAAGCTACTGCAGCCTGTCAAGAAAATCATGGGCCAGAAGGTTCAACTATCAAGTGTGTGCTGGGATGGAAAAGCAGAGCATGAAGCCCCAGCTTTTCTTACCAAACACAGCATGTCTGACTCCAGGACGTGGATACTAGAGCAGTACAAGAGAGCAGTCCGGAGACAGCAGACATTGGATAAGTTTACACATACTGCTTTCTGCTGGGATATGGCCCTTCTAAATGGCCCCATGCATCTACTCAGCCTTTCAGGGAGTCACTCTGGTTTCAGTGGTTTTTCAGCTAGATTGAAAGGAGATACCAAAATAGACTGTTATTGTCTACTTTTGATAAGAAAGAGAGAATGGAACTCCAGAAAACGTAACAATTGAGGAAGGTATTCTCTGCTCCCAAAATTGACATATCTAGTTCTGACATAAATTTTTCCCTCTACCTCTAAATGAAAGAGAAAATAAATAGTCCAGATGCAGCCCACTTAAAATAAAGCTCTGAACTTTCCAAGTGGATTGAATAAACCTGTGATACAAATACCTCTAAAAGTCCATCTGGGCTTGCTGGATACAACCTATCTTACTGTTCTTGATCACTAGGTCTTAGCAGATATCACCACCAACCATGTAGTAAAGGAGATGGTGGAAACAAAAAGCAGCAGGTATAATTTATGGTTTGACTTTTGGACACAGAGAAATGGCCAACAAGCAAATATAAGAAGCTGCAGCCATTAAGAATGAACCATAGGACCCTCTCACTCTGTCTGTCCCCCTCTCTGCCTCCCCCCACATCCCTCCCCCAGAAAAAAAGATCTAGATAAAACAGTAAGCACCAAGTCAAACAGAGAGCTAAGCATGGTTTGGGAAAATAGTTTTTGCCTGAGTTTCACAGACAACCCAGTCATGACTTCCAGTACGTGAAATGTACTGCAGTAGTACACACAAACATGGTGAAAACTCACTGTGTATATCATCCTATAGATTATTAAGCACACTATGTTCCTTTGTGGAATAACACAGCTTTGTTTCACTCATCATCTATGACTGCCCAAGTATTATTAATTAATATTATTTTTTAAGAAAATAATCTTAAGCCCCAGTGTTTTTCCCATCTGCATGCTATGTATTCTGTGACCCATGAACTCTAAGATGTTGTTTAGAATAAGATATTTCATTAAGAAGCACCACTTCCCTTCTTTATTACTTCTAGAAAGGGAATATGAAATTAGTTTCATTGGATTGCCATCGCCACTTGCTTTGACCCATTTTTACTAGGGGTCTATGTTCTACTCTTTTGTATTTCATTGTCATTTCTAAAATATTTGTTACCTTCCATCCCTCACAAAATGACAAAATTAGTCTTTCAGTTATTTTCCACATATTTAAAGAAAGACCACAATGTTTGCAGTGAACACACAATAGAAAAGAGCTTTCCTACAGCTTTCTGCTATGCCTTCTTTTATTTACTAATGTTCCCTCATGATTCATGATCTGAACTATTATAAATTATCAGATTTGTCTAAATCAAAGCTCCTGAGGAAAAAAAAAAAAAAAAGTGGAGGGATGTCATTTTTTAAAAGTGACAAAAGTAACAGAGTATCAGAAAGAATGGGAAAACCATTCCTGTTTCTTTAAAGTCGACATTTGACTCCTTTTAAATCAATATGTACCATGAGCTTCTATCTGACAGCTTATGCAGCAAATTAAAAACAAGGTTTCCCTGCTTTCCGAATAGTAGGTACTTTGTGACAGTGGGGTCTCATTGCCCTGGAGAACTGGCTTACCCACCTTAACACTCCAGAGAAAACAGCTTGATTCATCATTTTCCCAACTGAGTCAGGTTTCTCTGTCCCAGCAATTAACAATGAATTAGCACTATATTAAAGTGCCAGGCAAGATGGTTATTATCTGGGGTGGTCACCTTGGACACAGCAGACGAGTACTGGGAAAAGGGAGGGAAATTAGATTTACTGTGTCCCAGCATGTCTATAACAAACACCAAATCCCTGGCTAGCAGCAGGAAGGGGTCTGTAGGCACCTCACAGTGCTAACACGCCAGAAAGGTCCAATGCCAGCAAACAGCCTGGAAACAACGGGATTTAGCAAGGGATGGAATGTACGACGGGGTAACTAACCCTTGCCTTTGCAGAGCAGGGAACTAAACACAGAAGCGTGAGGACTACTTGCTGCAAAGGAACTGCTTTGCATGCAGTCTGTCCAGCAGATCTGCATAAGAAGAGCCAGGCGAGATCGAAGTTTCAGCCAGGATCCCACATGTGATGGTGGGAACAGGACAAAAATATAAGAATGATTTCCAGAATACCCTCCCATCCACAACTTGGGCATTCCGTAAATCAAAGGTGGACTCCTCGTGGTATCCAGCTAGGTACAAGCTCGCAGGTCTCCTTAGTCCCATAGCAGCACTTCATGATTGCAACACGCTGAACAGAACAGGAGAGAGAAACCGCCACTTAGTGCACACCTGAATGTCCTTAAAAGCCAAGCATATGGCTGTGGTGAGCTACGCCTGTGTGCACAGCAACATGTAGGTGTAGGCTGGATGCTTTGCAACCGGCATGCGAAGGAAAATCCATGCCCCAGCACGTCCATATGGTCACACCCGATGCTGCCAGCAAATACAGCCATGTCACAGAGCTCCACAGGGCTCAGCTTTTATGACTCCTCAGCACAATAACAAATAAATCAAGTGTGCAGGGAAGAGTTCCTTGTGCACTGAGCTTCCACTATAGATATTATTCATTTCAGAAACAGGAAAATATTTAATTAAATGGCTTAATATATGACTGACAGAAAAAATCTAATGGAGGACAGAAAAAAAAAAAAAATTGTTTCTTTGTGAAGCACCAAGCCTAAAACTAAACAGGGCAAGCGATGCTGAGCAGAGGGCAATAACCTCCCACAACAGAAACAATCCTTTAAACACCAAGAGCCACACTCAGTCCAGCTGATCTTCTGCAGCAGTACAGTAACTGCCCCACTGCACACACCTTGCCTCTACAGTACAGAAACCATACCCGGCTTTGGGGTGTGTCCTCACTGAATTTGGGGTATGCTGAAGGTATACACTGAGGTATACTGAAGGTATGCACAGAAGGTATACCCAAGCCCAAAATCAACACATGAACTCATCACAAAGCTCATCACAATGAAATATTTGCCATTTCCAAGAGTGTATCTGGAAAAGTCTGGAATTGATCTACTTGATATCTTTAGCCTGGCTGTGCCTCTTGTGATGATAGCTGGGAGTTTCTTCCAAGTCCTTCAGCCTGATGGAGGGATGTTCCCAGCCTAGAGAGGGCTCAGTTGGGGTGGCAGGGAGCTCTGGCAGCAGCATGGGGCACCCTGATTTCAGGCTCTCCCAGTCTCATAGTTCAAGGAGCAGGAGATTCAAGTATCAGGCTCTGCACACTGCACACATGTCAAATCCTTCAGAACAGAGAGAAAGAAGAGGGTGGGCAGAAAGAGAAAGCAGAGGTAAGAGAATCCTGCCTGCTTCAGTGGTACAGCACTACACCTGATGTTATTTACAGTGCTGCTACTCAAGGCTTCTTCAAAGGACTGTCATCTTGACATCAAGGCTGCAGGTAAGGGCTTGATTTACAGTGCAGTTTTCACAAGCAAAGTCTGCAAAGCGAAGTAGGTCAGTGACTGCAGCTCTTGGATGTTTCCACCCCCCGCTAAAATGCAGCCAGGCACCATGGCAGACGTTCTGCACCCACCACTGCTTTGAGAAGGAAATGAGAGTTGCTTTCCCACTTGACGTTACAGAGGGAATTTTAGACAGGCAGAATGTAATTACTCAGCCTGGAGTTTGGCCAGAAGTTGAGCCCAAGACCCCTACCCTTATGCAAAGTGTCACAAAATCTCCAGTGACTCTAAGTGTGAGGACCTCAGTCTTACGTCTCTTGCTGCTGTCACTGATTCTTCATGGCTAATTACCTAATAGTGACCCTTGCAGCAAAGCCAAAACCCAAACCTTGCTGCCTGAAACAATTCAAGTCCCAGACACTGAAAACTACACAAAAATTGCTTGGTGTGGGGTATCATTTGACAATAGGGAGCAGGTGGACAGCAAGCCTCCTGTGTCTTGCACTGGTAGCGTGCCATGCAGAAGCCTACTGGGGTTTTTGGATGGGCAAACATAGCTCTAAA
The DNA here is from genome assembly GCA_011076525.1 of Nettapus auritus. Classification (NCBI taxonomy): domain Eukaryota; kingdom Metazoa; phylum Chordata; class Aves; order Anseriformes; family Anatidae; genus Nettapus; species Nettapus auritus. The sequence continues at coordinate 769,956 of CM021771.1, read as the reverse complement.
ATGCAGCACCCCCCAAACACAAGCCTACTGTATCAACTGTATATCAGGGTCTCTAGAGTTTTGCTGTATGTAGTTGCCAGCTGGTTCAATTTATTTTTCTTCATTTTTCATATTTTGACTGTAATAAATAATTAATCCATGGCTTTGTAACTTGCTGACAAATACAAATGCATCACATTCCAACGCACTGTAACGTGTCACTCAGAAGAGCCGACCTGCATTGCACAGAAAAGTGATGTGCAGAAGACTTTGGAAAGTAGGCTAATCATCAAGGTCACCAACAAGAGCTCAAGGAAACTTTTTCTTCAAACTGTCCCTTAGCGGATATTCCTATTTGGTGTGGGCACCAGAACTGGGTTAATTTGTTCAAAATCTACATAAGTCTAGTCATCTTCCCACGTTAGCTCAGCTCTTTACCCTTTTGTAGCTCCTTGCCTCCAAGACCTCTCAAACTTTTGGGAACATAGAAGCCAAAACTTGCAACATTAATTACTTACAACGCTTCCTCTATTTTACCACTCTGAGAATCTGAACCCCAAGAACCACATTTTTTTCTTCCAGGAAAAAACAGAATGGAGAACAAGGAGGAAGTCAGTAGCGGAAGAGACAAAGGAGACTGAACTAGGCAATAATTAATCTGGGTGAGAAAAAGGTGATTCAGAAGGGGCAGGGCTACAAGACAGAACCCCTCCCCCCGTCCGTCCGTCCGTCCCTCCTCCTCCCCCCCCACCTTTGGAAAAAGGTGATTAGATTGTTGGCAGCAGTACTAACAGCAGCAGAACAAGAGCAGAGACAAAGAATAGAGGCTGAATGCCAAGGTTCACAGCAAGAGTAACAAAGCAGTGCAAGCTGTGATCAAACAACAATGGGGAGGGTGAAGCTGGGAGAGGGAACTATGAGATTATCAGAGGGAAACACAGAATGGATGACTGAGAATGGCCATGCAGTGGGATCAGGCAAGTGGCTCTGAGGCACAGCAACAATTCAAAAGGATGTTGTGCCATGGAAGGTGTCGCCTCAGATTTTTGGATTGAACAAACATGTCCCCTCTCAGTTGTCCAACCTCTGCCCTTAGAGTTCTCTTGAGCTTCATGAACTGTCATCCATCCATCCTCCCTACATCCTCACTGTTGTCATTTATGAACCTTTTGTCCTCCTTCTACAGTAGCCTTTCTGTATGAAATGCCAAATCTGTGCTCTTTCGTAATGCTACCTTACTTTCTGCCCCATTCTCTGGAACTACCACCAAAGAATGATGGTGACCTAACTAATAGCCACATAATACAAGCAGAAGAACAAAAAGCTTCTTCATAACTTGTAGCCACCATGCTGCTCCCAGAGCCAGCCCACCCAACCATCAACCTCTCTGGAAAGTTCCTCCCACTACTGGCCTGTTCCCTTCCTCCACTGTGTGGTGGTCTCACTGACTTCATGACACTTGTCATCAGCTGAAAGATCTTTGCAGTAGAATAGTACTGTTCATTTTAGTTAATTTTTTAAACAACACCTAACAGAGAGACTTCAGACTAAGAGCTGCTCTAGTGTTTGGTGCCATGACCAAAGTCCAAGTAACACTTCACAACCTCTTTCCACCATGAAACCAGTAAACGTTTTAAATTACAGGAACACTAAAAATGCAGAGTAAAAAAAGGATCTCTTAAGTTTCCAAGTCCAGCTCTCCCTTCAGACCAGTCCTGAGCCTCTCTTGACCACCATGAGATGTTCAGTTTTGTGATATCCCTCAGTAGTTATTAGGGATGTACATAAGGCTGATACAGAAACTATAGAGGAATTATGGCTGCTGTTGCCTGTTGGTCACAGAAAGCAGGCATCAGGGGTGCTCATGTTCTGTGAGAAGGAACAGTTAATGAAACCCCACTCCTATTCCCACTCTATGAGAATAGCTTCTCATGCTATTGCTGAGGAATGTATTTGTACTCCTCCAAATTTTGGCAGCTTTAGGCAACTAAATTGTTTCAGCCACAACACAACTACTGACGCTAAGGGAGCTCCAAAATATTGCTACCGCTGACCTTAATGTTGTTGCTGGCATAGACTGTCACATGTCCTTTCCTGAGCCACCAACATGACCATGCACACATTCCCAACACACGTGCTGCAATATACACACAGTGAGCTCAGGACTTGAGACCTGTGGCTTGCATGCAGTCCTACAGACAGATGAAAATCAGTGTGTCTCAACCTGCACATCAGAGGGAAGCTGGAAACAGTTGCTTCTCTCTACTCCTGACAGCTGTTCCCCACAAAAACTCCTTGAGAGGATGTTAGCACTCTGACCTGCACGGGCTCAGGAGTGAGCTGGACAACATGCTGCATACGCTCGCTGTGGTGATGTCTAGACTCCTCCTCATAGATCACATCCCTCTCATGCTGAGGAAGGTTCAAGAAGCGGCGAATGGTGCAGAGGTTCTCCCAGAGGGTGCGGTTTTCTGGACTTGGGTTTTCTTTCCAGCGAAGTAGCTCACACAGCCAGCCCTGCAACAGGAGGGTCAGCAGAGTTAATTCACTGAGCACTGAGGAACCAGCTGTGAGTGAAACATCAGCTAGACTTAAAGCTCTGTGCTGCAAGTTTTACTGTTCAGATCTCACACAGAAACCTCCCCTATTCTCAGCTGCTGTTTGGTCTTAACAAACGCAGGATATATTAAACTTTCTACAATGTAAAGAAACATTCAAAGAAACAACCAGCAGAGTTTAATAGGAACTGGGAAGCACAGTATCTTGCCTGCTGTCGTAATATCACCCCACATACAGAATGCTCAAATATCTTTTTTTGTTTTGTTTTGTTTTGTTTTCCTATAAAACCCAGAGTTGAAATAAAGGTGCATCTCTACTTCTTCCATTTTAGAGTCTCTTTATGTCATCATCTGAGCATGAGCATGGGAGATGTAACCCCTGACACTTGGCTAACAATCCTTATGCAAAGGGTTGCAGCTGCAGGACCAGGAATTCAACCACCACTGAAAGTGTTTGAAAGAAGACATTATCAAGTAAAGCCCTTTGATCTGCTGTTGCTATATGCCACTCCCCCACCTCTGAACTCCACTAAAACTTGACAGCTTTAAATAATCATATAATGGCCACTTAATATAGAAGATTCAGCCTCACAGGAAGGGAATCCTCTAGTATTAACAGGAAAGAAGCAAACAGGGCCCTCCAGAAGTTACTATATAAATCAAGAGAGACATTATGTGGAGATAATTCTAAAGCCAGCTACCAATCCTAATAATTGAGCTTAATCCTGCTACATTGCTTTATAGTTAGTTTGAAGTGCCATCAAAAAGTTAACCCTGTACTCTCCAGAGGGTACAGGGCAGTGTTCTGAGAGCTCAGAACACTGTAGGAGAAAGCACCACTACTTCAGGAAAAGAAAAGCACCCTAAAAACAAAACCAGGCAGAGAGCAAAATGGCAGTGCAGTAAGGTGAGAACAGCCCCACATGTGTTGAGCAGGTGTGGTGGTGACCTGGGCTCCCCAGCAGTTACCCAGGGACAGGGGCTGTTGCTGCACCTGCCCAGGAGACACAGCCTGCCCATCTTGCCTGCCAGCAGCCAGTGCCACTTGGAGCTGGGGACAGCAATCCCTCTCCTGTGCCTGTGTGCAAGGAAACGCAATGCAAATGACAGAAAATGAGAAGATAATGCCGAGGATGCTGTCAACGCGCCTTACTGACTCCTGTCAAAATATTTTTACCTAGTAGTTCTATAACCCATCATTTTCGAGCTGCAACTCAGCATTTTGACACCATTTTGACAGGCACCTTACAATACCTAAAAGATAACTTGATCAATGTTAAAATTGTACGGTACAAGAAGTAGCCAAAACTGTGTTTTTCCAAACAGCAATGTGAGCAAGCTGAACAGACAGGTTCATTACAGGCTCATGTGGTGTTTTTTTGGTACTGCTTTTTTTATCACAACTTGTAAGCCATTGACAACTTCTAACATGCACTATAAGCCCCATATATAATATCATAAGCCGTTGTTTGTCTCACTCTCCACTGTGTCTTCTGCGTTCACCCCCCCAAAAAAGGCAAGATTTGATTATCTCCGCTGCATCAGCCAAGACAGCAACACCAGCTGTTCTCATTGTGCAGCCTCTTCCTCGCGGCCTACATGTTAATAACCTGATCATTCCATTTTCTCCTTCAACTGCCGGCTGCAGCACAGCGAAGAGACAAAAACCCAGGCCCATCTGCAGCAGCTGTAGGCACTGAACTGTGAAGCCACTAGGGATTTATAAACTAATCTGTAACACAACACTGCCTTGTTTTTACAAGTGAGAGGCCACATTTGTGCAGACCTGATCTTTTCTTGCAATAAACTAGGAGGGCTGGGGGGGCAAGGATGAAAACAAGATATCTAATCATTTACTTAGGGAAAAAATCCATATTTTTCAAAGTATTTTGACTGGTATTTGGGTAATCTCTCAGCCAGGTGATGTCCGCAATTTAATTCAGTTTGACCATATTCCTTGCCCTCAATCCTCCTCAATCCCCTTTCTCCACACAGAAATTCCCCAAAACTTTCTTTTAGAGAAAAGACAGAAAAAATCTCTCAGCTCCATGGTATGTTCTCAGGGGCTTCTCCATACAAAGGAAATAATTTCTGAGATGGAAAATAAACCATCTGTGGAAAAAATAAGCTCCCATTTCTCCCTGCTTTTCAGTGATCTCAGGAAGTCTCCAACCAAACCCTTTCAGATGTTTCAAGCAGGTATGTTTAACATGTCCTGAGGGATGCTGTAGCACGGAGACCAATCATTTAACAGCAAATAAAAACAACACCCCACATCTGGTGGAGCTTAGCCCAGCACAGGGCAGGCCTGCAGGAGGACAGCTCTGGGTCTCTCCCAGGGGCTGAGGGGCACTTGGCTCTGGCAGAGCCCAGGGACAGCTCAGCTGGGCCACCCCTGCTTTCCAAAGCTGGCCCAGCTAGCCCAACAGCAATGGCTGCATTTTGATTTATCTGTCCCGTTATAATCAGTGCTCATTACAATCACTTAGAGAAACACTACAGGCCTCATTATGGACTACGTACTCACTGCCATTAGTCTTTAAGAAGGGTAGCGCTCAATTTGCCTGGCAACATGCGAGGTCCTGACCTTGGAGCTATTAGGGAAAAGATTAGACTGCAGTGTGACCATGTGTGCAGACATGAGCAAACCAAATTAATTTCTAGCAAAAGGAGGCACCAGGCAAAGACCCTGTCATCCTGAGGACACCTGAGAACTTCTCAATTCCCCAAAGGAGAAAAGCTAATGGCACGTTTAAAGGAGCCTGGTTCTGAAGGTGAAGCACATCCATGGTATTTAGAGAGATATTAATCCAGTTTCCCCACAAAGTATTTGCTTGGCTGATCAGATTAAGGGATCTAGCCTCCAACAGCACACCCCCACCACAGCAGGCCCCAAGAAATCTGTGATACTTCACAGCCTCAGACATATTGCACCATGTGTACCCAGCTGCTACAATAATTAGCTTATGAATGTATCAGCTGGTTCTGTGATTTTTATAAATAATAACTAACCTACAGAGCAGAAAGATTTTCATGAGCCTAATATTAGCAAGAAATTGCAAGGTGCGCCTAACTCTGAATTGTCATTGTGCTAAATGCCCTGTCTCCTCTCACATTTCGCATGACTGGATATCCCCCAACACCATTTATAAATGTTTATTTTTGAATCAGCAATGGCAATGTATTTGTGGCAGCTTTCTTCACAACAGCTATCATTCACTCACCCCCACACATACACACGCATGCCCACCGTGTGCATGTGTACACTTATCTGCATCAAATCTGGCCTTTCACTGCTCTTTTCCTACCCTTCCCTTTATTTATTCGAGCATCCATTCTCTCACCCATCCATTCGAGACCCTATCTACCCATTTACAGGGCCACTTATTAGGCAATAGCTAGGGCTAGTGTGTGAGAAAACACAGCACTGCAGCTTACTCACACATACTTTATAACTGCAAGTAACTGTCTTCCCCATGTACAGATGAAAAGTCTGCATGGGATTTTTTAAATTATTTATTTAAATAATCTTAGCACGCCATCCAAGAAAGTTTTACAGTACTAGGAAAAAAAAAAAAAAGTGTAAATGTCAAATAAAACAGTGACAGATGACAGTATTCTCTATTGAATAGCACCGTTTCTTCGTGCATGTTCAATGAGAAGTCATGAATTATTAATATGCAAATCTCCTTTTTCTGTAAAAAAAATCAACTTGGGGTTTTTTGGTTGCATTTTTTTCTTTTATTTATTTCTTTGGGTCTGTGTATGTTACACAGAGCTTTCCAGGAGAATTATGCTAACATACAGAAATGCTAACATACAGAAATTCTTGGAGCTACAGCTATTCACAGTGAATTTTCATCTATAGCTGCATTTATTGGCACAAAGAAGGAAAAGAGAAGAACGAGATGGTATCTCGCCACCTTTTCCCTCACTCATCCACAACATCTGAGCTAATTTCATTACAAGTAAACCCAACTTCTGTGAACATATTCTAAAAATCTAACAAATAACACATCCTTTCCCAGAGCTGTGATACACTGTTTCTGATCCTGCCTCCCCTGCACATCACAAGTCTCACTCCATACCACAAACAGCCCCCTCGAATGCCACAGAGTTACCAGGAGAGTTTCAGATGTCAGCCTGAATATGGGTGGCAGAATCTGGCCCTTAATGTCAGCTCCTAAGGTTCTTAAATGGGAATGTCTTCCACTACAAATAAGAAGAGGAAAAACAGTACAATTAAAGGACGCTTTTGGCTCTACAGTCAGGCACACCCAGTGCTTGTGGTTACAAGGAATTCTGCTCAGAACTTCCTTCATTTCACCCCAAAACTTGTGGAGGCATCGAGAATGCAGCCCATTAAAGAGAACTGCAGAGAAGTGCTGGCCTCTATTTTTGTTGCTCTCATGAGACAAGATAAACATTTTCTAAGCATTTTATTTGATAAAACAAATAATAACATATTAATGTCCTATTTTTAACCTCTCTCTCTGTCTCCTAATCAAATACATTTCCACATAGCTAAGCAAATGACAACTAAAATCTGCAGGAAGCCAGCCATTCCCATTGTGCTTTTATGCTGTTAAAGAAACAGTGTGCTTACTACACCAAGGCATTAGCCTTGGCACACTCAAACCCCCTCGAGGGACAGTTAGCTGGTGCAGCAATCACAGACATATTCTCTGTCACTTATCCCTGAGACCTTTTTAGCAGCTTGATCCTTTCACTTTTGCTCAGTTTACCCTAGAGCAGGGGAGGCTGCTCCAGCGGCCAGAGCTACCAGGCTGCGTTAAGGTCAGGTTTTCCAATGCTCAAAGAAGGTAGGCACAAATATCCTAACTTCCCTAGCTGCTTGTTTGATTCAACTCAGAATCAACCAAGGACCGAATTTCTGATCAAAGGACAAGAAAGCATGTGGGAAAAGTTTGGGCTAAGTTATGCTGAGGCTACAGGCATACTCAGGCTTCTAGCAACATCTTTACCAAAAGCCACTGCAGAAAGAAGCATCTGGGTGTCTGTGGTGGCTTACCCACAAGCAGCTCATCTCCTTGAGCTGGACTGCAAGACACTTCCAGCCTGATTAAAACTGCAACTGAACTGACCTTGTGCTTCCCTGCATTCACATTGAAATTAATAATAATACAGGTAGTTTTCTGTACTGGCATTTTCTAGGGTCTCCAGTGAAAGCACGAGTAGGCAAACGAAGAGTTTTTAGTAAGTGATTCAGGAATAAATCTCAAAAATAAATGTAAAAGGCCATTTTCTCACCCACATCATCAGTGCAGAAAATGTCAACATATGTGACAAAAGGAAAAAAAAAAAAAAAAAAAAGCAGCAATGATCAACGCAAGTCTTGAAAGACCAGGAAAGAAATGATGTGCTACCCAGAGAAAGCTCCTCTTCTACATGGGATCACAGGGAGTCCTCTGGTCAAACTTTCTCGGCCTCTCTTCCTTCTGATCAGTTTGGGACTCTGCAGTGCGAAATGAGCCAGATAATATTCAGCTCTTGTTCCTTAGTCGCCGAACTCTCTTTCCATGAATCCAATAAGTGTCTATTAAAATAAATAACCCCCCTAATGATTCAAGATAACCTAATCAAGAAAGCTGAAATGGATAAAAGACTAACTGTAATGGAGAGTTCTGTCATGGCTTCAATGAATTCTTGATGAGGGCCAGGGGAGGAGAACTAAACCTGAGAAGCTTTACTGGGAGCGTTTTGGTACAGTTCAAGGTTAATCGCTTGATAACCTGAGTTTTCTGAAACTGTCAGTACTTTTCCTCCTCCAAAAATTTAAGGCAAAATGCAAAAACACTGACAAAAGCCCCAATTCCATTACAGCTAGTTTCTCACTAGCCCTATAAAAAAAGAAATAATACAAAAAATGAATGAAGTACATGAACCCTGGCACATCTTAGATGGAAACACCAAGTCTGCTTACAACTCTTGGTCTCAGAAGGAAGGATGCTGTGCACTGAGAATATTTCCTGCAAGCCAAGTTCAAACAAGCTCCTCTCCATGCTGGACAGGCAGTGCAGGCTCATGGTTCAGGCAAGCAGCCTGCCACCAGCAGCCAAGTCTGCCAAAGACTTCCTGAGCAAAGCCCCAGCTCCACAGCTGCCCCTGCTTCACTCATTTGCTGACAGAGGTGCTGCTGCAGATGCAGGTCAGCTAATGTCAAAGGTACGTAAGAGAAATTTTAAGCTTAGTTAAGGAGAGAAATGTCTTCCTATATTTCCTGCATATGTAACATCAAAATATCAGTACAACAGATTACCTCCAGCTGTAGAGATTCACAAGCATCAGAAAGGCACTGAGATGCTACAGCAGGAAGAAAGGCCATATATATGTACATTATATGCACTATGCACCTTCACAACCAGCTGTTTTCTAGCTGTTGTTCATTGTCACTGGAATCTGATTAGTTTAAGGGCACAGAAAATACCTATTCTAAGCTAAAAGGGGGAGAGAAGGCATCCCATCGTAACAAATAAGGGAACATAAATTTTGAAGGAAAGAGTGAAGGACAAAACCTGCCTGAGGGTGATTGCTCATCCCTCTCACAGTACCTCTGCTTTCTTCTTGGAGCAGGGGCAGTGTGACAATGGCCACGGCACTGACAACCATGTAGAGTGGGCACTGTGGGGCGAACACCTGTCCTTGGCCAGAGAGCAGGCTCCCAGACAATCCTTGCGATGTGGCAGGGATCTCAAAAGGCAAAGTCAGGGGAACTGACGCAATGATTTCTATCCACAGCCCTGCATTTCTCTAAATGTGAAGGAACTCAACTGAAGGGCTTTCCTGCCCTAACCCTCACCCCCAGTCAAGTTGCTTTGTTTGTTCATTTCTAAATGATGCAAAGACATGACCCAGAGACTGAGCTTTGCCAGCTTAACGTTCTTTCAAATGTTGTTCAGAGAGAATTCTCTCTTGCTTTACTGTGCTGTAGCTGAAAAAAAAATCCAGTCCCTTGGGGAAGAATTTGAGTTTCAAGGGTTTGCTTTTTGTTTTCACTGGAGTGGTGATGCTGGAGGTCAAACACTACCCCAACCACCCCAGCCTGGGGCAGATGCCCAGCAGCCTGTGCCTCTCTTCTTCAGGCTGCTCCAGCCTGATTAAGGAAAAACTCTTGCCCTGGGAGAACTGTGGGAAGTTTGGCCTCCTATATTCATACAATATTTGCCCTCCCTCAGACTGTCAGGAAGGGGTCCAGTTACCTATGCCCACTATTTATTTTGATAGTGACTGTTTATTATGAGCAGAACTATATTCCTGAACTTGTTTCACATAGCCTAAGAAAGAATGTCTGCTGAGCACAACACAGCCACTGCTAGGACTCCCACTAGCAGAGGTCAGAGGGGTGACGCTGCTGCACAGTGTTACAGAAGCACTGGCACAAGGTCTTGGGGCAAAAGTTTTTCCCCAAAGCTGACCTGTAGAGAAGATGCAGAAGTGGACATGGAAACCAGCTTTCCTGACAGTTCAAACCTGCAGCATTGCTAGGTTAAAGTCTCCACCTGTCCCACTGCTCCTTTCTGGAGACATGCAGGCCAGCCAAACCTCTGTGAAAAGGCATGCTGGAAACTCCCCATGATTAAATATAACCAGGAGATTCTGAAGTGCAGATTGAAAGCTAAATCCTGGTATTCCTGCCACATTCAGAAACACTCACAGTGTGATAAAACTAGTCTCAGGTTTAAAGGACAAAGGGCACTAGCAGGCAGCATCCCCAGAGAAATACGCTGTCCAGTGGGTACATCACTAACAGCTGGCAACTAAAATAGGATGACACTTTTGGAGGCCAAGTTTGGAGGGCACTGAGCACCTCAGCTCCTGCTGCCTTCAGAAGGACAAAGGAATGCACAGCACTTCACAAACAAGACAAAAAATATCTAGATATGTTGCAAGGAATAAAATGTGTATTAATGGAAATGTGACAAGTCAATGTCTAAAATGAATGGCTTGAGATTTTTATGAATCCATACTACTGCGGTACCTCTGTGAGGTCCTGTTCCTTGCATTTATGTTGCCTTGTGAGCTCCACAATTTGTGTTCTCAGTTTCTACCAGCTGCCCTTCCCTTTACTTGCTGAACTGATAATCTGCCATGACTTAAGACTAAAGATGGCTACTTTTTTAATTAGAGGTCAATTAACTCCACTAGTAGATGATGCTGCTTGCAATAACTGTTCTCAGTGGGTACCACTCTTCCTGTACAAAGACAGAAGATGAAATGAGGCCTCCATTGGCTCTGGATGCTCTCTTGGGTACATGACATACAGCCCTGCATATAAAATGTCAAAACAGCCCTGTCGGAGATTCACTGGCTGCTAAAACTGTGAAGATCGCACAGCACCGTGGATTGCTGTTGACAGAACAGCAGCGCCCAACATAACACATGCCTTGTTAGCAAACTGGAAGCCTCTCAGTAGTCTGGGGTGAGGGAATAATAGAAGAAGCCAATGCAATGCAAGCCAGGCCTGCAGAAAACAGCAAGTGAACGAACCTTGGCGGAAAGTCCAAGCAAACCCTCAGAGTAGCTCTTTTTTCCCCTCTTTCAAACTCTCTTTCTGCTGTATATACGGACAGTTTTCAATGAGCACTTCCCACCACGTAACTCAGCTGCTGAAATCAGCAGCATCATTACCAGAAGAGCCTGCAGCTGGCACAACAGGCCCGTACGAAGCAATGGGAAAGTCCCACCACTAATTTTTAGGCAAGCTAGACCTAAGGTGACACTGACCACCCCACTGTGCCACCACACACCCCTCTGTGACCAGCTATGTCTTTACTTTTGGCATTCCCATTCCCTCTGGCCATGGAGTACTCCAGCCAGCTGTGGGACACCACAGGCACACCCAACCAGGCCGGGGGGTGGGCATGCAGGTGAGCTTTGGGCAGGGGAGTCAGTATATCACTATGGTTAGTGACTACAACTTCTCTGTCCCTGCCTTCCAGTGCCCTCACAAACCACTTTCATGCTCCAGCAGAGAACTATGACATTTCAGTATGGCAAATGCTGGGTCATCCCAGGGAGCCAGTATTGCTTTGGCAGGGCTGTGAAACAAAGGAAACATTAGTCTGAGAAACGCTTCTTTATTCGCCTCTGCTGAAGAAACAAAACCTTTATGGGCAGTGACTTTGCTTTAAACAATAACATTTGTGGATCCTGTTCTTAACCTTCTGCATCTGGCTTTCAAAATCTGCCCTGTTCTTTTTCCACGTGAAAGACTATGGAGCTTATTTTTGTTTTGGTGCTGGTGTGCAATGATGCCAGAGAAGCTCACTAAAGCTGGCACAGACTGAAGCTGGTGAGCCACCCAAATTATTGTTGGGTGGTTCAGTCCCTCTCTATTTCAAGAAGCCTCTGGGTATAATGACAGGAAGCTTGCAGGCAATTTTAAGCCAAACCTCAGAGAGGCTGGCATTCAGTCTGTGTTACATACTCCTTATTAAAAGCTGTCCAGTCCGGATTCTGGGTGGAACTTTGATATCTGCATGGAGTAAAGAATAAGGGGCACGTTTGCAAAATCAATTGTGCAGTTTTTATATTTACTGCACGTTTACCACATATGTCATTTATTACACAGTGGAAAACCGTTAAATGCACAGTAGTTGTGCCAAGTGGCATTATGCTTTTAACAGCTTTATTCGTTTAACAGCTCCAGTTCTCATTATATTTTGCCATGTGGTACATGAGATTTTTATGCATTTAACAGTTTAAGAGGGTTCCATGGTATTTTCCTTTTATGTATTTAATACTGTGCCTGGGATTTTGTTGGGGGGCACAGGGGTTGTGGACTGTAACCCCTGTACCCTGACAAGAGAAAGTCAGAGGAAAAAAATAAAATAAAAAATAAATGAGGAAGGAAAAATGGATCAGACCTCCATGTGCCAGGGTGCAAATACCTGTAACAAGGACAAGGCTCTTCCCTGTGCTTTGGTAGCCTTTGATGCTTTGCTTATTTGCCATTCAACTTCTTGTTTTACATCAACTTTAATCACTACAACATTGTTCTCCTGCACAGAGGGAAAAATGTATTTAGCAGAGCACATGCATCTGGATATTTCTACCCTCTCACAGACACATTTGTGCATTTTTTTGTGCGTATTGATGCCCTCTCCTAGCACAACTGAGTAATTTTATCCAGGATCAGAAACAGCTCTTTTCACACAGAGTAAACAATTCCTTCCAATGGTCTCCAATCCATTTGCTGCCCTTACCAAAAAAAAGTCTGTCCTCCTTTCTACATAATCCCTTATTGTGTATTATATATTTTTTTAACATTTTGATGAAATTTTTAAATTAATGGATTCTCTTCAACAATTTCACCCCAGAGTAGGTTTATCCACATGTATTTTTTACACCAAGTTGAAACTTAATCTATGGGAATACACTGCAATGCCCTCTCATCCCTTTCGTAAAAATGATTGGATCTGATGTGAATTATTCACATGGCAATACCATATGCAGCACATACAACAAGAGGGAAAAAAAAAAAAAAAAGGAAACACCTGCCTAATATGCAGTTTCCCATTGCCTTCCTCCAGTTAATTACTTAAGAAAACAGTTTCTTTACTTGTCATATGAGAAGGATACCATTATTTTGGAAGGTCCTTGTCCCACTAATAGAGGTGTAAGTTATATACCACAAGAGGAAAAAGACATGCGCGTTTCTACAAAAGGAGGGAAAAAGCCTGGCTGTGAGCTGGTCCTTCTCCCAGCCTATTCTAAAAGGGAAAAGGAAACCACTTAGGCAGGCAAACACCAAAAAAACAACAGGTTCCCCAGAGATGAAGATTATTATTATTGTATGAACAGATGTATTTTTACTGTTGGAAGGAGGATATGGGTCTAGTTCCAACCCCAAAGTTTGCTTTAAAAACAAAACTCCCCAAAGCCCCGCAACAACGAAATCCCCTCTACCACTCACCTGACTTTTATTGGCAGCCACTTTGGCAAACAGAGCTTGAGATACCTTGGCCCTTTTCATCTCCTGTTGGATCTCGTCATAAATGGCAGCTGTGATGTTGACGTTGGCGCCGTCCGCCTTAATGGGGAGGTCTGTTGTTGGTGTCGAGGTTTTGGCCTACCAAGAGACCATGAAAATAATAATTTAAAAAGTGCTGCTTTCAGCCCAGCCATCTGTGCAGAAATTATCAAAGGATTTCAGTCAGCTGATGCCAAACTGCATTAGCTACAGAGGGACACTTCCTGTCCATTATTCTAATCAGGTTAATTGTGATTGGAAATAATTGCAGTGCATTCCTATAGGACATGCAAAGCCCTGTCAACTCTCCCCCTCTCCCTCTCTCAGCATGTTTATTGAACAGCTCAACAACACGATAGGTAGCTGGGGAGCTTGGCTGTGGGCAGTTGCTGAAGTTTTTGCTCTGCCAGCTAGCTGCTACAGCACAGACACCAGCCTCTACCTTCTTCCCCCCCCTCTCTAAAAGTGGCCTACACCTTGGAGGAAGAGACAATTCTCCCAGAAAAAATGAGTAAATGGGTAGAGGTCTCTAAATAATAAATTATTACTCAATTTAATGCACTCCCTCAAGTCTCCCTCATCCTTTATTAAAACTATATGTATGTCATTTGAGTATGTATGGTTTCCCAGCCTTATCATCATTATGCTGGCCAGAAAGTCACCTAATTTCACCTAGGAAATCAGTGGAAATTAAAAAAAAAATCATTTCATAAAGCTGGGCTTTGGCATGCCTTTGATGTGCTGCCCTCATTTTCCTAAACTCATATTGAGATTTTGTGTATTCCACTGCACTCCTTTTAATTGAATGATTTCCCATCAGCTTCTGTGACAAATGAAGGACAATAAAGGATGCTGCCAGCACGTTCCCCAGGCTGGACTACCCCTACAAGGCTGCTATCAGTACAGTTCTGCAAGCTCCTACAAGATTTTTATTTTAAAGCCCCTTCACCATGGCCATCCTCAGATGATGGAGGCAGGCAAGGGAGTGAGGGCAGCACGATGCTTGCTGAGCACTCGCACCAGCAGCCCCTTGGAGTGACAGATCTCATTTGCTTTCCTGAGGTCAAAGAGAAGGGATGCTGGGGCTGATCCCTGACCTCCTGCATCTTTTAAGGAAAATATATAGGTTACTGACATAAAATCCCTTTTTTCTCCTGAGACATAAAGGTTTTAAGGAAACAAACCAAGCTAAGTTGCAAAGCTCATACATCCAGACATATCCAATTCTCCCATAAACTCTGGTGATGTTTGGCCCAATTATAGATCTTTTCAGCTGGCTCCTGTTTTTGCACCAGAGTTGAAGGCTGCTAGAGTACGTCTAACGTTAATTCTTAACTAGGCAGACATGCCCAAATGCCTATTTGTTAATGAGAAGGTTAAGCCTTCTGAACTTCTTTTATTTTGTTCTCCTCCAAATCTTCCTATCCCTAACGTATTTTCTGCACCACGTTAATAATGGAGCCAAAATCCAATCAAGACAACAATCTAGACTAATCACTCTTCTTCCTCCTTCCAGATCAAGCCTTCATGAACCTATATCTCCTCTCGTCAAAGCCAGTCTGAAGGGGGTCAGAAGCAATCAGCACAGGACGCAGCAGCTCACTGAGCACAACCACGTAGCACTACGTTGTGCAGCGCCCAGCTGAACATGTGCCCCCAGCTCTGCAAGTGCTCCCCTTCTGCCGTGAACCTGCCCTGGCTCATTCCCTGCTTGTTTTGAGACAGCAGTGCTGGCAGTACAGCACCCATGCAGAAAGGGACCAAAACTGTTCTGCCCCTGCTAGGGACAGCTGGTGGAGGCCGGAGTCTCCTGCACCCCCAGCTCCACATGAGGCCAGGGCCCGACTTTGGCCACAAGCCATGAGTGGCTACAGCCCAATGGACGAACCGAACTGGGATCTTCACAGATAGATAAGAGAGAGGGCAATTGTGGGCAACATAGGAAAACAACAAAGAGATCATGGGAAGGAAGAGGACTGTCCAAATCTGTCAGGATTCATTTACTGGAGCTTAATTTTACTGAAGGCATTGCAGGGCACTGAACAGTATAAAAAAAGCCTTCCTAGTTGATGGAGCCTTTGGCTAGCGCAGCAGCTGAGGTCACCACAGCCCCAAAGGTCGTTACGGAGGTCTGAGATTCTGAGAAGAACAAAATTAGCATGTAAAAGAAAATTTTAAAACACAGCTTCATCCTGCATGGGTCTCCTGCACTGCTAGCTCTGCAGCCAGAAGTCAGAAACCAGCCTGCCCTACATGCCCTGAAAGCTGGGCCATTTCTTATTTAATCACCAAAATAGGTAGTAAATTATCACAGCTACCACAATAGAGTGCTTGATGCTAGAGGCCTAGGCTCAAAACTGGTCTTGATATTAACTAGAAGTTTGCCATAATTGAAATGTCTCATTGCAAATGGTGAAAGAAAAGAAACGGGAAAAAAAAGAAGTTTTTGTAATCACAATGCCAGAATGCTGAAATCCCAGCAGTAACTCTTCATCTTCCACAGCAAGGAGAGAGCTGACTACATGTATGCATTAACCTTTACAAGCTCAGAACCCCTTCCCCAAAGCACTTGCATCACTTACTGCATCAATCTGCCACTTTCACCTCCATGCTGGTCCTGGACAGTGTCCACCTGTGCCTGGGGAGAACCCGTGAGGGGACTTCGGGGCTGGCTCTGAGTGGCGGAGAGTTGAGCTGGGTTATGCCACGTGCTCATGCACCTACCTCTATGGCTGCCCTAGCACTTCCTGATACGCTACCCACCAAACTGAAAAATCATTCCCAGAAGTATTGCCTTAAGAGATTGGTATCTATGGAAACCATGCTTCCAAATGCCATTAAATCAACTTCTCTAGCACTGTAACATAATTCTTGAAAGGCCAGTACAGTTCCTCCTTACCAGTAACCACTGCTACCTCCAAAGCACTGTTCTCTGGGGTATACAACATACCCTCCTTGGACGGCGATGCTTCAGGGAATCACTGCACTGCGCATGAACAGGGTATTTGTCTCATCAGGACTAATACTGGGCATATGGGGAAGCACAGTAGCCATGCTGCCTGCTCAGGAGCTGGGAAGCAGCCTCATTTGCAGAGGTGTCCAAGTTGTCAAAACAGCACCTGTGCTGACTGGTGCTGGCCCTCAGAGGACTGGGGAAATTTTATCCAGTGGGCGCAAGAGAAGCACTGGGTACACAAAGGTTTCTGTGTCACTTTTGGTGATTAAAAATCTCACAATATTCCACTGGATTCTCCAAGAAAATAAGGCAAGGATGGGCTGCTTTATACTTTTAGAGTATAGTTTCCTAACGATGCTTAGCTCTTAAAAAGGAAACCAAATTTTCCCTTATTTTAAAGCTGTCATGAACATGGGAAAAAATTGTTATTTTGACAGAGAAAAGAGCTGGAGTGACCAATTTGACAGAGATTGGATTTTTATTTTTACCGGAATGCATCTAAGCCCTCCATTTCTATTTTGTTGTTTGTTTTGTTGTTTTTTGTTGTAGCAGGAATAAACTAATATTTTCTTGTAAATATAAATGCATAAATTGAGTACACTACTTAGATGCTAAAATAGTTCTAATTTTTTTTTCACAGAAAGGTAACAAAAAAAAGAAGAGTTATACAACAATGAATTTCACATATAAAAATTCATCATCAAATTCAGATTGGCAGGATATGCTTGCTTTCAGTGAAAACAGTTTTTTACATCGTGTATAGTGGTGAAGTGCACCCAAACCAGGGTTAAACTCAACAGTTTCTACAAAATCAGCACATCTTCCTTAAGGATGATTAGTTTGCATTCAACCCCCCACTCCAAGATGCTTGCTTATTTTTAGCAGCTGTGGCTCCAGAATTCAGTATGCAAAATGCTCAGTAATACTATTACAAGCATGGTCAAAATATGTACAACCCAAGCGAGCACTCAAAGGCTTTGCAGACTACCTGACTGTAGAAGCACCAAAGCAGGAGGGTTATTCAGGCCTGTTTACGAAAGATCAAGAGAAGTGCTAGACCTGAGCTGTCATGTTTGCGCAGCTAAAAATTTCAAACTCAAGTCAGACAAATGTTATGACGAGCTAATCACTGTCTCTGTGCAAGCACCCTCTCTTTTTCAGAGTATATCTCTGGGACTGCAAGCAGCCAGGTAGAAGGGTAGATACATCATAACAGTGTAGTATGTGGAGGTTTTTTCTTAGTGCAAAGGCACAACCTATCCAGGGAAGTGGGTGGTGATAGCACATTAATAAACACACATAGTTAAATCAGTGAGGTGACTTAACTGGTTTGGAACTGTAAAGCATCATCTCTTGTCCCAGCACCCTGCCCATCTCTACTTTCAGTACTTCAAATAATTACTAGTGTAAACCTCTAACTCTAGGATCATCGTTTCCTATGCAGAATACAGAACACACTGATTTCTAGCAAAGGCTATCTAACTCACTATCAACTCCTGTTTACTACACACATTTTATTGCAACAGATATGAACCTCTTCATAAACCCATAAATTTCCTGTGTTCCGCAGAACCTAACAGACAGACCACTAAGACAAAAAGTTATATAAGTAGTCTTTCTATAATGCAGTCTGTAACAGCCCTTTAGTGAACAGATATGAACAGCCTACATGTAAAGCCCACATGCACCCTTGCAAGTATTAATGTCACATACATTCTTCTTTGCATTTATGGCATTGATCAAATCTAGAATCATTACTACACCTTACTGAAATCCAAGAAACATCTCCTAAGAGCTACTACAAAACCTTACCAAAGTATTTCCACAACTCACCCGGCTGAAGGGAGCAACAGACAGAGGAAGGGCAGAGAGGAATACCTTCGCTGAACTAATCCACAGGACCACAAAACAAACAGGTAACGAGGAATCACATCTTACCTGGGGGGTTCTGGAGGAGCTTGGGCTGCTGGCTGCTGAAGACACCATGCTGACGTTGGGGTTCATACTTCTTTCTCTCTCATCCTGATAGATACGATCACGCTCCGAGTCAGGCAAGTTGAGGAAATTCTGCATCGCTCTCAAGTTTACCAGGAGGGACTGGGAAGCTGTCCTAGGGTCTTCTTCCTTACGCAGGATCTCAGACAACAAGCCCTGGTTAAAAAAAAAAAAAAAAAAGTCGTGTTGTTGTTGTTTTTTTAAAAAAATTGTTTAGTGTAACCAGCTCAGTAGCAATACTGAGAACCTACATCAGAATCTCATGGTCTCTCCCAGAGGGGATATTTTGTAGGAAAGTGCTTGTCTTCTAGTGGCTGGGGTTTATTTTGGGACAGTCCTATTCTGGCACTGTAATAAGCATGTGAGCATGGAGATGCTAGATATGAAGGCAGGTGCACAGAGTAGAAGAAATTACAGTTACCACCAGGTGCTTGCTGCAAATATTTTAGGAGCTGTTAGATGTCTCTCCCTCTCTCTCCCTCTCTCTCTCTGCTTTTCCTTGATGCTGGGAACGTTTGGCAGTTCTGTTCATCTTTGACAAATCTGCCAAGCTTGGTAAATTTAGTTCCGACATTTAAACAGCGCAGGAGGTTTATAAAGAAAAATGTTTGGCTGGGGTTTGATGTTACAGTCCATTCATTTTGGTTGGACAGTTGTTTCTGAGAGGAGAAAAATGGAACAAATAATAAAGCCTCAGATTCTACCTTTAGCGATTTAACCCATTCTTTCACACCTTATTTTAAAATACCACAGCTTTCAAGTTGCAACAATGAATGAACACCATATTCACCTGGTTTTAACAAAAAGCATTATGCCAGGAGGTAACAAGTACAGTACTTTCAAAAAAATATAAATAAATAAATAAATAAATGAGTTAGAAAGATGAGAATAGTATAAAAAGATGCTTAAATCTAATGACAGGATTAAAATTATGCATAACTGTAAGCATTCAGTAGTTCCACAGCTTATCTAGAAGTTAGGGCACAATATACAAGCCTGGATCAGGGCCAATGGAAACCACCAGAGTGGACTGCATTCAATCAGCTTCTCTGAGGCACCCTGCCACGTTCCCTACTTTACAAAGGGCTATTAAACTCCAAGAAGTGGTAACAGTCACTTCCTGAACTGTGTGTTTACGTGTACTGGTGTACAACGAAGCAGAGAGGGATCATTTCTCCTGCCTGCCACAAGCCTGAGCACTTCAGAACAGCGGCCGCAGTGTCCAACTCCACGCGGCCGCCCAGCTCAGCCCAACGTGCTGCTGTTGGAGCAGCAGCAACTTACAGCAACCGGCTGCAAAGGGGACTGCAGTGCCCCAGATGTGATTTAGCCATAGCTCTTAACAGAAACATTTTGCACAGACCTGACGCAAGCTGCCTCACGAGTACTTCTTTCTTGCAATGAAAATGGTATTAGAAAACAACCACACAGTAAAAGCCCTGTAATACTTAGGCTGAATTTTTCTTCCATGCTAGAGAGTGTCCCCCCAAAAGACTTGCTAAAACCCTGGTTGCACAGCTGAGTAATGACCAAATGCCAACGTTTTCACTATTTATTGATCTTATTGACTACAGTTTCTGACAAAACAGACAGGCAAACGTGTGTCTGTATCTGCTTTATCTATTATCTGCTTTTAAACATATACATTGGAACACGTATGTGCAAGCTCTATTTCAGCAATGTTTATGCCAAAAGTGCTCAAAACAAGCTCCACAGACAACCAGCAGGTAGGTTGCACACAGCTTCATTTTTTTCAGTTCCTAATCTACTAAATAAAGAGATGGATTCCTGCTTCTATTTTCCTGTTGTTATCAGAACAGTTACTAAACCGACTGCAGTGGGAACTGAGCCGCGGTGGGACCGTCTGACCAGAAATGGGAGGAGATGGGGGGAGAGAAGCCAGCTGGTGAAACAGACCCATACCAGGAAAAAGCCTGAAGAAGGTGTGGCCTTCTTTCTGTGACTGTCTGCAGCCGTGGCCTGGCAGCATGCTCATACCCAGCTTCTTTCTCAGAGTTTACCACCCTACAGAGAAGCTGGGGACACTGTAAAAAAAATTCAAAATTTACCAGGCTCCCACACTGAGGGAAATTAACAAAAACAGGATATTTCAGAAGCCTGAACCCGTGACTTGAAGCATTTCAAGATCTATACAGAATTCCCTATTAGAATTTCCTCTTAAAGTGATTGGAAAATTCTCCAAAGGCAGTAAATAAATATCAGTTCCGCAGACTCTCTGAATTCTTAAATTTCTGTGTCTTTTAAAGGAGACGTAACTTATTTATTTATTTGTTTATTTATTTATTTATTTATTTAAATATATATATATATATATATGCATCCAAAAATGAATTGATTTAATTTGAAAGACAGGTACCTGAAAACTACTGGAGTTGACTCTAAGGCAGCTTTTTTGCCCCCACCTTAGCCTGACTAAATCTATGGTTCAATTTCAAAAATGGAGAGCAAAAATATATGTGCAAGCATGCCAATAATTACTTTTCAGTGCAGTCAATGCCTCCCTATGTAAATGAGGGACGTACAGGTACAAGTGGGTTGGTAATGGCACTTAAGAGGTATGTGCCTGCCTGAGATAGCAACTCTGAGGCTTGGAGGCTTTGCCTCATCACCTAAAGTGGCATATCAAGGGAGAGATTCAGGGCTTTGGAGCCCTAGCTTGTGCCTCTTGCTTCTAAAAGGATTTCATCCCTGTTTTAGGGACATAGCAGTGTTTCACACTGCTGCTCAATCAACCACCAGGCATCCTGGTGTATTACCATAAACCACCCTGGGTAAACAGGCTGGGTAATACACAGCAGCGATGGGACAACTGCCTCACAAATATCTGGAAAGAGGAAAAAGCCATGCTGAAGGAGAATTGGCAAAGAGTACTGACACTTCAGGTGATCAGTCCTGCACAGAAGCCAGGGAGTCTCACCTGCTAAGCAGGCACACAGCCCAGCAGAGCAGCCGGCTCCTTCTCCCAAACTGCGAGGCTTGTGCTGCACCAGAGGCAGCTGCTCACGGAGGGGCTGAGCCCTGCACCCCGATGCCCGTTCCAGGCCCCTAAGTGGGAGGTCTGGCTGCACAGAGCTGATCTGCAGCTCAGCTGTAGTAGGCTGAGTGCTTTTGCAGCTCTGGAGCCATGTAGGACGGATAATAAGAAAACTGACTCAGGGGAAAATTGCATGTCCTCCTGCACCTAAAGATAAACAACGATGGTAAACAACAGTAGTTCGATAGCTCAGCAATAGGGTAGAACAATAAAATAAAGTATCTTGAGAGCAATAGCGTTTACAATAATATAATTCTGAGCTACTGAAGTATACACAAACTAACCAGTGAGCAACATTATAAAATAAAGTGATATTAAATAATCTGTTCAGCCTTTTTGTCACCTGCAACAAATTAGGCTTTCAATATGCAAAACATCTTCCTTCCAGAAAAACAAATGATCATGATTTCATTTAATTGTAATTTAATGAGGCATAATTTATTTTTTAAAGTGATATACACCAGGTGTGTGGTGAGGAAACTGGCCCAGCCAGAAAAGCCCTACTGTTTCTATTTTTGAGAAAACTCTGAAGCCAGCCAGAGACTGTTTTCATTTCTGCAAATTATGTTTCTGCTTGAGGGAGTAAGGGAGGGAAACCCACAGCATTTGTACATTTGTTATAAAATTCCATTGGCTCATTCTGACTTACTTATATCTCACATATTAAAAAATAATAATAATACATAAATAAAATAGTAATTTGCAGAGCAACCAACTCTGCAGACCTGAAAGAAGATCCTCAAGGACTAGAAAGTCTCAAACTGATTTTAAATGACCAAACAAACCTCTTCTACTGAACACAGCTTTCAGGAAACACTTTTGGATAGGTAGCTTAATAATAATCTTTCCTTTTCCATACTTGGACATCATTTTTAAGCCGGTTACTGAAGAGGCAATTAACAAGTTTAATAGTAGCACAGGCTGTGCTCACAAATGAGCTGTACTATGCATGCACCCCCAGACAAGGACCCTGCTCAGGCACAGCTTGGCTTACACTTGGAACTTGCACAATTTTTTAAATTACATACTGGATCCATAATTAACTTTAAAAAAAAAATAATAATAACCAGAGGTGGAGAAAGCAGCCACATTCCAATCAAAATAAAAAAGTATTTGGAGCTATTTAAGGTAGGAGCAATTTTGACAGGGAGTCTCACCTGCTAAGCAGGCACACAGCCCAGCAGAGCAGCCGGCTCCTTCTCCCAAACTGCGAGGCTTGTGCTGCACCAGAGGCAGCTGCTCACGGAGGGGCCGAGCCCTGCACCCCGATGCCCGTTCCAGGCCCCCAATTGGGAGGTCTGGCTGCACAGAGCTGACAGTGTTTTTTCCAACTTGCTGAAATCTAGTCTTTCAAAAACAAGCCAGCAAAGTCACTGTCTTGTCAAAAACAAGCCAGCAAAGTCACTGCTTTGCACTCATTCTATGAAACCCCATTTGTGAACTCACTTATTTAATTTTTACTACCTACAGGATTTCCAGGACAAACAACCCAAACCTCATGGGCATGGAATCTTTTTTAAGCAACTTCTGAAAGATGATGCACTACAATGTAGAGCAAATATTATTCAGACTGACTCCTACATCCAAAGGACTGACTAAGCAGCCTTTGAGGCCAACACAAAGGCTTGACCAAAGCCCATGGAAGGCAAGTGAAGTTTTTCTGCCATCTTCCCAAAGGGCTTTGGTTCAGGCTTGTAAAGGCATAAATAAGATCTCAGTGGGACAGCAGACTGTACTACGAGTGACCGAATGAAGGACGGTTTTCCAACAAGGCTTTTCAAAAGCAGTCTGGATGGGGGTGAGGAGGTTATGCTGGAGTGTCGCCCAGACCCTGATGTCCTGGGGACAGAGGAGGATAAGGGCCATCAGGCAGCAGGAGACTCGCAAGCACTGGCCAGGACCTCACGCATGTCAGGTTTGGTGACTCAGACAGGAGCTCCACTTCCCCTAGTCCAGACCTCAGCAATGAGTCCATGAGAGCAGATACAACTTTAAAAAGGTTCAAAACAGGCTTTGGACAATTGGAATACTGGCCAAGGCAAAAACTTGAATAAACTCAACTCGTGATAAACCTCAGTTTGCATGTTCTGTGTAAGGAGATTAATATATATATGAAAGACTAAAAAAGGCATAAACACTTTTTTTATATAATTTTGGTTTATTTGTGCCTCTCCATACTTCAGCTATTGCCAAGAGCAACAGAGAAAATGCTGAAATTCTAGAAAAATATTGCTCCTGCAGTACTTAAAGCCCAAGCAGTACTTGTAACTGGCCATCTCAACAAAAAAGCTGTTCTGCTTCCCCTCGGGTTTAGATGAGACTCTGATCAGGACCAGGTATTTATTCAAACTTTAACAATTAGAGTCTTAAAGGCCAGTGATATAAGCCTATCCCCTCTCAGTATCTCTGTTCAGCTTGAAAGGCCTGTTTCTGGTATGGGAAGGCAGCACTTGAGGAACCATTGGTTAGCTGCTCATTCCTAGTGAACTACACTGAATTCTTACCTTCAGCATACAAAGCTAAATTGATTTTGCCAGACTGAAATGACTGTTTATATTTAAAATTGCCTGGTACTTGCAGCAGAAAGCTTGAGGAGACAGGCCAGCCTGCAGAGCCCTGCAGCAAACACACTAACTTCTCATCACCCTTCAAAGAAACAAAGCGACTCCACCTGCTGTGTTTTTCTCATGTCAGGGTAGGGTTTAACGCCATGACATCTCTGCCTCTTGGCATTAACTACATGTCCAAACTTGAAGACCTCCAATATTGTCTTATGGGCTGAATAAGATACATTGATCAATTTTTAAAAATTTTTTCTTTGCCGATTGATCAATTTTTAAAAAACTTCTCTTTGTCTCTAAGTATACAGCACTTAAGAATAAACTCTATATGAAATACCTGCAGGCTTCTTACAACTCCAGCTCATTTTCACCCACTGCTTTACTTCCACTCCCTTGCATTAGGACATCCCTGTCCTAATTCCAGCTAGAACATGAAGCAGAAGTGCTAGAAGTCTTTTAGAAATGCTTATTCTGGCAATGTGTCCAGTCCAATTTTGTTCAGCAAAATTAGTTTAGATAATCATTGGAAATTTTTGAGTGGCTAGCCAAAGAAAGCACCTCCATATCCATCCTGTCACGGTTTCCATTAAGCTGAATTCTGCACCCTGTTCCCTGATCAGCTCCTTCTGTCTCAAGAGGCAGAAGGTCTGGTGCAATGCTCTTGTCCGTTTACACGAGCTTCGGAGCTTCAAAACTCAAAGGACTTTGACAGGTTTTCCATCAGTGTAAACAGGAGACCAGCTGTCTTCTAATGCCCTTCAGTGCAGCTGAATGCATCACATCAGTCCCTTGTTCAAAAAAAAAAAAAAAAAAAAAAAAAAAAATCTCTTGATCTCTAGATTCACTGCCTATAGACAGAGTATGAGCCTCGTTCTTAAACTCATTTAACGAATGCTAAAATACATACATCTCAGGAGAGAGCTGCTTAGGCACACAGCATTTAGAGGCTGATTTGAATAAAACATATACAGGGTCCAACAATGACAATTTGATTTTTATTATTAAAAATGAAGTGTTTAAATCCTCAAAGAAAATGCCTTTATTGCATTAGTTTAATAAAGCCTCTTTTCTATTACAGTATCTCTTTTTATTAAGGAAGACAGGATGTGCCTGTAGAGCTGAATGTGGATGCATGGGGAAAACAAGGCAGAGGAAGACCGACCACCTGCAGCCACAAAGTGCCACCATTTATATGACATGCATGTCAAACCTTTGTACTGAAATGTGCCATAAAATGAGCAAGATGCACAGCTTGTGCACACTCTGTATAGCCATGCATTTGCTTCCAAGGCTCAGGACTCTTGTGCATCAGCTGAGCAGGCAGCAGCCATCTCCTACAAGCACACATTCTGAAAGCCCAACTCACATGCTACTTAAGATCTTTTCATTCAGCCTATTGAATACAATTAAGATAATTGAAACTGAAATTTTGGGCAGTGCAAAACCCACTGTTGGAACAAATATCCCATGTACCAAAAATCTGCAATTTATTAAATTAAGCACTTCCCTTACAGACTGCCTTCTTTCCTGTGAGTACAACAGAACGCTGCTTGTGCCACATTACACATAAGAATAAAACAGGCAGGCAGCATGAAATGTTTTCATGCAATGAGAGAGAGTTTTCTATGGAGGAAAAATATGACGAAAAATCCCCCTAAAAAACAAAACCAGAACACTCAATAACTGAAAGTCTGCGCACAATGGGACAGGCACCATAGCGATGAATGCAGCATGAATGTCTCACTAGATTCTAGGCAGAGAATTAAAGCTGCTCATCTTTCTCTCACTTAAGTCAAAGGAAAAATTTCTTGCTAAAGGAATTCTATCCAGGATTTGGCTCACAAGCAAGCGGAGATGGAAGAGTTAGCTATTTCAACAAAGCATATTTCTAATCTTAAAAAGCTTCTTAAGGGATCCAGTTCTGTTCCCACTCCAGTTTAGGGGAATTTTGCCAAAGAAAGCAGAACTAGACACAAATGAAGAGCCATCAGCCACTTCTCTCCCTGCCTGCCTCCAAAGTCTGTCTTTCAAGCTTCCTCATTGGCCATGCAATCTCAGCCCCCAGAGCCTCCAGCCCCTCCTTACCTGACCCACAGCATCTTTGCATGAAGGGCAGCACCATTTTCCCTTCCTGTGGCAGGAGCCTGGACTTGCTTCCTGTCCCACCACAAGCTGGGGCAGCATCCAAAACTGGGCCTGCATTTCCCTATACCTCAGCCCACTCCTGCAGCCAAGTATAGCAGAATCCCTCAAACAGGGTGGATCAGTTTATTTTTATGCTTATTCTTATTTTTATGCTGTATATTATATGGTCTTTGGGAAAAGAGTTACATGCTTGTTCCCTCAGCTCTCTTTGTATCTGGCACCACAACTGTTTCATTCAAAAAAACTCAGGTTCACGGATATTCCCAGTTTCTGAGACTGTTCAGTAAAACAAGCACTGGCCATTCGCCCAAACATTTTACTAGTTTTGGCTACTATGTCAAAACATTGGCAAAAAAAAAAAAAAAAAAAAGAGATGCTTAAAAAATGATATAAACAGAAAACACTCATTCAGTCTATAGGCTTTTCAGTCCGCTGGGCACTCCCAAGGAGGAGAAAAGCAGTTCCTTGGTCCAGTGATTTAGACTGTCTGGACTCCTACAGCCTGACTATCCATTCAGACTGCAACTCCATGTCCCTCTCTGAGCCTGCAGCAATGAGGTATGCCCAGTAAGCAAGGAGAAGAGGAGAGCAAGTTCACTTTCTTGTGAAAAGCAGAATTCAATTTAGCTGCTTTAAAGCTAAGGATTTTGCAGAGCACAGATCACTTCAGTAACTCCACACTTGCTAAAAACAAAACAAAACAAAGCAAAAAAAAAAAAAAAAAAAAAAAAAAAGGCAAACAACAACCGGAAAAACAAACAAAAACCCACAATTTTTCAGGGAAGGACAAAGTACACTCAAGAGAGCATTTTCATGCATGTCTTTAAACCAGTCCTATCTTTCCTCTGTAACCATCAGCACCTGCCCATTCCTCAGCATGTTACAACCCGTGATACAGCGAGCCTTGGTGATAAACCTTTTGGTTGTAACTTGAACGCTGCACTAGGAGACACTGCGGCACAAGAGGGAGACAGTACATGGAATATGCCCTGAGGTCGCCCTAAATTCCTGAATGTATTCTTCTCCAGGAGGATGTCTGTAGCCTTATGTAGCAGCTGTGATCAGCAACCCCCTTGTCCCACCTTGGGAAGTTACCCTGATTTACACAAGATGCACACTAAAGCCAGGTAGGAGTTTTGGGAGAATTCCAGCCATCTCTGACAACACCTTGGTGGTCCACAACCAACAAGGGGCAGCTGTTCCCCCTGCACATTAAATCCTGTTCACCCTCTGCAGCCTGTATCTTGCAGGCATGTCCTTCACTCTGTCATTTTCAAAGCTTTGGCTGCTTTTAGAAAAGCACACAGGACATTTCCAAGCACGAGGTGCATCTGCTCTGCCCCTAACAGTTTCACTCCTCTAGCTGCTCAGCCCAGAGCTCTATTTCAACAATCATCACTGGGAAGTGAAATAACTGTACATTTGCATTATTAATCAGACTTTACAGGACCATACCTGTAGTACAGAGCTGCAGTGCTGCTGGCATCCACTAGGATGCTTAAAGCCTAAGAGGGTGTCTTACAACATGTGCTATTCTTACCATTGCTAAGCAGGTTGTAGATAAAACAAACATGCTAGTGGGCACAACCATTTAAAATGTTTTGAAGGTAACTATCATCTCTCTGGGGGTCTATGAACTCTCTCTCTTCTAACTGTCCCATCAGTTGAATAAATAAACATTTAGATTCTGTAGCAGGGTGAATTAAAATTGTGACTTTGATTCTCTAATGATAATGTAAAAAGAAGGCACATAGGTTAGTTAGCCCAAAGTACTTACTAAAAATCAGCTGTATGCACTTTGAGGTGTTTTTATACTCAGTTTAAAATAAATCTTAAAATGTTCATTTTGGATCTTTGTGTTTGAAAGAAACACTCCTTGTGGCTAGCACAGCCTGGGCTAGTTCCTAGCCAAATACTCTGTGCAGCTCTCCTGTGCACAGAGCAGTCACTAAGCTGCTGGGTGTTCAGTCCCCATCTCACACGGGGACTGCAGTGGAAGCACAGTATTTATGACAAAGACTGAAGCACTTTATTTTCACATGTGCACACAACAAGATGGCCACAGGCAGAAGGAAATACTGTTGTCTTAAGCTATGATTTTCCAGCTTTTAGAAGAAGGTTTGGTTGTCTCACAATCATACAACTCTACCTCTCTATATTCCAGCCCTCCTTCCACCCCATGTCCCCCTTCCCATACACACATGCACAAATACATGTGTCAGCCATTTCTTCCGATGGATTTAGCCTAGTTTGGATCAAAGCTTCCTCTACATTATTTAACAGATTTGCTCAGATGGAAGGTCTCAGGGGAGAAACAATGTGTGTGTGTGGGGGGGGGGTGATGTTCAGCATTGAGGATGTAGGTCACTGGACTTTAAAATAAATTAGGGAATAGTTTATCTATTAAACAAGCCTCACAGTACATATTCCATGAAGCTATACTTAATTATAGGCTAATTTGCACTCCAGGGCTACCATGAAGAAGGATTAAGCAGTGGCCCATAATGCAGTGATTAATACAATTATTAGCTGGCTGGAACACAACATCTATTCTTTGATGCCATCATGAGAAATGATAGATCTCTGTTAAGGTTGGCACTTGCAGTGAAAGGCAACAAACCCAAACATTTCCAGAGAGAAATACACACTTCTCTGCACCTCCTGAGCATAGGACCCAGCAAGGGAAATGCAAGGAGGTGAGAGCAGACCTGAACTTCCACTTCAAGTGCTTTGTACAGAATTTTCTTCTCCATCATGGGTGTTTGGGAATATCCCACAACTTCTATGCTACTATACAGTGCAAGGCTGCCTGTCTGAGCACCTCTTCATACTACTTGGGGCGACAGCCTCTGATCTGAGGGGAGATTGATTTGAGTTGGAATGAGAAGCTGAGAACAATAAGGCATAAATATGTACCTACACTCTTCTGCTACAGCGATGTTTCATTGGGCACACACTATACATAAATCCACCAGTCTTTTATATTAAGGCCCTGTAGACTAATGAAACATATCTCTGAGATGAACAACTCGTTCTGTATGTTTAAGAATTGTCTGTTATAGAATCACTGGCATGGACTGTATAGTACATCTTATTATTTATGATAAAAGGCTAAGAAGTAGATAATTTATTTCCTTTTATATAAAATTATGTGTGTCTGATAAATTGCAATGAAATGATCAATTTTTATTTTTTATTTTTTAAGAAAAGCTTCATTGGCTAGTGCAACCTGAGACAAATGTCAGTGAAAGGCTAGAGGGACTGACAAAACCACTGCCACTTGCACCCTGAATTACAGGCTCTACTTTATATATCGACCTCAAGTGTAAACTGGTTGGAGAACAGAGCACCAACATCCAATTTCCTGTTGCAGTTCTGCCCAGGAATGGTGCTTTGGAACCTTCTCAAAGGACATTACCTTGGCATGACTACTCAGTGCTGCTCAGGTCTGTTTTCCCAGTGAGTGAGCTCAGCCTGAACAGCTACACACCTGGCGAAGTACAGCACTGTGAAGAGATATTGGCTCAGATTCCAGCAGCAGCACAGCACTCTCCACAGCAGTGCACAGGACAATGGTCTGGAGTTCCTGCACTGGTTTGGTCAGCACTATCTTGCAGGTTTCTGCATTGCCCTGCACTGTATGTTGTAGGCATGTCCCAGATCAAAATTTCAGCCTGAAACTGAAGGCAGCTGAACAGAGGTCTACTCTCAAAAGACAAGGTGATATTTGAAACTTATACCAAGAACATATATACTCTATCAGATTAGGTACATGAGGAATGTCCCATAAAAGTTCATTCCAGAAATTATCTTCCATGCTAGTGTATCAGCCCATCTCCTTAATGTTGATTGTTTATTGAATGTTTATGCATTCAATATCAAAAATGTTCAGGAATAGATTTCCATAACTAAAGCAAAATTGTAGCAGTATTTGCCCTCTTTCTCCTATATAACTGGAATGTAGATATTATCAGACAGAAGATGTGGGACTCGGCTGAAAGAGAAATGCATATGGGTGGAGAGAGAGCTTAGTCAAGAGCTCAGTTATAGTGCACATTACTCTTTGAAGAAAGTGAAATTCAGTGAAACTTGGTGTTCTTTGAAAATGTCATTAGGTTTGCCTGACCCACAGACATGCTGCCAGCAGCCACTGAAGTTGGGAAGAAAGCACTTTCTCCCAGAGTCCTGCTTAATCTGAAAAAAAAAAACACTGGATACATGGATACTGCAGTAAAATAAGAACAAACAAAACATACTGCAGCTGCTTTAGTCCAGATTTCAGATTATCTGAGCGTGGCACAATCTCTATCACTGTTGCTATTGAACACCGTAGGCAGATGAAATGCTGTGCCACTGCTAGGAAAAGACCAGTGGTCTCTTATAAAAGCCCGTCTTTTCACTTGCTATCTTGGGAAGTCAAATGCAATGTTCAGTCAGGGATATGCAAGGGTTGGGGTTTCCTAGACACACAGAACCTAAACCTTGCCTCATTTTAAATACTACAGCAGAACTGTTGATTTAACACACAAGTTGTATGACAGCTTTCTGGTTTGGGAATTAATTTTGGTTTAATGGCAGACTTGGGTATTACCAATCCAGCTGTCCCCATCTGGTTAAAGCAGAGCTTCATGTTCAATGACAGTGGCAAAACTCACCCCAGCAATGTTACTGCTGACCTCTCACTCAAGTTCAGAATGTGTCATTCTGTCAATACCATCTACCTTGATTATACTGGGCTTTATATACAACGGGTTATTATCCCAGAGGGATGAAAAGCTTTTCCAAATTAAAAGCAGCATTTTAAAGAGGAAATACTCATACATTCCTATATAGTTTTCATTTGATATCCTCAAGGCTAACCCCAGAACTCAAAGTCATGTTGATTGAACATGAATGTTTTTTCTGAGTGCAGCCATCTTAGGAATTTAATGGAAAAAGGGAAGTAATAAAAACGTGCTCCATAGTTTAATTAGTTCCCTCATAACATGGGATTTCCAAAATGGCAGTGCCAAAGAAAATCATTAATCCAGGAAAACATACAAAGGCACTGTATAGGGCAAGAGACATCCAGGAAACACATACACATGTGACCTGTCTTCTCTTGCAGGTAAAGCTTATCTCAAAGATCACTTCTGATTGCACAAAAGAAAATTGGATCAATATTTAAATATGAAGCCACTTTCCATTTCTTTAGCCTTATAGTGTATCACAAATTAGAGACCATTCTTTGTAAGCTTTGAATGGTATCTGGCAGTAGGATAAATGTAAACAGCCTGTCTTTCTGCACTTGCATTCACCCAAGGTACTCCAGGTGCTAGGCGTAAGCTGATGCTGTCATGTGATTATTTCAACATCTGAATTTCACTATTTGATGTGAGAAAATCTGTGTCAGATGGGTCTGCTACAAATGGCAGACATCTTTTCCAGCAGTCAGTTTTCTCTTGCACAGCCAGCCAGCACCAAGACCGTCTTTAGGTCTATGCACACTTGTCTTAGTCATTTCTTGTGGCAATAGCCTCTAGTACTAGTTGTGTCATCAGTAGTAGTTACCACAGAAAGGAACTGAGAAAGTGACATAAGCCGCAAGTCACTGCTGACTCCCAGAGTCTCTTGGAGCACATATGGAAGTTTATAACCAAGGACAGGAACTCAGGGAAGAACTCATACCAGAAGAATTATGGCTAGAGTGCGAAGCTCAGGTAGCAGTACTGCGGTAACCAAATGCAAACAAACTGTTCCAGGAAGAAACAGTCTTGCTCAGTCACGACAATGAGGCTGGGGGAAAAATGGCAGGTGGTTGGACTTGTTTCTGTGGTACACCTCCTGCCTTGATCTGCAGCAACCACGCAGTCCCACAAGAGTCACACCTCCCTCAGAACTTCTTGATTATAAAATAGAAATGGATACCTGTGTGCGGTTGAATGCTACTCTTGCAAAGACAGCTTGAGACACACTGGCTCTCTTCAGCTCATCTCTGACTTGCTGGTAAATATCTGGAGAGACTTCCACCGATGAATTTGATGGCTCTGGTTTGACAGCTCTAGGAATTGGTGGATGATTCAAGAACTGCTGGTTGATAGCTTGGGGGTGCTGGTGAGCCAATAGCCGGCTGACGGCAATCTGTTGGTTTATCAGATGGGCCATTGCTATCTGCTGCCTCACCAGTTGTGGACTGAGCTGAGGAGACAGGAGCCCAGGGTTTATCATTGTCTGCATCGTTGGCACTTGGTTTCGGATTGGAGTACTGTGGTGAATTTGGCCATGAGGAGACTGTTCATTAGTTTTTCCCAAGGTTGCCAGCTGGTTGATATTTGGTAAGTGCATGGGACGTTGACCAAGAACACAATAGTCTGAAAGGTTTTCTCTTTCCACTCTTTCCACTGTTAAAAGAGAAAAATTAGTTTGTTGTCATTTCAATTGGCACTTATAAGATGACCATTTGGGTAAGGTTTACTGCAGGTACATGACAGCACCTGCTTTAGTTTGCAAATCTGTACTCGCATAAAAGGTTCACAAAAACATAAGCAAAAGCAGTACAAAGTAAAAGCAACAATCAAGATTCTTCTGTACTTCTCAGGTTTCACCCACTGCTTTGGAAGCCTCCTTACCAAACTGGTTGGAGGTTCTTCCCAGCCTCCTTTCCTAAAAAACAAACTTAGACATTTGCACTCACGCTGTCACTAGCTTTTGAATCTTTCATTAAATTGAATAACTATTACAAGGGCTGAGTGTTTCAGAATCACTAGCATCTAGGTGAAGAAACCTAAATTAGTATCCATCCACACCACTCCAATGGAAACCAGACCATTCCCTGCACAGCTCATGGCACTACTTTTCGTTGCAAACTCAGCAACTGTATCTTTTTCAACTCCACCTTGCATTAAGTGTGAATAAAGTTACGAGGTGTCATCAATTCACCTGGATGCACTACAGCAGAATTGAGTTGCTTGTGTGAAAGTGTTCTACAAAACCATGCATGTCCTTGATTCAGACATGAGAAAATTTTAGAGCAATAGTTCTTGTATCCAGAGTCTCAATAATCTAAGCCTGTCTGGAAAGCTTGAAGGAACTGTGCATGAATGCCCACTTTACAGAAAACAGATTCTGATGGCAACCGTTTTGCTGGTTTATAGTGCTATTTTATGGCTTCACAGTCTTCAAATAACATTGTTTAGTCCAACAAAGATCCACGAATCTTAAGTGCCACCAATATTACAAAAAATTAAAGACTACAAACCAAATGCATGTACTGCAATTATATATGCAGGTATGTCTCTTTTAAAAAATCTTACATCAGCAATACTGCAATATCTTTTCATGTAACTGCAAAATTAAGTGCACATATTACAAAACTAAATTTCCTCTAAAAACAGAACAAAACAAACATTTGAATTAGGAAGTAAGTTTTAAAAGTGTGTAAGTAAAACTATTAGTTAGATAACTTCAAGTAATCAGAAGTCATTTTACACTAGGTTGCAGATTCCATGAGCATCACTACATGGAATTGGGTAGATGTTTATCTATCCATCTGATACAAACGTGTCCTGGGCCCCACTATCATACAACTATCAAACTACTGCCTCATTCGTATGTTGCCCTCACCAAATAACAAGACAGAATTTATTTCATAAATGCCATAATGCTGTTACATCTTGTATAATGATTAACAATTGTACAAGGCTTTGAACTCTTTTTTAAAAAACTTAATCTATATAAAGCTTTGAGGATTTACACAGTTAATACTCAGGCTAACAGTTTACTGATTATTTTCTCTGTTTCCTTCTAAATAGAAAGACAGCTCTTTTCACCTTCCTGAGTTAATCTCAGACCGAGATGGCTGAATTCTCACTAGGGAGGGAGTCATGCCCAGAACACACACAAACACCACTTCTATCTTTAGAGCTGTTCCAGAACATCACAAGTATTGAATTTTAAAACTAGGTGAATTAGTACCCAGGATTTGTATTTTATTTTAAGAAATTTTAACTCCCTCTTTCTATTATTTTAAAGAAAAAAAAAAATACGCAAAACCTTTAACCTTCAATTAATTATTTGCTTAACAAAACAAACCCTTTAAAATAAAAATTAAGCATTTTTAATAAAATTCGTATTTCCAATTTTTCACAAAAGCCACTGTTTCAACCCAAGTGATTTTCTAAGTGCTTATTTGTGCAGGATATTACACCTACGAAAAGCAATGCATACTTGCAATATACAAGCATTATTGTTAATAACTGGCCATTTTGATACATTACACACAGCCTGCTAGAGACATAATACAGTATTTTAATTTGCTGAAAATCCTGAAAATCCCTGTTCAAATGCTGCTCCTCATTATGTCAGCACTCCTCCCTGACAGCTGGTTTCACAAACTATTCTAGACGGCAATTCTCCAATTTTAGGAACAGACAAGAGATCAACGTGAGCAGTATTAACATCAGGGACGGAGCCTTGATACAGATATGGCACATGCAGGCAGGGGTGTAGGGAAGAGGGCCTGCTTTGTCACAGCTCAAGACCATGTTCTGTGCCATGGCCCATTCAGAGTGCACATGGCTATGTGATTGCCCAAGCCTCTCTGCAGTGAGCCTGTACCTGAGCAATACCATTAAATACACACTGTAGCCAGCAAAACCAAATGTAATTACTCCAAAGGTGTAGTAGCTACTTCAGAATCAGGAATTAATCTGATATAAATACAATAAAGATGTTGCTCAGTGCACATGAAATAATTGGAGCATTGTGCTAAAAGGAAATACAACAAGAACTACTTTCAGTCTTATTTTACACCCTTGGAGATCTAGAGTCCTTCCACAAGAAGCTTCAGGAGAGCTGAAACAATTTTTCAACTATTTTGCAGTTTAAGAAATATGCCAAGAATAAGCCACTGAAACCAACAAATTAATACTTGTTAGAACACAAAAACAGTAACCAAGTGTTTTTGAAAACTTGGTGAGAAATAAATATAAATAACATTCACTTGCTGGGCTGAACCACATTTGCCAAGTTTCCACCCACTCCTGACATCAGTGCCAAGTTATAAACCCCTATAAAAATAAAGTTTAAGATGGAAAGGCTGCCAGGCTGTTAATCTGTGCAGTGCTACTTACAATTACATTACACAGAGACATCACCTGACTTGCTTCCATAGGTGTATTTTTCTCTTATCAGTTTCCTTTTTTGAGCACATTAGGCTATAGAGCCACACATATATTATCAATAAACAAACCAAATTCTAGTCACTTCAACCACTTCAATAATAAAAGGTTACCATTAACATTTACGCTGGATGGAAAAAATGTGCATTACTCAACTCCTCAAGACTCTTTCCTTCTCCAGCCCATTTCCCATATCAGATTCCCTGTTGTTCGCTGGTAACTACAGACTGGTGGGGGCTCTGCAGGGCCTGGACAGGAGCAAGCCTGAGACAATGCTGAGATGTAGGCTGTCACTGTCCCAAGAGGCAGGCCAGCTTGCCGGCAATGCTCTAAGAAAAAAAGTCATACAGGAGCCACAAAGCTGTTATGACACTGATGTTCTGCGTCAGATCCTCTTGAACTGGGTTTTTTCCTTTCACATCCTCCATTTTCCATGTCCCTACCCCATTACAGTCTCTCTCTTTTCCTTCCTGTGTCTCCTATTGCTCCACTGTAACAGGGAGTATATTTACAGCCCACATAGTCCTTTACAAACTTGAATACATTGATGTACAAAATAGTGAAGACAGAGAAGCAAGTCTTTAAACTGTGAAGGATAGGGCACCATGGACATGTGAAGTCTACATTCAAGTATTGCTAAGAAAGCTGCTGTGCTAGCAATGCCTGTGCTAGTTCCACAAAAGCTAGTCAAGGAGAATGTTACCCACTTCCCATCTGTGGTGTGTCCAAAGCAAAAGACATGACAGTGTTTTCCATTTTCTCCCTGCATTGCAATGCCTGATACACAATTCTTCAGCATTTTCTCCCAAGAGCTCTTTTAAGCCAAGTACAACAGTACCTCTGTATTTCAGAGCCCGCTCTCCTTAAACCATACCCCAGGTAGGCAAATGCAAGGTGCCTGGACAACAGGTACCATGCCCAAGCTCAGCAAGCAGCTCACAGAGTGCTCCAGGATGGTGTCTGCCCTTCCTTTTGCCTATACCCCGCCACATGTCATTGCCTCTGCAACAGTTAGAGACCAACGTAATCCCCAGAATGGGAACAGCAAATTGTCGTGTTTTAATGTTCCTTTCTCTTCTCATAATGATTACCACGTGCGTCAATGTATTTTGACTTCATACAGAGTTAGAAACTTCCTGGATACAGCACAAAAGCAACCCAATGCACCCTTCCCCTGTGTGATGCTCTTAACCTCTACCCAAATCTTCCTTACACAGTGAAACAGCTGACACAGTCCCCAGCACAATAGCTTGGGGTGGTCTGCATGCAACTTTCCATTTGAAATGAAACTAGCTCAAGAGATTTAAAATAAGATTTATTTCTCCACCTTCCCTTCCCCTCACCCTTTATTTTCACCAAGCTGTTAATAGGAACATTCTGACAAAGAGCCTGTGGGGTATTTAGGGCTTAGGAATGGCACTGAACTGACAGACAGCACTGGAAACCAAATTCCTTAGCACACACAATAATGGATGCAGCTGGGAGAGTAAGAGCTTAACATGTCTCCCAGCACCGCACTCCAGTGGTGTCACAGAGGATCCTCTAGCACCCATCACCCAGCAAGTCCCAGACTTTTCAGTACTACAGGCACACAGGCACTTTGCCCCAAACAGAGCAGGAAAAGGCTGGTAAAGAAACATTTTGTAATAAGTTACTAGCCGGCAGGATTGCCATGCTTCAATTGTGACAGGATGTCACCACCCCAGGGTTGTTCTCCAGTGCAATGGCTTCAGAGCTTGCTTCTTTGTTTTATTATTTAAAACCTGGTGATCATAAAAGCCACTACCAGCAGTAGTAATGACCAAACCAAGCTAGCCTGGGCCAGCACAGCTCTGTTTATGAGCTTCACTATGCCCGGCACCATCCTTTAGATAGAAAGGTTCCCACAATTTGTCATGGCTTAGCACCACGCTACTCACCAGTGTAAGATTTGAACCTGGGGGATAAAGAACTCTCCAACACCACACCACCCTCTGACTCGGAGAGATGGGGCAGCTTCACTCCTCCAACAAAGTGCCCTCTTGCTTATGGTACATAATTATGAACTACTACTTAGTAAATAACAGAGCCACTCCAGAGCACAGGAGGTGCTTTTAAAGTGGTAATTCTGTATCTTTTCATCTATAATTAGGATAACTACTTATTTCTTTTAATCATAGCCCACTTAACCACTTCAGTGTAGAGGGCTGGTCTGAGGAGTCTCATTTTCATTCGACATCCAATCTTCATATTTACCCAAAGTCATTCACTGGCTTCCTTCACTGTCTGACCTCTGGCTGGGCGTTTATTCCTGTAGTCAAGACTGGAGAAAATGTAGGTTGACTGGAGAGGTACACTTGATAGGAAATTGTAACTTTTAAAACCCTTCCCTTCCTCTACTCCTGAAGGACAGCAAATAACCTCAAAACAGCTACGGAGCACATACAGAAATTGTTTGGCAGCTGGCTGTGGGTAGCAAAGGACTTTATCCAAGCCAAATGGAAAACAGACAGGAAAGGCCATTGTCTGTACCCCTTGTGTTGCAAATCGCTCAGTTCCCACCAAGTCACTATTTTTGTATTTTGGAAGAATCGTCATAAAAGTAGGCCTTTGATCAGCATCAGTGTTAGGGGAACTGAGCAGAGTGAAGTAACATTGTTGTCTATCTCTGTGCAGCTGACTTGTCATCGAGATGAGATCCACATCATCCCTTGGGACACACAGACGCTAATATGCTTTCTGTCAATTCTCCTTAAACACAGGAAGTCATATTCTTCTGATGGGCTGTTCCTGGACTACATTGCTTCCAAAGCCGCTTCTCAGAAAGGAAGAATATAACCCATGAATTAATTTTAGATTATTTCTGGGTTACTGTGTAGGTTAAGGAGGGCATAAAGCAGTATGAATTCCATTCTTCGTATGGCAGAGCAAAACATTACATTGAAGGCGCTTTGGAGATTACAAAGTCTAATGTATAAGTATTGTTTGTCTAAAATGGAAAAGGAGAATTAGGGGAAAAATTACTCAGAACTGACAGAAACATAGCATACTGGTTTAGATGGACTGATTGTCTAATCTGATATAAAAATATCTTGCTCCCTGTCAAAGTACTGTGATGGAAGTCTGTCCTGCTATTTAAGTACTAACCTTTCATGGACACCTCAAGGAGGTGCAAATTGCCTAGAAAACTCAGACAACTGTGCAGTCCCTCTGGGAGATAAATACACCTCCCTTCCTGACTCATAACATCAGAGATGATGAAAGGACTGAGACAGAACACAAACATCATTAAGACAGACACATAAGCCGTTCAGATACTAGGAATG
The DNA here is from genome assembly GCA_011076525.1 of Nettapus auritus. Classification (NCBI taxonomy): domain Eukaryota; kingdom Metazoa; phylum Chordata; class Aves; order Anseriformes; family Anatidae; genus Nettapus; species Nettapus auritus. The sequence goes on along the minus strand of CM021771.1, from coordinate 731,251 downwards.
AACAGAATTCAACTCTGTTGTAGTGACAGAATGTATTATGTGTACTATGAAATCCACGTGATGAGAGACAGTCACATCACAGCTTTCACACCAGGAAAGCTTATGCCTGTATCTAAGCTTCAGGTCTTCCTCCCTTTCCAATCTAATCTCCACTAGTTCTTACTTCCAAAAAAAAATTTCTTTCATTTTGAAATAACATGTTGTTTGCTCAAAATATTTTTACATATTAAGGAAAAATTATTTTGAAATTCTAGAGATTAAAAAAAAAAAAAAAAGTATTTACTTTTAAAAATGAAGAAGACCATTCTATATTCATTAAACAATCAAAAGTGGCTGGACAGAGGTTGCAGCTTCTGTGCACAACTGGTCCTCACTGAGAATAACACTGTGCTTGGAACAGGAGATATTTTAAAACCATGAAGTTGAGAGAGTGAGGATACCTGAGCAGTGTCAGTTGGTATCCCTAAATTAAAAAAAAAAAAAAAAAAGGAAAAAAAAGAATAAAATCAAGTAGTCATAAAAAACTTCTGCATGGCAGGGACAAAATAGAGGGGACGAATGGCTGGGCAGTTTTTCTACAGAAAGGCTTCCAACCTCTGTTGTACTGACATTTGTTCCCTGCAGCAGCAATGGCTGCAGCTCCAGCCATATGCATGTGCACGAGATGGCATTCAGCTAATTGACATATCCTTCTGCCGTGACACATCTACTATTAAGAGTGAGAGCCACTGATCCAAAAAGCCACAAGAAATGGAAGACATTTTGCAAAGCTGAAATTTATACATGCATTTACTTAAGAGAAAAGTTAAGCTTAAGGAAAAAAAAAAAAAAAAAAAAAAAAAAAAGCATCTGTTTTAATTCTCTTTATACAGAGGAATAGCCAAGAGAGCTCCTGGAACACACTGCAGTGGGTAAATTGTTTTTTTTAACAATATGCACACACACATCCTCCAGACTGGTACTTAACATCAGGGACAAGACTGAAATACAAAATTCTAATGTGGGTGGGGAAACCAGTAGTCAGCTCGACTTCTTGCTGAAATGTGCCAAGTTTAAGCTTTCATTTAGAGAGAGGTTCCACTTTTTCCTCATGACCAATGCAAATCAAGGAACTTCTCTCCCCATAAAACAGCACAGCAGTCTACAGACTGTAAGGATGTGCTAGAGTCTGAAACAATATTTAGGTCCTTTTTGTGATCAAGATGCTGAAATGCTTGCCTGTGAATTATGCTATTTGCTTACCTTTTTCCTTAAGAAAGTGAGGAAAGTGCTATTTTTAATGAAACGAAAACAGAGTCAGGAGTATAAAAGCAGGCAAAGGAAAAATTACAGTAATGTCAAGAGCCACACAGCTGACCTAAATGACTCTATCTGGTTTAGTGCCAGAGCTGCAACTAATATCCAAACAACACATGAAATTATCTCCTCTTAAAAAAATTAACATTTCTGCCTCAACTGTTTAGTTAAAAAGGTCGAAGGTCAAGATCTCTCTGTAAATGTATATACATACATACATATATACACACATAACTAAAACCAACTATTTATATACACATACATATCAATAAATAGGTTATTTTTAAAGGTTAAAAACACTGCCTGAGAATAATCCGTTTTCATGGGGCTTCTGCAACATCTGCTTCAGAGGAACAATTCAAAACTATTAATCAAAGCACATAATTAATATTTTCACCAGACTCACACTGGCATTATCACCACGCTGCAATCCTAGGCTCCTTCAGCCTAGAAACAACAAAGCTGGGAACCTGTCTGAACCCTATTTCTAACCTCTCTTAACCTAGAATGGAGTCTACAACACAGTAAAAGTAAAGCACATTGCTCAGTCTATCCCTTATGGGAAGTAAGCAAACATACTTTAAAGAATGAAACAGCACACAACAACAAATCAGTAATAATGGAAAAAACAAAAAGCAGCCAAAGCAGATTCTCTATTTAAGGAAGCTATAAAAGCTTATTCTTATGGAAGCTGGTTTCAGATCTATTGAAATAGAAATAACTGAGCCCTCCTCCTTTAAACAGAAGAGACTCATCATTCCACAAAAACTTTGAGACAGCCACAGTCTCAAAACTCACATCCACTGAAAGCTATATTTTGACAGCCACTGATGGCAGGAGCAAAAAAATGACATGTTCTTAATACGCAGACAAAGAAAATATGTCTTCTTATTTTTAAGTTCACAGTATTTTTATTTCTGCCCTCTGCCTTCCTAACTTCCTCCCACCAAGCTAAGCTTTATCATCAGGCAAAAAGAAAAGATTCACACAAGTTAAGGAGTTTCAGTTGTGAAAGAATTCTGATGCAGTGATAGCCCTTCTGATAAAAATAGAAAGCATGACACTTGGGAAGTGAAATATCTATTGAGAAATAGAGCTAAAAAATATTTGAAATGCTATGAACCCAAAATACCGGGCAATGAGTAGGTAACTGGTATAAGTTTTATCCCTTGACAGTGACCTGTGCTGTATGGCAAAGTTCTGGCATATTTCTCTCCATATAGAACTGTGTGTATACAGTTACCTACAAGGTCGTATTTTCATTTGCATATCTATTTGTTAATCTAATGAAGACTTAGTACAAGCCTTTTAAACATCATATAACCATGCACAAAAGGTTTGGTGTCACTCTGGCTCTTACAATGGTTTTCTGACTGTCCGTTTTCATGTCACTACGCTCCTTTCTGCCTCAATTTCTCCACTTGTAAAATAGAGGTAACGATAGTGGAAAGCTTTTTTTTTTTTTTTTTTTTTTTTTTTTGACAGATACTGAATCACCACTGGGTGTAAAGCTTACATTTTATTATTGTTTTCCTTCTAAGAAAGATTAAGCCAATTATTCAAATCCTGAATTTCAACAATGTCAAATACCTTCTCCCAGCTTTAGGAAGTTCAGCATCTTGAGAAACCAAAGGCATAGTTTTCAGATTGAGAGGACCATACCTGTGGGACTGGGCAGCAGGGAGACAGCTTGAGAATCAGTGGACTAAGCCACTGCTGTACAATTATCATTACAGACATAATATGTAGCCTTTATTAAAAAAGATGTGATTCTTCATTCAAGTCAGTTTAAATATACCTAAGCCCTGTCATGTATGCAACTGTGTACCAAAAGGTCATGCATCCCTCAAAACAATGAAAAACTAATGAAAATAGAGTTTAAAAAAAAAAAAAAAAAAAAGTTTTGCACAGTAATATTACATTCTGAACAAATGCATACTAGATAGCTTAATTACCGCCCCAAATGATTACACAGGTCCACAGGAGGAAGAGAAAATTCACAGAAGAACTGTAGGCTTCTTGTTTCCCAACTTACATTTTCAATTAGAACTGTGTAAATGTAATCTCTCTTTCAAATGCACGTTTATTCCAAGGAGACCAAAAAGAGTGGACATGCAGTTAGAAATTCACTCATGTCCTTGCATGTATACCCAGTGGTAGGCTCTGAGCCAGGAGGAGACAAAAAAGTCTCCATCCTCACACCAGCAAATTGCAGGATCTGTCTGTATACTAACTCTCGTGCTGCTGAGTAAACTGTGAATGTCTTAAAACCTTAAGGGGCTGGGGTGGGGTGGGAGGAAACAATTCAAGCAGAATTTTATTCTAGCATGGTCTTGACACAAGACAAAATTACCATGCTGAACTGAACTAACCGAAAACTTTTTTTAAAAATTATAAGCATAAATACTTTAGCTGTCTTTTCGGTGAGTTCAACAGAATGCACACAGAATGTTTACTTGAAATTTCATACAATTCCGTTTGTATATATTTTTTACATCTGTTGCTAATGATATCAAATTATTGATTGTTCACTTTCTTATATTTATTTAAACATTAACCATATACTCTGCAACCTGATGCTTTTCATTTTTTTCCAGAGAACTTTTTATTTTTGCATGGCTTCAGTTGTAATTACTTTGATCTTCCAGAGTGTATAATTATTTTAGTGTTTATTTATTTCTATGAGAAAGGAAAAAAGTTTGACCTAGGAGATCTATATGTGGCAATTTGTAACAGAATCACATAGCTTATGTTTAGGAAATCATGGTTTTGATTAAGAAGCAACCATTTAGTTCCCACTGTTTTATTAAAACAGACATTAGCAGATAATAGGAAACACATTTAACACTGTAGGCTGCATTTAGTTTGCAACGTCAATAAAGTTATTTTGAAGCTCCTTGCTATTTTGCACTTACCACAGCTCATGTGAATGGTTTTTTGCTTTTACTTTCTAATAAACCAGTTCTAGACTTACATACGGATATGGGTGCTGGGCTCAGTGACTCTAAGTTAGTTTTATCCAATCTATCCAGATTATCCAAAAGTGAATTGCTGCATCATCTATCCACCTTTATAGAAAATTTAAGGTTTTGTTTTGTTTTGTCTTTAATAAGGGAATATGTGATGACTGAAGCATGTAAGTCACTGATTTTGCATACTAACTGAGCTGTCCTGTAGAAATATCTGGCTACGGAAAAGAAAGAAAATGTCTTGAAAAGAGAGATGATGAGAAATTGAAACTTCCCAAAGAAGTGCAGAAGCCTTCCTGTTGCCAGGGGGTCTCGATTACTGCCCTGAAGATCCATGGCTGTTTTTATTTCGTGCACCAATCTACCTGCTGTAGATTCTTTGTTTTCTCTTCCACTCATATGGCTGATGAATCAACATGACTTGAACTGCTTTATAGCAGCTTGTGTTTACTTCACACATACCTTAACCTTCCTTTTTCTCCTCCTACTAATACACACACACACACACACACACTTCCAAACAGCAACGACTGGCTGGGTCTCTTTGAGTAGAACATATGCAGAGTTATCTGGTAAACTCTTCAGGTTTGGATCCTTGACCTCTTGATTGAGGTCTCATTCTGCTTTTACGACACTTAACAATTTAACTGTGCACTTACTAAGTAAAAAAAAAGTAAGAGCGTAAAGAATTCAATGCTCTAAGAATGGAAGAAGGTCTAAGACAGCAGTGTGCTAGAAATGCTCAGAAGCTGTAGTGGCATCTCTACAGTTAAGAACACTACAGTTAAGGGCTTCCAGTGCCTCTGCAACTGGCATTACACCCTTGCCCAGTTTGAAAAAAAAAAAAAAAAGAAAAAAGAAAAAAAGGAAAAAGAAAGAAAGAAAGAAAAAAGCCCATCACTGTTCTCCTAGAACGGCAAGTAAAAGCGAACGGTGATGACCTTGAAGCTGTTTGATTCCTTTGATTGTTTTTTAACCAAGAGGATATGTTAGAGCACTTCAAATAAAAGTCTTTTATTAAGAGATGCCTTTTAGAGAAAAGAAACACTTCTGCATAACACAACAGCAATTTAGAGAGAGAAGAAACTATCCAGTTTATCTGGCAACAGGGTAACCATGTACTAAAATGTCCAATCAACATTTTTACTTCTAGACTAAACCATTTTAACAGGTGAAAAGCAACACCTCCATTTCCTCCTCTACATTGTTACCCCACTTCTGCCTGAACAATTTCGTTCTATCCACAGGTAATTTTACTATAAAACGTTCCTTTTATTTTTTGCCTAGTGAAACTCTATCACTACATAGCCAAAGCCAAAGCCTGGGAATCCTACAGGTATGTGCCACGTGAGCCAGATGGATATCAGAGGAAAAACAGATGCCTCAGAATTTATTCTGATATTTTATGCAATTTTGTTTCATATGTTCCCAATTTGAGAAGCAGACTCTTTACGGTATTGTTATGCAGATTTCTGATTTGTCCTATGGAAACTAAACAAGCAAACTTTCCTATCTCATGTATGATAGCTTTTTAAGATAAAAAGACTGTAGCATGTTTTTGAGAGATGTTGATCTTCAGATGACTAAAAATATAATGGCTTCTCAAGAAGAACAGGACATTACTGTATTTCTGCATAATGCCTGTGAATCGTGTTACTACTTTCCTTGCCACTGAAATGATCACAGACACAAACAACAAAAATAGACATTGCCTTCAGACAATGAACCCTCCCCTTCAGTGGTGTAACAGAGAGAAAAACTTAAAAAACAAAGGAACAAAAAAACTATCATAGGGTAATGCTCATCTCCAGGGGTGATGGTCATTTGGAAAATGAGGAGGCAATTAGTACTGTAGAAAAGCTTTTGACTATTGCTAAACTTGTGCTAAAAGGACATGTGTTTTAAAACAAAAAACAAACAACAACAAAAAAGTCCAGTACACACACAAGTCCCTTCCGAAAGGAAAGGATGAATAAAAGAACAAACTACGTGTGATGGATGCATGTCACATCACTTTGGGTACTACTGTAAGGTGATCACAAGTTTCAGTGGTGAGAACAGTATGAACATATCTAGAATAATTTTTACCGCCTCAGGCATTTTACTGCCAACAAACTAATACAATTTCATTGTAGAAATAATATAAACAATGGACTATTTTCATCTTAACTTCAGTGGGTGCAGCAGCATACATTATTTAGTAATGTCTCCTAACAATTGGGTACTAAATGCTCCACTGTTACCCGGATTCTACATGATAAAATACAGCAGGAATGCCAGAATGCTTAGCAGTCTTTAAAACAGAGAGAAAGGGCACATGTAACGTAGAAAGACAAGTTTTTTATGTTTCATTAATATAATGCAACTAAGGTAATTTACACAGCAATCTAACTTTTTAATTCTGAGCTACTAGAACACTTCCTTTTTCCAAAACATTTTAGTTTAATTCAAACCACAGTTGATCTTTCAGCACAACTAAATGGGATATTAGAAGCATGTATTAAGAGGCCTATGTTTTCACGCCAGCCTTGTTTGTAAAGTATCAGATTAAATTTCAAATGTGCTGTGACTGTGCTCTATTTGTAGACAAATTCACTAATATTATTAAAGCTTATTATCACTTCTACTTAAAGCAAATAATCACAAACTGTCACCAGAAGTTAAAGAACTTGGAAAGTTAGAAAAAAAAAATAATTTACCTTTAATCTTCTTGTACTTTTTGTACCATCTCCCAAACTCCTGGCACTTGGTTGCTGAAACATTGGCATAGTATGTACTATTTACAATGGATGAAATCATACTCTGGAAGTACAGAAAAAAAAAAAAAGACAAAAAAAGATTTTAAAATATCTTGCATAATTAGAAATTTTCCATGGTGAGTGACATGCAAGTGCATTGCATGTCATCCATTTTTGCCTTTAAAACCAAAAAGCAGTGTCTGAAGAGTACACAAAATTGGTTTTATTCTCCATTGTAAATCCCCAAACATAATTACTTTGGTATAAAGCAAAAAAGATGCAGTACCAACCTAGACTGAAACCTGCAGCACCAGCTGGAGGTGGGAACAGTTCTACCTCTAATTTGTACGTGTGATTTTACAATATCTAAACTTAAGGTGCATAGCAAAAGTTGGTGCCATGCTGGCGAACACACGGTCACTGCACCCGGGTCAGAACAATCATGATTTAGGCTCCAGATCCTTAAGGTAAGATTAGATGCTTCAGCATGCATAATCCAAATAACGCTTTTCAGATGTCTCTGTTCTGCTTCCAAATGCAACAAGACCACACAGCCAAGAATGAGGGAACATCCGTGCTACTTGCTACAGAACAACAGTTAGGCAAATAAGTTAAATTAATATAATTTATAGAAACGTGATTAGCCCTTGTGTGAAAAATCATCCATAAGAGAAATTAACAGTGCTATTCAGGGTGAAAGCAACTATGCATACTACAATAGAGAATAGCCAGAAACCATAACAAAGATGAACAAAACTGAAGCATCACTTGCTTAACCACTGCCACTCTCTCTGCTCTTTGTGAATTCCCTTTAAGTGACTCTCATTGCAAGCCAACTGGAAGCAGAGAGGAACAGAGCTGTTGTGCAGCACCTGATACAAATAAAATGGATACTTCATATGTGGGATGTTCCTGCCCATAGGGTGAGAAAAACTCTGGTACTGGCAGTTTTATCTTTTTTTTTTTTTTATAAATTTACAGTGCTGTTTTTTTCCCCTTCCTTCTTCCATTCTGAAGATGAGGCATCTTTTTAGAAACAACATTTTGTCTTTCCCTCCTTAACTCTTCCAGGGTCAAATCACTCCCAGCGTGTGTACAGACTCAAGCAAGGAAATGCTATGTAATAGCACTAACACATGGGAGCCAAAACACCTTCTCCAGAAATCACAGTTTTCTTCTGTCCTCCTTCTTCACTTAATAACAAAGCTCAGAAAAAACACTGGCACATTGCATGACCTTTGTGCACAGAGATGAGGTAACTAGCATGACCTCATGACTAAAACAAGCTATTTACCATAGGTTCAAGCTCTGGCCCACAGGCTCCTGCAGGCTCTTGAGCAAAATGGGATCTATGTCATCTCTATAAAGCTACAGAGCTTACATGTTTACTTACTCAATTTTAACAATGCTTTAAAAACAAAAACATCCCCTCCTCCCTCCCAGATTTATTCATCCTTATAACAAATTCACTACAGTGTCATGCAACTCCAGTTGCTCCTCAGTCCTGAGCTTGGGAGACTTAAAACACAATGTGAGCAAAACTGAGAGACTTAAGTCTACTGATTGGTGCAGGCTGGTTTCATTCTTCAACACATAATTTCACTTTTAGTAAAGATCTTGTGCCTTTGCACTTTAACTTTTCCACTTGAAAGCTGCTCTGGTGCAGTGCAGTAGAGCTGGAAGGCTATAAAGGCATAGCCTTTTTAAGTGGCAATTTCAATTTCCAAAACTGAGATTCAATTTTCTAATTAAAATCAATATTTTGAGACATAAACCTAGCATTGTGGTAGTCAGCAACAATTCCTTCCCCATAAATCCTCCCTTGTTCTGAATCACTTCAACAAGCAGTAGTATTCTGAAAGCACGGTACAGTGATAGCCTCTGCTAAGGAAGGATTTTGAACAAAGTTGAGCTAACTTCCATTTTTTTTAGTGTCACTTGAGTTATATTTCCAGTCATTTAGGGAAGGTGGAAAAATTGTTTAGGTCTGTCTACATAACAACCTGGCTTTTCTGGTTTTCTTCCCCAAATCCTCTAGCTCTACAATAAATTGACATTACTGAAATTGTAGGGCTATTAAGTATCATAGAACATATTAACCCATTAACCTTTACTAGAGAAAGCAAAGCTTAAGCTTAATAGTAAATTTAAGCAGTAAATCAACCACTGGCAAAAAATCTCAGGACAGATTCTATTCAGCCGCTTGACAATACAGCAGGGGAAAGAACCGTAACAACTTTCAAACTACAAAAAGAAAACAACCCTCATTATTAAATTGAAAGGGATCCTAGGGGTATTTCTGTCAGGAATCTTGATGAGTATGCAAAAAGGGAATACACATCCTGAAGAGAGTGGCAAAAACAAACAAACACCACTCACTAATTGCAAATTTCTAAATAGTGCATATTTTTCCTGGGAAAATCCTTAACAAAGAAATAGATTATATGAAGTAGCAGATATGTTTGGTAGGTGTGTGGCCAAGACAGCCATGTCAAAAGAAAACGTCTGGGACTTGAACCTGAGAAATATCCACATAAAGAAAATTTGGTGCAGTAAGTTCAAGAAGAAAAATATGCTCGCATCCCAAAAAAATCTTGCTCCAGCAAGGAGACACAATACATGGTCAGCATTGAAATGAGTTATACAGTATACAGGAAAGACAGAGGTCTCTATGCAAAGATGGAAACGCTGAAGTAATTGGATTTCTTTCTGCCATACACACTCCCCCAACCTACCCTCCTTCCTCTCAGCTTGGTTAACTGGGATTTATTTGTTTGAACAGCAGCCTTATGCTAAGGGTAGCTAAGCTGCAGCCACATAATACACCTAGCAAAAAAAAAAAAAAAAAAAATTTAAATCAAAGTGAATGATTACATTTCCCATTAGCGGCAATCAGAATTCCCATCTGGGCTGCATGGAGAGCTCATGCACTGAGAAGCAGAGATGGAGCACTGTTGCAGGTGGGAGCGAGAGCTCCCCGCACTGCCCCTTTCCACTTCTGTACTTGAGGCACTGTGAACACATTAATAAGCAGTAGCATTTACTCTGCAGTTCGACTCCTAAGAGACCACTCTGCAATTTGCTGCTGTCAATAATATATTAACCACAAGGGGGTTGTAATGACATTTCACATTTGGCACGATATTTTTCTAAAACTGATTTGGGAGAAGGAATTGTATTAGAGGCATATTCAGATGATGGTAATAGACAGTTCCTATACAACCTTCCGTTGTATCTTTTGCATTTTTTGAGCCAAAACAAAAGAGACTAAAACTTTTTATAGCAATAATAGTAATAATAAATGCTGAATTCTTGAAGTCCTGGTTCAGGGGTTAGTCACTGCTCAAGATGACTTACAGCTGCACTTAAAAGTCAGCAAGCTTAATTTTCTATCTCTATTTAGCTTTGACCACTAAATAACTACTAGGGCAAGGATTCTTGCTGCTACAGTCCTGCCATCAGTAATCTTGTTAATATCTGTCATACTGAGGTTATGGGAAGAGTAAACCAACTACAGCATTTCTACCTGGTAGGCTCTGAAACTCAAGTGGGAGGAACAAGACCTAGACAACAAAAGAATTCTGCATATGAAATGACGCATAGTTTAGTTATACTGCATATTGAAGAAGACTGGGCAGAGACAACCATATGCTGCAATCATCATTAGCTGGCCAGATTCCACAGATAATTCTACTTAAAGAAATTACACTTAAACTGTGTGAAAAGAAAAATACTTCCGTATTCAACACACTTATGCTCTGTGCATATCTTGAGTCGCTGCTACTCCTTTAGTAAATAAGGCAAGTTATGCAGCTTTTCCTTATGCAGCCTTTCCATTTGTTTTAGATCTACAGACCTAACATGACTAAGGAAGGTGAGGAACATTTTCTGCTGGAAAGCAATTCCTACCTATTGCAGAGACCTAAATTCTGCTCTGTAACTCACCTCTGTACCCCCGTGCTTTCCCTGGAGTTGTAGCCATAACACAGTGAGGCAAATTTGTGTTGGTTACAGATAGAAAGAATTCTCTTGGTTCACAGAGACTTTGGATCATGAACTGCAGGATGAGTGTACGTGTAACGTAAGACAGGCAGTTGGATGCAATGGATTTTTTAGCAAGCATGACTTACTGATATTTTGACTTTTAAAAGATACAACAAACAGATTAACATAAGGTTCTAATGAAGTTTTTAGAAGGCAATATACTTTTTGGTCCTAGCAAAGTTGCTTGGTCTGAGTGCTGAAATGTTTTTTTCTGTTTTTGCGTGAAGCAAGGTGGCTTCAGTCAAGAAAACTTTTTGAATCTGTGGTTATGACAATCCGAAGTACAAATAGAGTTCATGATATCTGTAGGAACCTGTCTTAGACATGACATTACTGTCATTTATAAAGCAGTCATGAGAATGAGTTTTTTTCTTTTTTAAAGATAATTACATCTATGTTTTTATTGCTGTTCTTTAGAAATTGAGGTACAACTGTTAAAAAGGCATACTTTTTATCATAGTTGGAAGCTGATGAGAGCTACCTGTGGGTTAGCAGGGGATGCAGGTCCTCATGGGAAAAAGCTACTCCGAGCTCACCCTTGACAATTGTCAATCCTATCAAAAAAGCTTCAGAAAAATATCTAGATGAAAACCCTCTGAATAGTTGAATAAAAATCAACCAATTCTTAATTTCCACCTGACAACCCACTGATAAAACCTGGTATACAAATAATCTTTTCCGTATTAATTAGAATTTCTCCTTTCTAAGGAAACAAGAAAATGATTCAATATTCATGGAATTGTTTCCCCCTTTACTAAGCCTTTTACTGAGCAAATACAAATGCTGGATCTTGGAAATCCGTCTTTCTCTAAGCCTGCTAAAACACTGACCTGTGAGAGAGGGCATTCTTTGGCTAATGTGCTCTGATTCATCTCTTTGAGCAGTTCCTTTAAGGCATTGCGAACTGTGGCGTGGTTCCACTGCTCTGCTGGCAAGTCTTCCAACTTTGAACAACTGTCAAAACAGAAAGCAGAAAGTAGTAGATAGAAACATCACCTTCACAGATGCTTACTCTTCATGTAGCAGAGCCATAGACATTTAAGCAGCGAGCACAACTTTATTGTTTCCTGCTTAGCCAGCTCATCGAAGTATTTCTCTCCTCTTTCCCCTCCCCACCAAGCCCAGTTCCCAGATGTGAAGTTCAACCAAAGAATGACAGTACATGGCAGGAATAGCAGTTAATCCTACTATGATACTGTGTGGCATAACCATTTCCTCTGGGACAGACCTCATAGAGAGCAAAGAAACTCTGTGTAAAGCAAGCCACAGAACTGGCTGGATAAAGCCATCCTCTCCAAAGATACTCCTGCTGGAATAAAAAAATAAATATATATGTCGCACTGCCACTAACAAAATCACTGCAAAGTAAGGGTCCCCACTGTGGAGCAGTAGGTCTGAAAAATTAATTTCATTGTATACCGGTTCTTATACTGCCCTCATCACTACAGAATCTGAGAGCCCTTCAGAAATGCATTAAGCCATATGCCCAACATCTGTCACATGCAGTTCATTCTCACTCTCATTCTACAAGAATTGCACATGTAGTAAATCTTTTGTCTTTGTGTGATTTGTGCCTCTTCTAGTTTAACAAGCTCATGGTCTCTGTCTACATACATGGGGACAGACCAAAAAACATCAAACATCAACATCAAAAAGTTGGGGGAAGCTTGTCATTGCCACTGATGCCTAAGAGACTTAATGCATGCTCTCCAGTCAACTGAGGTGGTTCTGCTTTGGGCCTATAAAGACAGGCTTTACGCTCAGAGCTGAAAAGTTCAGTTGTGCTTGAGGAGTTCAAGTAGTCAATGATTATCTCAAAGTCATGGGCTACCTCTTATTTACACTGCATCTTCAAGCATTTTGAAGATAAAGAATGAGACCTTGATCTTGGGTCAATACCCTCTGGTAATACCAACAGGACAGTAGACTAGGTGGGCTCCTGGTAGCTCATACTTCTGAGGAGATGAGTTACTGCACTCCAGTTTTACAGCTGGTACAGACATCTAGATGCTTTCAAAACTATGCTGCAGAGATGCAGCCTAGGAGAGAGATAATAACAGCATATAAAACCAAGGAAACGCCTGTAAATGAGAACTGGAAACTCCAAACCCCATCAGAGATAACAGGAAAAAAATGTTGTTAGTTGTGAGCTTATCATTAGTCAGTGGGGAACCAGCTACTTTCAAATTCCAGACTGAACTGAACAGTTGGTAGATATGTCCCTGCCACGAAAGGATGCTGACACACTTCACAGTGGAACCTTGTTTTGTTCTAGCTGAGCTTCCAGGAACTGAATGCAAATTATTCCAGGCTGTCTGTTATTTTCACCTATTTCCTCTGAAATCTCCTGCCCATAAAGCTACAACTGACCATGCAATGTAGGCTTATTGGCACTCCTAGGGAGTGCCATGCACTCCCAGGGACCTGCCGTATCTTCTTGCACAGGTACCAGTTGCTATTTGAGAACTCTTCTGAAGAGCAACAGAAAGAAGGCACGGGGGGGAGCAGAGGTTTTGGAAGGGAGAGCAAGTAAGTGTAAGAGCATCAGGAGGTTTTGCTTTGTTAGTCAGAACTAGCATTTTGGGAAGGAAAATATTTTCCAAAGGCCAAATGGATCTGCAAGAACAGAACCCTTCTTGATCTTCCTGCTCTTCCACTGGAAGACCACTGGAGAACAAAGGAAATTCAAGAAGCTCCTCTCCTCCACCATCTCAGCAACTGGCAGTAGAAGACCTGGCTTCTCACAATGTAACCCCTGGAAAAAGCCAAGGTATTTATTTTCTGTATTAAATAAGGCCTCAATAACCCATTAAATCTGGGATTGTAGCAAAGTCTGCCCCGTACCTTTACTTGACTTTCTGTTCCTCTCTCTGCTACCATATTGCTGCTTCAGAAAACATAAAGTATCAGTTGGAACATGCACCAAACAGCTGTCAGCTGACCTACCATTCTCTTCATTTTTCTTTCCCTTTCATCAAAAGACCAGAAATTAATGAAGACAGGATGTGCTAATCTCTATAGTAATGCTGTAATCGACAGAGCAGCTCAGAGAATAGAGAAGGACAGATGTTCAGAAACACCCACCTTTGTAATTGGATTTTCAATGTCACAACATGATAGACATCTTGTAGCATGTCAGCTACTGTCGCATCTGGTGCATCAGTCACATAACTGAGAGGGAGGGGATTCCACCTCCCGAGCTTGATTATTCCTGAAAAGAAAACAAAAGATTCATACTTTACATTTTACCATCTGTTTACTAAACCCTTTGATAAGCTTGTTTGTTCAGGAGATTCAAGATCTGCCATGAGGTTTATTGCAATCTTGCTCAAAAAGATGTTTTGTACTGATTCCTGAAACAAACTATGGGAAACAGTAGGAACAGACTTCAAATTCTTAGCAGAGACTTGCTGACATGTTTCTGGCTCTTAAATTACTTCAAGGAAGCACAGGATGCTTCCTCCCATCACATCTTTCATCATCCTACTGAAGTCTGCTTTTCTAAGTTAGAAGAAGCTTTAAATACTCTATGGTCCTCTGCAGTCTCCAAAACCCTTCTGTAAATAAATGAATTGGTTTTGACTTGAACAGGAAAGTCCTATGTGTGGGCTTTCAGCACAGTTACAATCTAATCGTGGTATGATTGCCATTGTGGATGGATGGCACTGGAAAGCCAGTAGGAAGAGTTCACTCCCAGCTGCAAGTTGCACTAGGCAGACAGTTGCTTTTCTTTGCAACAAACAACTGCAGGCTGCTGACCACAGATCCAAAATAGCAGGGGGGAGGAGGGATGTTTTAAATCCTGTTTCTACTTCTATTCATTCTTTAATAGGGATCATCACCTCTTCTGGATGGGCTTGTCACAAAGGCTATAAACTGGGGTGGTAAACCATTTGGGGCAGAGGTATTATTTCTGTTTAGACAATTGCAGAGGGCCCACCCCCACCAAAAACAATGACTAATACCCAGGAATGACTTCCAGGAAGACACCAAACAAAAAAAGCCACAGTGCTACCTTACATGAAAACAGAGCAGCTCAGCCCTGCTCTGCAGTATGTTACACATTACAACTATCACTTTTATTCCCTCTTTCACAATGATGACATTGCCCCACTGCTCTGCTCACATAGCTTTCCTTAGCACAGCCCTACAAGGCACCCATTACCTTATCTCACATTTAAACCAATGATTTTTGAGGTCTGCTTATATATTCTCTGATCTTCCCAAAGAGTATCTGCAAGCCCTATTGTCAGAAATACACTAATACACGAGAAAACCACTTAATCTGTGATAACAGCAGCTCCAAGACACCTTTTTGGGTATCTGGAAGGATCCTGTGATGCTAAGAAACGTCAGCCCTCTCCTCCTCACATTCTACTCTCAGTTCTTTACCAGCTCTGGAACTAATCCAATTCAAATAAATGGCAAAGGCCTTTTATCCTGATCTTTAAAGCACAATTGTAAAATAAATAACACATCTGAAACAGTAAAACAAAACTTCTTGCACAGATACAACAGGACACAATATGATGAGCACATGAAATACTTGCTGCGGACTATTTTTTTGTCTCATTCCTACACAGGTTGAAGAGGAAATAATTATAGTACAACTCCTTTTCTGTAGCACTTAAATGCTTGCATTTACCATGGACATACTGATTTGAAAGGTATTCTATCACCACATATTGAGAGAAGATAGAAGAGACCTAATTCATCTTCAGTGGTACAAAATTTCACTGCAACATGCTAGTACAGACGGGCTAACATTTCAAGAGCAGATTACAGAGCTTTTGGCAAGGGGAGATCTTGTCCAAATGAAATAAAAAGTTAGCTAGTATTGCTTGATATCCAATGCTTGAAAATGGGACATAAACAGAACAAAAACATTTAAATGATGCACTGTTTCAGTATTAAGATTTAACAATCTGGTGCTGAATATGCTGCAGTATAAATAGTGCCTGGACTCAGATCCAGTAGAGTAACACACAGCACTCATTCACAGTACCGTATGTCTCCAGTGCTGGCTCCTTGAGTCATACTCCACTTGCCAATAAAAGCTGTTTTTCTTAAGGGGATAGTTTACTTAATGTTATCTCTGGTGACAACAAGAAATGCATATAGTACAGCATATATTAGTCATGAAATGAGCATCAAGGGTCCACTGAATGAAATACATGCTGGGAAAACACAGTTTAGCTGCTGACTTTCTTCACCCCCTTCTGCTATATAATAATTTAGAGCAAAATCACCTAAAAACCCCCAAATCTATACCAGCTTCACAGAACACTTGGCTTCCTCTGTTTAACCACGCCAAGTTTTCATGTAATTGAAAAAATAAGCATCATATGTGCCCCATAAGTCACATCTAAATTGGTAATATTTTACAAGAGGCTTTATTTTTCATTCAATTAAGGAAAGCGCTCTGAGAGCATACCATCTGCAACTGCTCGGTCCTGGCAATGCTGGTGAGAGACAAAGAGACAGTAGGGGGGCAATGAAGTTACCAAAGGTGTCCCCAAACTAGAAAATAAAAATAAAAAAAAACGCAGCCAGAGAGCATCAAGGGAAATACTATGCAAATCGTTTCACAGGAAATGTCTGCTACTACTGGAAGTTAGGTAGGCTCCTTTTTCTTTTTTTTCTTTTTTTCTATTTTCTTTTTCTTTTTTTTTTTTTTTTTAATCCTCCTCTACAACTGGAGAGGAAATTGTTTTGGCTGGATTTAGACAAACACAGGTGTAACCATAATGCTCTGTGCCTCTGTACGTTGACACCTGCTGCAAGTCCTTTACTCTGTGTTACAGCACTGCTGATGTACGCTATTTTTTCAGCCAGTGTGATACGACGTGTCAATTTTTTTTCCAGAACATATTAAGCTGGTCCAAACGATAGCCAGAAGCCATGGTTTCCATCCAGCTCCTTAGCAGACTTCACAGGTGGTTTATTTCATGGCTCCAGCACTGTATTTAGGGCAACTCTTGGGCTGCATTTGGGAAGATGATGCCAGCTTGTTGAGCAAATCCATTTTCAGCATGCAACAAGACATAGTTCTGAAGATAAAATCTGAGCAGAATAAAATATTCCCCCCCAAGGAGGTCCCTTCCCATCCAGGACTGCTGGGTGTTACTAATGCAACAGCATCCCCAAGATGGGAACAGCCTGGTAGCAAGAAGTCCCTTCCACATACAATTTTTTATGACTCCACTCACTGACTCCAAATGGCACTGTTCTGAGTTTTGATGAAATCACTTTAACTGGCTAGACCAAGCATTTATCCTACCGTGACCTGAGACTTAGAAGTGAAGGCAGAAATGAGCAAAACACTGTATTTTTGTAATTAATACACTACTGCTCCAGGAGTATTACTCCTCTGACAGCTCCAGACCTTCAGATTAGACTGCTCAGGAAATCTGAAAGCACACCCATCATGAATTCACAAAACTCTCATGTTAATGAGTCTCATTGTCTTTCTTGTATCAATGAACTTTTGGGACTCTTCTCCAGGAACAGGTTTTTTTGGAAGGTAAGTTCAACAGATTTCAAAGCTTACATGGTCAAGAAATGGCTGTACACAACAAGAGCTCTCAGAAACTCATGAAGAAATGGTTGAATATAGCCCAGGCCAGCTAGTCAATTAAATACGATAAACAGACCAACTAGTTTTCTCAAAAGAAATATTTTAGAAGGCATTTTATACCCATGCTGACTGCTGTTTCTTTAACAGCATGTCCTGCTGCAGACACGTCTTTTATTAAATTTAAGCCTCATCGATGTGTTTACTTGCCATTGAAGACATACTCATTGCTGTTTGCTTTACTAAAATGCAGACAGGGAAAAAGGACAGCAGCCTAATTCTAAATTTGTGCAACTGTCTTTACCCACAAGAATGCCATAAGAAACTAGCAGCAAACTTCTCAAGGGTCTCAAGCTCAAGTCTCAAATTCATACACAACTGCTGCAAATCACTGCTGCTCTTCCACTTTGGCCATTGATTTACCATTGCGCCAGACTGCTTTCATTTTAGTTTAATTTAAAATGTAGCTACTTTGGAGAAGAAAGTCATAACTGTGCATGTGAGAGCAATACAACACATTGAAGAGGCTTGACCAGCTTCATCACTACTGACTTCTATGCCTAGCAAAACTTGTCACAGGATCTTTATGACCTTTATTTTTAAAGTATCACCTAAAAGAGTGATGAATCCAAAGCACTCAGATTACTCCTAGGACTTCATGCTAATTAGATGTGAACGGAGTGGCTGCAAAGTTGGAGCTAAAGCACACTTCTAGAATAACAATGTTAGGAGCATTTAATAATCATAACAGGGCATAAAAACAGCAAAAGGCAAAAAGCTCCAGCTCAGTTGGCAAACCCCTTTCATTATTATGTACCTTATATCGTCCCAGAAAATCATTTACCTAAAAGGGCTAGAAGCCTCATTTGTCTTTCCAAACAAAGTCTGCCATACAGTAGAGCCATTCAATAGAATATCCGGGGGGTTAGCATACTGCATATTATAGCCTAACTATAACATTTCTTGGTGATAAAGAGCATGAAGTCTGGGTCCTGAATCTCCCAGTCTCCTGCACTGCCAGCTTCATCTGGATAGTCCTACAGGAACTACTGAGGCATCTCACGAAGTCTGGACACTTTAATAGAGACTATTGTAAAAGCAATCTCAAAATAGGGCATTTTCCAAACTCCTTTCTGTAGCCAAACAGAACAAGAGGAACACATCTCAGGTTCTTACTGTCTTCCTTCACAAACTATCCCATCCCCACCATAGTTAGATTCCTGATTTCACTCTTCCTAAATTGTGAGCATACCTAAATTACATTCTAAACAGATACTTGCAGGTAAATGACACAGGAGTAATACAGTTTATTTAAAATGTTAATCTGCTAGGGCTAAAATTAAGTCACTGGATCAAATTAAGGACATTTTCCAAATTCATATTAGCATCACCACCCTCACCTCAACAGTCTTCTGGAGACAGCTACAAAATTAATTGTCAATGTTTGCCCAAATAAGGAAGGAAGGGACAGGGAGGGAAAGGGAAGAAATGTTGTGCACAGTGGCTAAAGGGGAAAAGAGGGATTGCAGAGAATACCAATTCTTTACCAAGCACTGAAAAGCACTTGTCAACACTAAGCTGACAAACCATTTGAATCCCTGATGCACAATACCAAAAATTCTCTTTTACTACAACATAAGTAAATGTAACCTGCCGAGACTCATATGGGATGAGGTGTTAAAGCAGACAATTGCTCTCCTTGTGGATGGATGGGCACACTCAGGTTCTAAAATACAGAACTGCAAATCTCATTTCTTAGACTCCAGCTCCATGTTCACTGACCCTGGGTCAGTACTCTTTGGTGGCAAAAGTTACATCCAGCCCTGGCAAGAACACGTGTCTGTGAAACCAGACACAGCAAACAACATGGTGTTTACGAGTTTAATACAGGTTTAGGCAGTGCCCAATCCAGCATAAGATCTCCTAAGTTACATTTGCTACTTCAAAGTGCTTTGAGCAAATTGGAATCAGCAGAGTTATACCGGACCAAAGTTGTGCCTTGTGTGGCTGCAGCCATTCCCAATCTGCACTAGGTGGCCAGGAGTTCAGTTTCCTGCATTACAGGATCACAGCCTGAATGCATCTGACTGCAAACACAAGTCTGGGTGAAGAACACAACCATCTGCTGCCATTCCATGAGTTCAACCAAACAGCCTTGCTTAACCACCTTACTTTTTAACAGAGTTCTTATAAATACAACAGACACCCAGAAGAAACTACAGCTTGGCACTAGTGCCCAAACACTTTTGATTCATTTTACAATTCCAAATGAAAGACCTCAATGAAACACTCAATAAAACCCCTGCCTCGAGGATAATGAAGCTGTTTATCCATCAACCACTACTGACAGGATCCCCTTGCAAGACGGGTAGGCTCTTGTGATGTTGATTGCATTTGTTTATCCTCTTCAGATTTGTCTTGTCCCTGTACTATATCGTGTTGTTTTCCTTTGTTCAGCTGTGCTTTGTTAGAGAAATTAAAAACTGCCTGTCCCATGTAATAAGTACATAGAATTATTTACCCATAAATCAGTGTGCAGGAAATCACTACTCTGCAATACATAATAACTCAGCCTGTGTTTCTAACCTGTGCCCTGGCTGTAGTATATCATCAAACTGTAATAACATAAAGGCATAATTTGTAGTTGTTATAGTTAATCCAGCAAAGGGAATGACTTTTCAAGCAGAAAGGAGAAAAAAGGCAACAGGAACAATAATTTTAAAAATAATAATTTTTGTATTACATTATTATATTATTAAGCTGCCTTTTCTAGACCTCATTGCAAATTTTAAAATATTACAACTGCCTTTGCTTACCATTATAAGAGTGCCCATATTATTCTGTTGAATTTCATTAAGTGACATATTGGGGTAAGAGATGGGAAAAATAGTCAGCATAATCCTCCTTTGCACTTCTAAAGCACCTTTCATCAGAGGACCCCAAAGCACTTTAAAAAACATTATTTAATTAAGCCTTGTAACATCCCTGTGAGGTAGGCTGTAT
Source organism: Nettapus auritus (assembly GCA_011076525.1). Classification (NCBI taxonomy): domain Eukaryota; kingdom Metazoa; phylum Chordata; class Aves; order Anseriformes; family Anatidae; genus Nettapus; species Nettapus auritus. The sequence goes on along the minus strand of CM021771.1, from coordinate 710,627 downwards.
TATGCCAATTGACATATCAGTGATTTAGTGATTGAAGGCACACAATGAGCATAATCCTATGTTTATGCCAATACAAAAGAAACCCCCTCCTTCCTCATTTCAGACTGTAATAAATAATTCAGTGAGAGAGCAGGAATAAACTATGTGATTACACTGTGATGCACACATCCACAAATCAATGGGAACACCCACACTCCCTGAATGACTAATTCTCCATCCCAGCTGATCAGACTCGTGCAACTTTAGGGCTCTGCACAAAAGGGTGACCTTCACCCAAGGGAAAGGCAAGACAGCCACCTGAAGCTCTGGCAGTACAAGGCTGCTCATACAGCTGTTGATGGAGATGTTTTCTGTTGCTGTTTTTGAAATGGCATCATCAACTACGTGTACAAAAGGGAAGTTACAGAATTAATTTTTGTGGTTAGTCAGTTTAAATACTCTCACCTAGCCCTTCTGGCTTTCAGATCTGCATTAATATGCAGATGTTAATGTAGATTATATACTTATACGATTATATATTAAAATGTTTATAGAAACATGGATGTGAGTAACTGTCAACAGAAAGATTGCTAGTATGACAAGGTTTAATTGCTGAACTTTAGAATGTTTTCACAAATTAAAATTGCTTTGATATATGAAGCTTGGTTGGAGTTTTTAATTTTTTTGAATGTTAGTGTTGCCCATTCCTTTCCTCCAGCATCACTATACTCAAGTATTAGACTTAACATATACCAAACAGCCTTGTAATTCTACATATCAAGTTTACATTTCACTGTATAAAGATTGTGCCTCATGTAATAGATGCTGTTTCACATTTGGGAAATGTTATGTTAGGACCCTGACTTTTATTAGATTAATTTAATATAGGCACTAACTTACTAGACTAAATTAATAAAGATCTTCTTAAAAAAGAGGGGGGGGAGGGGAGAACAGAATGAACCCACAAATTAAATAAAATTTTCTGAAGCTTATTATTTTGGAAGTCTTTATTTAATTTTCCAACCCACTATTCTGTTTGAAAACCAGCCAATAATTGCTGAGGAAAAACAACATAAAAAAAAAGTTGATGTTATTTACTTCGGGGGATTATTTTTAAAATTGTTATATAATAGAACATGAATACTTCAAATACAAGGGGCAAGGAACCAACAGAGGTATAAAAACATTACCAAAATTGCATTTATTTATTTTTTGTTACCCTGTATGGTTTTTAAAACTCTTATTTCCATCGAGGAAAAACATTTTGCCCTGCATAACATCTCTCTTTTGGCATTTTGAGGATAAGTCTGCACTTACCTTAGATAGCAAGAAGTAATACATGAATAAAGAGAAGTAATACCTGAATAAAGAGAGAGAACTCCTCGTTCTCTATCTTTTGTCTGAGAAAGGGAACCAAACCTCTTAGCATCACTTCCATAGTATAAAAAAATAAGTCTTTTCAGTTATCAAAACTCATGACAGAAAGGCTACTGTGTCCAGGATATTAAACAGCTCCTAACAGCTGCTTCATAACAATGTAACCCCAGAGCTCAGCTTTACCCTCCACCATTACACTTCCTCAGCATATTACTCAGTAGCCCCAGTGCCTGTAGGGTTGCAGCACCCACTCCTTCGCTAACATAATCCCCACATAACGCTCAATGGACAACACTCACTCCATTTCTGTGTGAAATTATTGCCTCTGAGGCAACCTCTGCTCTTACATTAAGATCCTTTGCAGCTCAAACCTGGGAACGCTTGAACTTGCTCAGCTCCACAGGAGCAAAGGCTACGCCTCCTGCCAGTGAGCACTGACTGCTGAATGCCAGCAAAACGCCTACAGACCAGCAGTGTCGCGACTCAGCCTACTCCCTGGCCAAAGAGCTTTCTTTAGCTGCTCCCATGCATGGAGGTTTGCTTTGCCATCTGAAAACCGCCACTGTTCCTTTGGCTTTCATGCAGCTGCCTCACATTGAGTCACAGCCTCCTTGGAAAAACACTGGCTGCTTCCCTGCCATCCTGCCTGGCACCAGGACCACAGCTCCTGTCTGTAATTTAGAGTGTCCCAGAGAGCCAATGCAGGCAGATCCTGCTGGTAGGGACCTGTAACATGCTTCCACCTCAGTCTTTCAGGATGAAAACCGGAGCTTCAGTGATTTTGCCTCAGTTACTAAGAAACATGAATGCAAGCATCCTTAACAGTTGGTGCTTTTCTCCATTGCACATCATGTTTCTTTAACAGCCACAAAGGGTGCCTGGATCATCTAGACCAAAATTCTGGATTCAGTGACTGTATAGCCACCTCATGACCTACAAGAGCCTGCATATGTGTAAAAGGACCACAACTTTACACAAAAGGTTTGCTTTTGAAACTTTTTCATCAGCCTCCTGCCAGCACAACACACTGACAAAATCTGCCTCACAGCACCCTGACCAAGGAGAACAAGGCACCGGAGTGGACAAACTTTGAGGCTGTCCCTGATCCTCTCTCCAGAAGCCTTCCTTAGATCTTATATTGTGATGTTTTCAAATGGAGAAGAGAGGGAGAGGCAGAAAAATGTTTTCCTTCTCTGACCAAAAAAACAAACAAACAAACAAACAAACAAAAAAAAACCTCTATCTGTTTTTAAGAAGATGCAAGAGGTCCCAGACTTTAATTTACCCAGCTTCAATGCTTCCCTATAAGCTTCACATGGCAAGACAGCCCACTGGGCAGGAAAAAAGCACAATAGCATAGCATTGCAACAGAATACATAAAACACATTTTAAATGTTATAAAAGAGAATTGCTAATAGGACATTCTAGAGGCTAATAGGCTTAGAATTAAGCCTCCTGTTGTGGTTTAACCCGGCCAGCAGCTAAACATCACACAGCCTTTCGCTTCCCTCTCTGGGATGGGGGAGAGAAATGTGAAAGTGAAGCTTGTGAGTTGAGATAAAGACAGTTTATTAAGACAGAATAATAATAATAATAATAGTGTGTATGAAATAAGTGATGCACAATGCAATTGCTCACCATGCACTGACCAATGCCCAGCTTATCCCCAAGCAGCCAGTCGTGGGGGCCCCCCCCCCTGCAGCTAGCCACCCCTGTATATTGTTTAGCATGATGTCAGATGGTATGGAATACCCCTTTGGCCAGTTTGGGTCAGCTGTCCTGGCTCTGTCCCCTCCCAGCTCTTGCTGCACCCCCAGCCTGCCCACTGGCAGGACAGAGCAAGGAGCTGAAAAGTCCTTGGCTTGGTGTAAGCGCTGCTCTGCAACAATTAAAAAATCAGCATGTTATCAGCACTCTTCTCATCCTAATCCAAAACACAGCACCCTACCAGCTACTAGGAAGAAAATAAACTCTGTCCTAACTGAAACCAGGACACCTCCAGACATTGTTTGGCCTTGAATGAATCTGAATATCCTGCTTACTCACAGTAACACTGCCACAGAGAGCACGGAAATCTGGCTCAGACTGTAGACATACAGTAGCCAACTATCTTTGTGTTGAGTCGAGTACAAGTAGATTTGAAAATTCATGGGTCTCAAGCCCAAAGAAAAATAAGGACACACAGCAGGCTATGCTGTACAAACAAACCCCTAAACCAAATTCACATTTTGGCCCATACCATTTAACATCTTAATCTCTTTAGTTTAAGATTTGTATCTTTGGGGGTTTTCCTTACACTGTATACAAAGCTACCAGAATGGTTTTTCACTAAATTACTACTTTTGGCTTGCCTTCTGTCTTTTCTTTCCTCCCACCACACATTCAGTCCTTGACTTCCACAAAAAATACAACTTGAACAACTGAAGAACTGGTAGGACAACATCTGACTAGCAGGGTGGAAAAGGATGAATTGCTGAGGCAAGAGAGGGGTTGAAGATTTCACTGAAAACCCTAAAGAACATTTGCTTCCACTAATTAACTCAACATGAATGCAATATGTGAAGATATGGTTGCTGTTACTGCTGCAATTTGACTCAGTTCTCTTGCTCTCTGAAGTTGCATTATTGTAAGAGCATATCCAGACTCATACAAGACCTTAAAATGTCTGTAGGCTTAATTCTATTATTGAACTAGATCTACCACGAAGCAGTTAACAAATGAGGTGAGACTTGTATTCTAGTACTTGTTATATGTTTTTAAATAAAAATTCTATATGTAAATGTGCATGCATACATATATTTAAAATATGCAGTATACCAGAGACTGAAGGTTTGAGGATCTTTAGGCAAAGGACTTCCTCATAGCTCACAAAGGGGTAAGAATCAAATGATCAAGTCTTACCCTTCCTTTAAAAATCGATCTACTAGAGAGAGAAAAAGAATAGTATCTTTACAGTTGTAATATTTATTTGCAAAACACATTTGAACAATCCTAGTCTCTAGTTGGGGCAGTATTATAAGTTCAGGTACATGACATCAAATTCAATACAAATCCTTCTTTTGCTGACATCCACTTCACTCAGTAATCTAATTCTTGGCTTCCTCATCTCCCTGTTCTATTCCAAGGAAGAGCAAAACAATTCTGCATTTCTGACAAATCTAAATAAAGCTTTGCTGGTTACCAAACTATGCTACATTTCCTATCAACAGAAAACAAAACAAAACAAACAAACAAAAAAAGACTGTAGTTCACCACCAGTGGAGATGACTCAGAACAAGCAGGAACTGTTACCAGACCCAAAAAAATCAGTTTCCTCTTGTAGTGTTCATGAGCCCACATTACGCTGAGATGAACCCAGATTTGTTTTCTTAGCCCACATCTTCCTAGAACTGTCTATTTCCTTACAAAGCCACTAGGTCCTTTTTGGATCTTGTTTGCATTTCCATCCTCACATTAGTTTGTGAGCAAAAGATCACCAGAACAAATTCATTATTTTAAATAATTTTTGTGCACACGGAAAAGACTGGAAAGAGTAATTCACCTTTTGGATCTGGAGGTTTGCAGCACATGCAAATCATGCTTTGAAGCATTTCCAGAAGTCTCCTGCTTCTTTATGTAGCAGCTAAGATTCTTAGGTAATCACAGGATTTAAAAGATGTGGAGTTTAAGGGACACCACCAGGTGCTACAAGTCTCAATAAAGGCTAACGCATGGGTGGCATTACCAACATGCTCATGAGATAGCAAAGAGCTGTAGTACCCCCTGAGATTCATCCACACACTTTATCACAAAATAACTAATTTGCAGAGTTCCTCTTGCAATAAGGGTACCAGTCAGTGTGACCAGGCACGATTGTGGTCTAGATGTAAAAGGCCAGCACTATACCATTAAAATTGTAATATAAGAGAATAATAGTTTAAATATTAAATAAAATTGATAAATAATGGACGAATCCATAAGACAGTATGGGAAATGGCTTCCTTTAAATACACTTTTCTATACTAAACACATTGCTTACACGAAATTTGAGAAGTTCAATCAAATCTTGCTGAAAATGAAGTTCTAACCCATCTTTACAAACAGAAGTGATTTTATTGCTGGTGGCCCAAAACATTGGCCTCTCTGTTACCTTCTCTCCCTGTGCTGAGGTAACATTTTTCATTTCATGTTTAAAGAAAAGAACTGAAGATCTGGAAGACTCTAATCTGGGAATGCATAAAGAATGCTGTTAACTGACAGAAACTAAGGTAACCATTTGTAAAGGAAATACTCTGCTTTCAGGCTATGATAGCATAAACTCTTAACAAACAGCCATGAAATGGAGGTACTGAAGTCAAGATACCAAGGCCTCAAGCCAGCTTTTATACAGGTATATAGAATACGAAAGGCTTCATATTGCATTAACTGCATCTTGTATACACCATATTTAAATAAGAGGAATGTCATATCTGAAGAATCTTTTGAGTAACTTTTATAGGGAAGGAAAATATTAGCAAATATCACAAAATGTCAGCACTCAAACCGTAGAGAGATCTTGTTAGAATCACAAAATTATGCTATTGTCATGGCATATTAGGCATTGGAATAGACTGCCTAAAGAAGTGGTTGAGTCACCATCCCTGGAGGTCTTTAAAAGGTGTTTAGATGTAGAGCTTAGTGATATGGTTTAGTGGAGGACTTGTTAGTGCTACATCAGAGGTTGGACTCGGTGATCTTGGAGGTCTCTTCCAACCTAGATGATTCTGTGATTCTGTGAGGGGTTTTCTGCCAATAGTGGAACATGAATTTGCAGAGCCAAAAATCTCACAACAGGTTGATTTGACAGGCTGATAGGCAATGAGGATGCACACGCTTTCTAGGCCTCAGAGAGAGAGCAAAAACCTCCATTAATAACTGTCCCGGCCAGAAAACTGTCTCAACATTATTGACAGCCCATTAGGCCTCCTACACAAAGCAAATAACTTTCATTTTTAGTTTACAAATATATTAATTGATTTTATTTCCTGCTAAAATGGAGCTCAGATTTGTCACAGTCCATAAGACTCCATTGTGGCAAGCAGCTCTGCTGGTTAGTTCCTGCTGGCCTGCCCACCCCAGGCCACATCACTGTTGCCTTCCTCCTCCCACCCACGCCATGCTGCTCTGTCTCGGAATGATGGCAGCCACCTCCAGGCTCTACAGGAACAAATCTCCAGACCGCAAACCTCTAATATCCCCTCCTCCTACCTACAAGGCAACACTTGCTCTCAATTTAGCTTGAGTCATGACCTTTCTTCCCATCTTCTTCCCATGCACTTTACCCAAATTTAAAAACCAGAGGAAGAGGAGATCACTAGAGACTGCAGTGGTTTTGGCCTACTGGGACAAGTGAGGGATGCCTTCTCCTCAAGGGCCATTTTTGCCATGACCAAGGGTACCTGCCTCAAGGCTCACTCAGCTTGTACAGAGAAGTGCAGCCCAGAACGCACAACAGTGTGAGCCTCCAGGGCACAAGGCAGCTTCACTTGGAGATCAAAATGGAGCTCTGCAGGCAGGCATGACGGTATCTACCAGTCACATTTGCACCTCAGTGTTAGCTGTCCACACTGTGCACATATGGGCTACACATTTAACCAGCTGGGTGCACAGACCCTTCCCTCCCTGCAATCAAGAAGACGAAAAAATATGATTTTTCCACTAAAATAACCCACTTTACTGCCATAGCATTTTTATTTTTTTTCATACAGTCTCTTCTGGATCAGTTTTATGTATACATTATTAAATATTTGATGGAATAACTATTTATCTAGAACATGAATAATGCCTTTTAAATGGCTGCAAATATTATATACATAGCTACACAATAGGAGAGAACAGAGCTGTAAGTTTAAAACACACTCCTCTTACTGATTTTCACAGCAGAAGTAGTAAAGTATTTGTAGGGAGCCGACACCATAAAACACTAAATTTAAAGGGGAAAAAAAATTACTTTAAGGGACTAATACTAATATGCCCTTTTCTGTGCATAAACATATGTAGATTTGTATTAGTTCTAGACACAATATAATTGATACATTCAAATGTATGTCCATTTAGACGTGTGTACATAGCATGTTGGCATAACTAAGAAATGAAAAACAACAAATAAGTTAAAAACTTGTAAATTAGATTTTTTTTCTTTCTTTTTCTGAGTAATGCCAGTAATGCCAGAAAATGCCTTTGCTTTGTGTCTTGAGGTTTGAACATAAGTAGTCACTTTTTGACAATATTTGGAAGAGTTTTCAACTATACCAAGTTGGTAAAGCCATTATTTCCATTGCAGAAAATTACCTCCTATCCTTTTGCTTCTCAAATCACCTCCAAAAGACAACATTTTTTTTCTGAATATTCCCTGTGTAATATAGATCTGTAGACTGTGGAAGTAACAGATATTTTGTTACAGTGGACAATAATCTGGATAGAGGGAGGGAGTCAGTTCATGAAACCACAACTTGCACAACTGTTTTTGCTTACACGAAAAACAAATCAACTGATCATTTCCTGACAGATGAAGCATTACGTTCAAAGAGAATAAAAGTATTTTATTATTTTATTATTTAGCCCTATCCTTACTCCCTCCCTTACTCCCACTCTATTCCTTTTTTATTTGAAAAACTGTTTTTAAAGAAGATACATTTTAAAGGAGGAATTCTATCTCAAAGAGGAAAAGCTGAAACAGGAAAAAATCAAGACCGGATCACCTTGAAAAAACATATTTTTAAATCCCATGCTCTATGCCTCCCCTGCTGTTTAACTTTCTCTCCCAGCAAAAGCATTCAGTGTATTTGATGAGACTATTAATATATTTGTTCAGTCCCCCAGCACCAGCCCTCCATGGATGGCTTTTAGGTGGATTTGTTACTTGTCAGAGCAGCAGCGCTGCCCCAGTGGGTGAGTTCCCCAGGTGAGGGCTTAGCCCTCATGGATCTAAGTTCATCACTCGCCACATTGCTAATGAGACAAGTGCAGCCCAACACAAGGTTAATTGTCAGAAGCAATAATCTAAATTAAACTGGCCAACATTCAAGTAAAAGGTACCTTATAAAATATCCCTTCCAAATGAAAGCAATCACAGGAGTTCGTATGCCTACTCAATATAGAATTCCAAGCTTATAAAAATAAAAAACAAAAAAATTTTAAAAAAGGCTCAAAACCTTCCTCTTCCTCTCTAAGGAGCCAAAGTAATTATTTTTAATACAGTGACATATGTTAGACAAAAGTATTAAGGAGGGGGTTTCGTTCCACTCCAAGTCTCCACGGAATTTTCCCTTATGTGATCACACATCTGAGCTCAGATCTTAACCCAACCAATGAAGATTTTTTGAAATTAAGGTTATTAGCTGATAAGAAATCCTTTTAAAAATAAGCCCAAAACAGGGAAAGTCTGGTGTGGTGCTCCCTCCATTGAGAATTGTCATTAAAACAATACAGGAAAAAAAAGCAAACTTTCACAAAAACATTTGATAAAAGGCACAAGTCAAGGCTCACTCCGTTTTGGCTGGGACTCTGGGCTCACAACAGCTTCAGCCTGCCAAAAGAAATACAACCACCCGTTTCTTCCTGATGCTTTCACCCAGGGAGAGACCTGTTCCTTTGCTTTCTCCTGCCATGATAATGACATGCCTGCTAGTATTTGATTTGGGTTCGTATCACAGCCTGTCTTTGAAACAATTATTAGTTTGTTAATTGCCAGAAGAAAAGGGCTTAAGTGGCACCTCGAACTGACATAGTAACCAATAGCTTCCAGATAATTGTTACGTGCTGTAATTAAAATAATGCGCGTTGAGAATAAAAGTTTAAAAATACCTTGGGGTACAATAGTTTAGGATATAATTCCTCACAGGGAATCTGTATAATTTTGGTTGTAACCACATAGGAAAAATGTAGAATTTAAGTTAGAAATTATTCACTTACCATGCAGAGTTAGTACAAAAAAAGTGTATTCATCTAATAAGAATGAATGTTGTGGGTGTAGTTACAGTGTTTTGTGTGTGTTTACCCATGAAGAATGACTGCAACATGCATGGAAAAGTAGTTTTTAATTAACCTTTTTTATACTTTTAAGATTATTTGTTTCTTTGTCATTTTTATGAAGATAATAAATGTTGGTAAGTGGATACGAAGATACTTTTTAAAACACTCAGTCATCTATACCTGATCTCTGTACTAGTGACAGTCAGAATACCCAGGTATTCAAAATATCTGAATTTTAGCCTCAAACATGAGATTATTTTAACATGAACAAATACAGTGAAAAAGCTCTCAACTGAAAAATAAATAAATAAATGTAACAAGAAATAATAATTCTACACAAAACACCATGAAAGCCAGTGGATTCAACAAATGTTAAATGCGAAAAATCTTGGTTCAGCCTTTGATGAGATTCCACAAGAAATGCCTTTCCTTTTGTAACACAGGGTTGAACTCTTGAATCGCTACAAATGCCTAGTCTACGAGGTAGCTGGCAACTGCAGTGGCATGAAAAGCATCTTGAACTAGACTTTGCCAGTTCCAGATGAGGATGCTAACTTGAGCTACCTATAAACATTCTTAGGTTTCTCCCTTTTATTTTTTAATCCTATTTGGGAACTTGCTGGTTCCCCTACCAAAATATCAAATTCAATCCAAAATGCAAAAGCTTTGTTACATTACATTACATTCCTTGGATGCATTGGACAGTCTATAGCCTACTCAGGAATGTAAGGAAAATGTGCAAAATGACACGCTCAGTGCATTAAAATGAACTCTGGAAGTTTGGAAGAAGCTTCCAAATATTTAACTTTGCTCACAAGCACAACCAACTGAATCAAGCTGTACTAGTAGCACCAGCCAAAGATGATTTCTCAAAGACAAACTGGCTGTGGCAAAACTGAGAAGAATCAAGAGTTCCTGAAGAGTTCCCTTCATGTAGGTATCGTGTCTGGGCTACAGCCATGCTCTTGCTGTCCAATTCTTAATGTGCACACAAAAGTAAACAGCAATATTGGCATAATGAATGCAGAGTCACTGACCTGTGCCCACATTCAGCCAGACAGATGTTGGCTGTACCACTGCTCAAATCAACTGAGCAGAGACCAAAGACACTTGGAGAACACCAAGCATCTGCCCCACCTGAAATAAGGACTTCATTCACTAGATCAACTGAGTAAGGCTCAAGGTAACATATTTACAAAGTCCATCTTACATTTATTTTTATACATAGTAGTTTGATCTCTTTGTCCTTTAAAATCTGAATTTCTCTTTCAGATTGGTGAAGCAGGCATTTAAGCCTTCATTTCTCTCCAGATTTATCAAAGGGCCATAACATAGTTCCACTCAAAAACACAAAGAAATGCTCTAATGAATAGCTATTATATATGTAAAGATATAGAACTGCCTATTTTCAGCATTAAAAGCAAAAAATATTTCCAAACAATTTGTTTAATCAATCTAAAAATATGCTAGACCACAACCAGTTTTTATTTTTTGTTTTTCTTCTTTTTTCTTTGTCCTTATACTGGGGATTTGAAGGATGACACTACAACCTTAAGGTCAGGATGTCAAGATGTAAGGAAAAAATCAGGCAAGGAATGTAAAAGCAGCTTTGGGCTGCTTTTTTCTTTTTCTTGCAAATGAAGAAATTTACCATAGAAGCTTGTTACCTTCCTGATGCTTTGCACAGCAGTCAAAGAAGAAAACACCCATTAGACAGCTGTAGGGTTGCTCTCTGGAAGAAGCCTAATATTTTCTGTCCCAATCCAAAAACACTAATCCCAGCAGGGCAAGCTACCAAGCAGCTACTTGGGCCAGCTTGATGAGGCTGTAGTTATTTACTTCTGTCAATTTAAGCCCAAATTGTAAGTGCTCATTCAGTCTTTCTACTGCTTTAACTACTAAGCATGTGGGATGATGACCACCTTTGCAGAGCGGAGCTGCTGCTTACCAGTAGTTAGAACTAAATAAAATCAGAAAGACAGATTTGGAAAACCTAACACACTTTCAAAAATTACACTCTGCTTCAGGACCTAGCACTGTAATAGACTCTCACAGGAACGGCTATTTCCCTGGCAAGATAGTGCAATAATGCAATTATTGCCATTTGATTAATATATATACTCAAAATCTGTCTCCGTACAATTTCTAAGTATTTCACTTGAGCATCAAGATACGATTTTCTGCCCCCATGACAACCCCTGCAACAAATGGCAGTTGTCTATAAAAAGAGGGGGTTCTCTGAGCACACATGAGTGGTTTGGATTGGTGTGGTTTGTTTTAAAGCAGGTCAGAGCGCAAAGGACCTCTTCTGCCAAGTGGGACTAAACACCAAGAAATCTCACTTTGAGGACTGCCACACTCTGTGAAATAAAATGACACTGCTGTTAAGTCTGGATGTAATTACAGATATGAAAGGATGCCTGCAAAACTATGTTTGTATCTTGCTCTTCATCCTGTGCTATAGATGTATTTGCTGTACAGCTGTTAACAACCTGAACAAGTAACATGCAGCAGACTTAACATTTCCTTTCACTTTAAGCACTAGCATGCAGCAGTGGCTGTTAAGGCACGCTTACCAGTAAAGAATGAGACCTTTGTCTGCCTCTAGTGCAGGCATAGCTCGCCCCTGCTTGCCCCTGCAGCCCTGGGCTATGCCGGAAAGCCTTGACCTCCGGCCCGACAAGGACACTTACTAGGGCTAAGGGTAATCCCGACTCCTCCTTGCTCATTCAGTTTCTTGAGCCATTTGAAGCAATCATTACCAACTCAGCTACATTTTGTGGTCATATTATAAAATGAATCATTGTTCAACAGTCCAAGATTGCTAAACTCATTTTATGTGTGGTTTAGAGTAGAGTCACTGGTTGCTCTGACCCCTCCGAGCTGTACTCCCTCCAGCCTAGTTGCAGCAGGGAAAGCACTCCTCCTTGGCACTGTTCCAAATTTAGGATGGTGTAACAGGGCAGAATTTGGCCTCTAGTACTTGTTCTCACAAGCTCCCCAAGAGCCAGCCAAGATTTTTTTTCAGCCACTTCCTTCTGAAGCGATTTTACCTCAGAGAGGCTCTAGCTTTTGTGCAGTCTTAACACAGCCAGGAATTCAAGTGTCTACCCAGGCCTGCGAGGTGAGCGCATTACACCCTCCCAGGCCTAACTTCGCCCTACATGTTCCTATATGCACTATTTCTGTTTTAAGAGAGCCCATGGAATATTTTATGTTGGGATTTGGTAGGAGTGAATGAATGCTCCATTATTCATTCTGGCAGTACAGCAGTGGTGGCTCTCAAGTTTTACAATGCAACACATTGCTCTAATGACATCATATGACATCATAAATCTCCCATGATTTCTAAAGCCTCTGATGAATGGTCCCACATAACCACTGTGTTAATAAATGGAAAAAAAAAAAAAAAAAAAAAAAAAAAAAAAAAAAA